>VZTD01000485.1:33150-130732 GCA_013397725.1 Rhagologus leucostigma
TTTTTTTTTCTCAAGCTCAGTTTAAAGGCACAGAAAAGGCACAATATTACTTTTTGGGCATAGAGCATGATAGGGGATACACATGATAGAGTCACCCCAAGACAATGAAATGAGAGGATACCAAAATACGTGGAAATCATCTTAGAAATCAAAGGTGACCTGTTGTACTCAGATAGGGTAATGTAGATGTAGGCCTTATCATTCCCCACAGTTTAACATGACTAAAATGATAATAGTGTTGTGAGGAGTTACCTTCTTTTTGTTCCCCAGATTTTAACTCCTTTTAGTCCTCTCACTCCCCCAGACCTATTTTGAAGCTTCTGGCATAGATATGGCATAGATGTGGCATAGTACCACAGTTCAAAATTGAAACAAGAAAGCTACAAAAACCACCCCAGTTTCAAAATGCACACAATAATATCTGGATCTCGTTGCCTTCTCTGTAACTTGAAACTAATGAGGATGAGTCTGGGCAGTAAACTTTTTCTTAGAGATGGATTCTCTAGTCAGCCATACCCATGCTGTGTGATCCCAACACTCGTAAATATGGTTTTCTTGCTGCAAAGTAGAGAGAAGACTCTGTGCTCTGTTCTTTTTCCTTGGTTCCTGCAGAAGTTATTCATTACGGCAAGGGGATGGTCCTGACGGCTGCTTATGGCAGGAGTGACACCGACACCACTCCTCCCCTTCTGCTTTCACAAATTCAGATGGTCAGGTGCTGCTGGAAGCCTCATGCCAGCCACAGCAAGAACAAGACTTGTGCTTCCTTCAGTCAATGATTTATCTGCTCCATGGAGAGGTGACAAGGAATCGGGCCTTCTCCTTCAGCTGATTTGCAACTTTGACAGCTGCCGGTAAATATCTGTGTTGTGTCCCATGCTAAAAGTTCTCAGTGGATCTCGTGATGCCTTAGCATCTGTTAGATCTCACACACACAGAATTAATAAAGATTAACTCCCCCCATACTGTGAAAGCAGGCTTAAGTATCCACTGGGTAGCTGTAAGAAAGCTTGCACCATGTTCACAGGACCAACATTTTCACTTCTACTTACTTGGCTTCTAAGCCACTTAATTTTGTTCTTTTCTGAATTCCAACAAAGTGAATAACTCTAAAAGAGAAATCTGTGGCTCAATAAAGTGCAGAGTCTGAAGTAACACTCCTGTTTTTTCTTTCCACCTGGCCAGAGGTTGCAGAGATTTCTTCCTTTGACGGGAAGACTGTTTGAGCAGCTATCTTGCTCCACAGTTGTTTTTCACCTTCCCTTATCTGGCCTACAGTTTTCTACAGCCTGTCCCTCCCTGGTAAGGGCAGCCTAATCTGCATTGTGGGAGATGGTGTAGAGCTGCACATACAGACAATCTTCCACTAGAAACCCTCAGAGAACTGAAAAGTCAGCATCCTTAATGATTTCAGACCATCTCCCTATCTCCACTGGAGCCCAGCTGCTACTGACATGAAGAAAGCAAAAGAAAGTTTCTTCCTTGCTCCAGGCTAGGCACCATATGGTATTGTTTCAGGAGAAGAAGTGGGTAAAATGTCAGTTCTTGCTGGTTTTTAAGGGAGAATAAAAGAATTATTTCAATTGTGATGCTTGATATTGCATTCTTTTCTTATAACCAGTCTTTTCTTATAAGTGTATCATTATCGTATGTTGATAATACCCATGGTGTGTTTTCCTTTCCAACACAGTGGCAAGATGTGGGCCACGCTTTCAAGGAATGTAGTCTGGTGTTGGAGTGAGAGCTCCTCTGGACCCAGGCCCAGAGGAAAGCCAAAGCACAGGAGTTGAATTAAAACCTTTGGATAAGCTGAGATACATGAAGTCACACCAAAGTGAAATAGAAATACAGATTTTTAACTTTCAGTAGAAATATATGCTAAGTGCTTTAAACGTTGAAAAGCTGCAGCAAAGAGACCTTAAACACAGTTCTTACTGCAGCAGTGTTACCTTTTCACAGAATTTCTTTACTTTAGACAAAACATAGATGGAACTATGCTGTTCACATTTTTTAGATAGTGTTCACATAAACAATAAGCGCTGATAGAAACGATATGCGCCAATCTGTGTAATACCTATCTAATACTTAGGCAAGATTTACGACCATTAGAATTAGACCAGGATAGGTTAAGAAAAGAAAAACTAGAATCGTGTGTTAATTTGATTGGTCAATTAACAAATATAATCCACACTTCTGTAAATTTAGAAAAGAGAAAAAAGAAGAAGCTGCTGCTGCTGCTGCTGCTGTTATCATGTATCCCCTCGAACTCTACCTTCAGAAACTATGGAACTATGAAATAAAGGACTTAGTAAGACAGCAGCCTCCTCTGCTCTTTCACCCTCGGCCAAAAAGGAAGGGTGTCCCGTCACAAGCTCGACAGTCTGGCTAAAAGAAATACGACATATATATTGAAGAACTCCCTGAGGGAATGTTCTAGGCTGGTGGCACAATCAGGATCAAGAGATGAAGTGGCAATCTTTTCATTTGCAATGTGCGTTACCTCAATATCAGTTCAAGGATAAGAATGCGCTATTGCAATGAGCACTAGAGCAGTAAATTGTTCCCTTATGCTGTGGGTGTGAAACAGCACACAAAATGGCAGCTGCTGTTTGAAAGAGTTTGAAGAATTCATGAATCATTAATATCTCCATGACACTGCCTCTACCATACAGAGTATGATTCAGTCATTTTCTTTATGCTGTGATTCTTGAGACAGACAGAAAGGCAAGAGGTACTGGGCTGGACATGCCTTTGTTAAATGGCCAGATGATGATGTTCTCAGAGTGTCCCAAGTCTCTAAACCTTTATGGTTCAGCTCTTAGGGAGAGACCTTAAGCTGAGATTAACTGGCTGAAAGTCTTAGTCCTCAAGAATTCAGGTAATGCTGAGAAACATAAAAATCACAATTAAACCCATGCAAACTGTAGTGACTTTCAAGAATTGTTGGCAACTGTAAATGTAAGGTTTGTATACTAATAGCCCACTTCATGTTTTGGAAGACTCACAGTTGGCAAATAATTTATTTCCAGTATTTCTATGTTGTTTCTAAGCACTGTACAAAATGTTCCATGCTTAGATAATTCTTCTGAAAGCAGACATAAATTTAACATGAAAATCACATCTCAAGTGGTATATTTGGGTCTCAGAGTACTCTTATTTAAAAAAAAAAATCTGTAAGGCAGTAAAGATTTAGGGCTTTGCATAGGTCACAGAGTGAATCAGTGATCCAGCTGAGACAAGATGATTGATTCCCCTTTCCCTTTTTTTACCCCATCTATTAGATCCCCCTGCCAGTATAAACAGTCTGCATAACTTGGTGAGGAGGTTAAAATGTCAGGTCGAGTTCATTTTAAATTGCTTGAGCCACTTGTGGAATGTAAACTCTATGATCAAGTTTGTATTTAACCACGAATCTTCAAACAGTTTAGTACTGAGACAAAAACTGATTGCACAGCAAGTTACAGCTGCCTGATAGACACAGGCCAGCAGTGTAGGTGGATCTTATCTTCTGCTGGAACTTCTGAAGTGATTTACTATCTCCATATAACAGATGTGTTTCATTCTCATTAAAAAAGTTAAACCCAAGTGGCTGCATCAGGATTAGCCAACACCCGGCCTTGCTAAACAGGACTTGGTGGAGTATGTAAAAATAAAACTACTTAATCAGCTATTAAGAGTGATGAAGAAACAGTCATGATGTTTCTGCAATTTAGCATAGTAATGAAGCAATGTTCTGTAAGAAGACAAAGGGACACGGGGCATGCCCTGCTCTGAGTGGAAGGAATAACTGAACCATGTGCAAGCATTTCAAATCAGTACAGCTTGAGTTCAGAGCAGCTAAGGCAGGGTGGCAGTGACTTCAGTGCATATTAGCTCCACCAGGCATAAGCTATCTCCAGATAAGTTTGTTGCACAAGTAAGAACTATATGCCTTAATTTCTGCCCCTATTATTTGTATTGTACTCACTTTCAGCTGGAAAATATGGAAATCTATATTAAGAACTAGTCTCTGCCATCAAGCTCCCAATCTGACAGGCAGCAGAGACAGGTAAACTGCTGGAAAAGGAAGGTTACTTCAACGTATTACTTCTGAGAACTGCTGTCTTGTCAGTTAAGGATCAATCCTGCATTCGTGCTCCAAGCCCCTTCTATCCTCACTAACTAGTTCCCTACAATGAAGCCCAGAGCGGGAGAACTACAGCAAAAGGCAAACCTGGATTAAAGCAAGGTGTCTGCTCATACAGACAGTGTGGATGCAGCAAACTCAAGCCCTTTGATCACAGTCACAGAAAGCTGCTGAACCAGCCAAAGGCTGTTGAACCAGCAGAGGCACCCGGGGTTACTCGGCCGAATGCAGCACCTGGAGCAGGATTGCTGCTGTTTGCTACCTGCTCACTCCTCCTCACGCCTGCAGTCCTACTGCAACCACAAAGCAGAAAAAGACATCCCACAGACACTTGTGCATCTCTGCAGGCACCTCTGGACCTGCCCATGCCTGCAGGGACACGAGAAGATGGGCAGCCACCTCGTCCTGCAGACCTGCCTGGGGACCCTGCTGCTCTCCTCTGCAGGGACCACACCGGCCAATAGTCCCAGAACCCTGCTCCATGTCACTGTGGAGAGGAGGAGAGGCTGTCACAGAGTATATGGGGTTTTGGGTGGCCCCCCCATGTCCGGGGGGTACAGGGGCAAGTGTTGTAGAACACCCTGGGTGTCAACTGCTGCTGTGTGGAACATGGTGAGACAACCCCTAGGTATTCATTTTATTCAAAACTCTTTTTTTTTTCTGTAAAGCATTAGCTGTAAGGAGAGAAACCCACATTCTCTTGCTCAATAAGAGACCTAGAGGCAAAGATAGCTCTCCGTCTCGGATTTCTTCCCCTCCCCTGACATCAGAAAGCATAAACAATTAATTTTTTTCACAAGAACTTCAACAGGAGACTTTGAAACTCCTCTACCTGACTGCCCTTTGTTTCCTCAAGTAAGTCAGCCTCACCTTCATCTTGACTATATTTCTTACAGACACTGAGCAGTCTTATAACCCCACTCCTATGTCAGCCTGGTTGGCCTTTTAAATTTAGAAAGAAGGATGGCAAAAACTCCTAGCAGCTCTCAAAATGAAAGTGAAAAAAGAGAATCCCATTAAATTTCAATGTAAGCGAAAGGAAGTCGATCTGATATGTAAAGCAGAACACCAGTTTGCACTCCCACCCCTCTCCTTTCCCCTCTCAGAGCACCCTGGGAAAGTGGAAGCTATTCTTTTCCTTTTCTGTCGTTTCTCTTCCTCTGCATAATCAGATTGTTTTCAGTTGCATAGCTGGAATGGTAACCCTCTTCTCACCATCATTTTTTCTCTTTCTTTCAGGCCTGGTTCAAAACACACTTAAATTGAGACAGAGTCTTTTGTGTTTGACATAGTGAGTCTGTGTCAGCAAAATTCAGTCTCCAGCAAGAACTGCAAGAGATGTTGTGACATCAAGAGTAAATCACTCCTTGAAACACTTCTGAGAAAAACAGACTGTCGATTTATGACTGGTTTACTGTCAAGGCTTTCATTTGGATGTTTCAACGTACTTTATATTTCTGAAAAAAATTCAATTGTTTCCAAGCAGCAGGACTTTTTCTTACTAATGTGATTAAAAATAACCACAGCATTTAAACCCACAATTAGACCCCAGTAAAACACAGTAAAGAAACCAATGAGGAATTGGGATTTTCCACCAATGCAAACATCAAGGCACTTTTCTGTCAGACAGCTTGTTTCGCATACAGAACCTAACCCAAACATTACCAAAAAAGGACAGTGAGGGAGCAGGGTGGTATTAGATGTGAGGGAGTACTTCTGCTTCTGTGAGCATTACTCCTTTAATTTTTCTATACTGCTGGGAAATAGCCAGAAATTTAGAGTAGTAGGCAGCAAATGAGGAAGAAAGACTGAATTTACAAGTATTTCAGGAAAGTAATAACCTGCTGAAACTGCAATAAGTCATTTCTACTAGATGTTAAGAGATTGTTGTGGCATGAAAAATACATAAACTTGCCTCGGTGTGTTGCTGTAGCACACACACTCCTTGAAATTATTTATTCTGACCATGGTTTAATTAAGAGCTAGTCAAGAAGTAGTCATGGTAGGGTTACATCAGACCAACAGTGTGTCTACAGAAGGGAAAAAAGAAGTTGGTTTTGTGTTTGCATTTTCAAAAGACAACCTAGCTTTTTATAAAGTCTGAAGTAAAACAGAAGGGATAAAATGGATGGCAGTGTACAAAATACACAACCAGATGAGTGATTAAGGCCTAGTCAAGGGAGGAAAAGGCAAACTGGATAATTCTGTGGGTAGAGCAGACCTATCCAGCGGTATCTGGGAGCAGGACCTGGCCCTCAGCCACAAGCTACAAAACGATGTTTGCGAGGATAGGACAAGACTGTACAGGAAGAAATGCAGCTTAGCGTGCTGGGACTTACTGGTGCTAAATTAACCCAGGGAGCACTTGTTTAATGTAAATTAACCGTGAGGTTACTGCTTTCAGCAGCTATTAGCATAGATCATAGCTTTATTCAGTGACAAGAAACAGCAAGGGACAGGGAATCAGGGATAAAATGAGCTGGTAATTTGCATGCCTACTTGGGAGATGGTCATGACAGGCTATCTCTGGGCAAACCACATCTGCCTGTGCCTCATAGGATAGTATGTTCTTACCTTACCTCAAGAGGATACCGAAGGTTTGCTCCCAGACAATGCTCAAATACCTGAGAAAAGGTGTCTAAATAAAGTTTATGTCACCTTATGAAGGATTTTATACCACATGGAAAGTCCCAAGGCTGGTATGTTTTGCTATACCAGAAACATTCCTTTGGCAAGATATATCTATGTTAAAAAATAGCCCTCAGCCGTCATCAGCCTAAGTGCTTGCAGGTGCTCTGCACAGGAAGTGAATACAAATACAATCAAAACCAGCCCCACTTTCTCTTCCCTCGCTCAAAGAAGCTCACTCCTTTCCTGCTAATGTTTCTCACTGTGCATGCTGTGCATCCCCAGCACTTCTATTCCTTCCCAAATCACGGCTGCTGGCACTTCTTGCAGTCACTTTGCTCGTTCCCTGCCTCTCTGTCTCCCTACCTTTCCAGTGAGGTTTGAATCGCTGCTCTTTTAATGGTGGGAGACCTTCTGTGCTGATGTGTGACTTCTTTTTCTCTCTGAGGGCAAGCATTTAATGACATGACTGCAGTCCTCTTCTGGACAGTTCTTACCCTCAGTGACATGATGTGCAAAGGATTGTCTTAAAGCTCCATCACGGTGTTTCCTAATGACGTGTGTTTCACTTGCTACATTAGGCCTACTGCCAGTAAGGCAATGAAGACATAAAATTTAGCAGTTTCTATTTTATTTCCTTAAGTACAAAATTACTTTGTAGCTGAAAGCAAAAAAATTCATTTAGCAAGCCAGGCTATTACAGCGAAAGATTGTAAGAATACATTCTGGAAGGAGATAGGGAAAGAACAATCTAAACAATAACACAGGAATATGTTCAGTTTTTATGCTGTCAGTGCCTCAAAGCCCATGGTACAGAGTGACGAAGGAGGAAGTCACCCAAGGGCAAATTAGACAGCCCTTGGGAAGGGCGAGGAGGTCTTCTCAGGGAGCTCACATTGAGCCTGTGCATGCTGGTGGTTGAAAGGCAGACAGCACTGCAAAAATACTCCTTGCTTTGCTGTTTGTTTTCATTCCTTCCTCATCAAGATCATGGAGAAATTTCTACCCTTCAGAGGGAGCTGTTAGATCTACCAGCCCATTTCCTCCTCCACATCCTGCGAAGCCTGAGGTCTCTAGGGATGACTAAGCCAATGTTTCCAAGAAAGCAGAGAAGTGAAATGGATATAAACTCAGAGTAACCTCAATCAAAGCATGGGAGAATATAAATGTGACCACGAGCTGGACTCTGCTGAGATCAGTACACGGGCTCCAGGCCAGCACTGTTCTTCTAAGAAGTCATAGATTTTTAGGAAATAGCAAGAACTTGAGAATGAGCATATCCCTTTCAAAGCTGGAAGGTAGGGTTGATCACTTGCCAAGGTGCTTCTTCGGTAGCAACTGACTGGTAAATTGTAAACTCACTAACTCCAAGCGCACTGGGCATGTGGGAGACAGAAGGCGGGGAGTATTGAGAGGAGAAGCACAACACGCTGGGAATTGATGCAGATTGTTAAATGTCACGTTTATAGAAATAACAGATTTTAGACACTGGCTTTTTATATCACGGTAAAAACACATTTAAGGACAGCACTGAGACATTCAGTGTTGTGAGCAGTTCCTGACTTAGCCTTTAAGAAGATATGAATGGGCCTGATTAATCTTCCAGTTACATGCTTGCAGGTGAGGACAATCTCACTGAATTCAGATCATTAGTCATCTACAGCTGGAAGATGCATGCACTATAACTATAAAATGTAGTATTAACCTGGACACTGAGATTTCTCTCTTTTTCCAACTGCAAACTGTTGCACAAAACTTTGAGTTAGAAACCAACTAGCTTAGTTCACTTAGACGGAATTTCTTTTTCTGTTCCGCATTTCCTCTACAGCATGCGCCTGATCATTGCTAACTCTAGCAAACGCTAAGCAGAACAATCAATGAAACTCTCACAAAATGCTTTTTACATTGCAAGAGTATTTTGTTTACAATTTTTTAGCCCTTGTTCGGAGGGAGGAGAAAGATGTTAATCTTGTCCATCGTAGTGCTGAGAAATGCAAAGAAGAAAACAACCAGCAGGTACAAGGATATAAACCAGCTTGAAAGTAGCACTTTGTTCTGATATTGCCACTGGCAGCTGCTCACTTGTACAGCTTATAATCGTCCAACTGCTGAACCTAAAACATTGTCTTGGAATTCTGATAAAGGATACCCAGAAGCCTCTTTCATTGCAGATGGAATGATAGTTCCAATGGATGGATGGGATAGTTTCATATCGGGGTGAAAGAGAGGGCAGGCATATTGTTAAAGACATAGATACATCTTCACTTTGTGTCAGGGGGAGATTTCTTTTACCGAGATATTGTTAGCTGGAGTCAAACCCAAATATTTTATTTGAGTCTAGATTAAATATTTTGTTACCTCAGATGATTATGGTTTTCATTGTTTTGTATCAATTTAGATCATGAGTACTACTTTTGCTACTGTGTTTCCCAGACCACACAAATTTCAATTTTGATCAAATTAATGGTCCAAATTTGCCAGTAATGATCAGTTACCAGTATTAAAACAAATAGATAATTTATTTTCATTAGTATTTTGCAAAAGCATACTAACCAAAAGAAATACTGAGGGAGGAGGACCATGGCGGGGGGAGGGAGGGGGAGTGAATATTATAATTTTAGCCCCGTACACTAAAAGATAAGCCAGCAGTAGATAAATATACAACTTTGTGTTTTGACAAGAATGTGCATCTGTTTCCCATTAACTTTGCTTGAGACAAGCAAGGAGTCAAGGTTTCCCGTGATTTAATTTGAAGAGCAATTTGGATTTCCTGTGCCTCAGCTGGAGGTATTATTGGTATGAGACCAGAAGTGCCCTAACTGTCCTAGGAGTTTCATGTTCCACAAAGAATAATACCTACAGAAATTTAAACAGGATGTCAAGAAGTGTTATATGTGGGCTCTCAGTGCTCTCCAGTGTTTCTAATATAAATTCACATGAGTTTCATTCTCTGGTTTTGCCACACGAAGTGACCAACTTGGAAAAGATAATAAGCTAACAAATGCTGTTCAGCATAACTCAGAGTGTAATTCTGTCCAGCAGAGGAGGTAAAATTCCACATCACATTCCCTGAAAACGACATGACTGACCTGAGTAGCCAAGACTTGTTCACAGAGAGGGAATAGAGCCCAGACAGCTGCCAAGGTCTGGTTGTGCATGACGTTCAGAAAGGTCTGAACACATTACCTGTGACAGCAAGGTCCTGTGATGTTTCTCAGGCTCTGTACGCAGAAGTAGAGACACTCCAAGCTCTTACTTGCTTATTTAAATCATGGCCTTAGTTCCTGTGACCAACATAAAATGCTGATGATATATTTGCATGAATAACTGACCATTATTATGAAGATAATCACCATCTGTTTGCTCTTTTTAATGAATTTATTTACAAACTACACTTCACTGTCTTTTGAACAAGGAAACGAGTTATTTTGAGCCGTTCAGATTGTCAAGAGGTTAATAGATCAGCACTTCTATGGATCTCTTGTTCAAGTGCAATCTTAGTCCCACTGGAGTAATCTCTGGATTTTACTGTAGGGCTTGATATAGCTGATATTTTCACCTCTTGGGCTCTCTGATGACTGAGAGAACTCTGTAGAGTCAAGTATAGGAATTGTGACTTTTAAGACATCCTGTGCTCAGGTAAATATTCTTGCATACAGAGAGATTTGTATCTAGGGTACTCTTCACTTATGTTTCCTCCTAACCAGAGTAATCCACAAGACAGAGGATTTTAACTCAGCTGCCTCAAAAGGGGCGATGCTGGTTATTGTTTGCAGTTTACTTACTTCCTTTCTGCTTGTGCTGTTTTAGGAACTTGTAAAAACTATTTTAAGATTGAGTCACTGTCAGTTTTGAGGAAAAATTTGTGCTGTTTCTTTGACAATGTAAACAATATTGATTTTTTTCTGGTAAGTATGGTTGTACTGGACTTTGCAGGATCATACCATTACTGGATATTTAGGAAGCTTTAAATCATTCTGTTGTTTAACGGTCCAGAAAAAGAACTGTTTGCCTGATTGTGACTGCAGTACATAACTCTTCATAATGAATAGAAAACCCAAAAAAGACTTAATTTAGGCTATGATGATACAAACATTACTATTTTTAAAAATTCACGCTTTTTTCCCCCTGGGTTTCCGTTGTTGTTGATGGGTCTTTTAAATGCTCGCTTTGCATCCAGACATTTGGATTTTTTAGGTGGAAGGCAGAAGAGCAGTTTTGACCTCATTTCCCATGTTTTGGAGGCCCTGTTGATCTCAAAAAGCAAGAAAGCAAGAAAAGCAGGCTACCCTGCTTCTCTATTGAACTTGTTTTAGGCTATTCCAGGCTATTCCAGGCTATTCCTGGAAAGTATACATCTTCTAGTGCTTTTTTTCCCACTATTAACATTTTTTAGTGCATGAGATTTTCATTTTTCACATTGAGGTTCTTCAGTGTTACTGATCCCACAGCTTAGACACCTCATGATTTATTAGTCTATATTTGTAACTGATACGTGACGTTTGTCATATCGTTCCACATAAATATTCTTTCAACACTGCAGCAACATTATCTAATAAAAACATGATGAACAGAACTTCTATGTTCTCCATGACTTTTTGCTAAAATCGGAGCCAAATAATTACAAATTCTAGTCAGGCAGCTGAAAATTTGACTTATGACATCCACTGATAAGTGATAATTATTCATAAAGAGACAGTATTCTATTGCTACGTATGGGGTGTAGTGATCTTGAAACAAAATTGATGAGTGCTATCATAAGGTATGGAAAATTGCACAAAGAGGTTTGTTTACAGTTAATAGCTGTTCTATCATGTATGATCTTCTGTTAATAAAATAAAACCGGTTTTGTTATCTTTTCCTATCAGACGTTGTATCTCACTTTAAAGGCTCTAGAGATCTCTTACAACCAGTATTAGTGCAGTGTCATCCCTGACTGGAGCTCAAAACAATTCTGTAAGTAACATGAAAGGAACCTCTTTAATGATGTGACCTCCAGGTCTCAGAAGGATACAGCAATGCCGAGATGAAACACGACTTTAGTTCTGTATTAACAACCTTCTCTCACTTGTCCAGATCCAGATCAAGATGCTTGGGTAATTAAATGCTGAAACAGCAGCTAGAAGTGTGACCTAGCCTGCTCTGATAGTAATCCCTCAAGAGTCTTCAGGTTTGTAATATTTCTTGCGGCTGGTGGTTTCAACTACCTACTGTTGAAATACGTGGAAATCCTCAACAGTTTGCTTTGTGGAAATAACATTTGACCACACAAAACATGGGCTGGTTTGAAACAGAAGACAAAAAGGATTTTCAAGATCTGGNAGCATGTATTTTCTTGATCTCTTCATGAAGCCCTGGTCATGCCAGGTTCTGAGAACTTTCCTGGTGACACAAAACATCTGTTGCTGTCCGTGGAAACCTTGGCCTCCTGTGCTCTGTGTGACCCAAGAGCCATACGGATAATGTTTACACAGAACCATTTGTAGCACTGCTGATAACACAAGTGAGTGCTGCTTTTTCACATGCATTGGTACATTTTTTTGAGCAATCAGAGCAGCACATCCCTACTCAAGCCATACTTTGGAAGTGTAGTCTGTATATGCCTGTCTTCAGTCAAACCTTTTCCTTTCCTGGAATGTTTCCAAGGCTTCCATATGTTAAAACAGTGTTTTCTCTTACTAAATAAATAAAAGAAAATTTACTTAGTTGGTTTGCTCTTACTAAATCAAGGATTGAAATGAAAATGGCAAATACCCAAATGTACTTCCAATGACTAATGTGAGAAAATGCTTTCTTACATCCCTAATGTATTTCCATAGCTGTGCCAGAATTTTGAGAAAATTCTGGCAGCTGAGCTGAAGAAATCCAACACTTATCCTTTATTTCATTATATCTTTCACTAAGAAGGGAATGATCTCTGACCCAGAGATCTGAATAAACAGCCTTGCATGGACTTTGGTGGACTGTGGATCAGTCCTCTGGGATTTATCTATAAAGGCAGTTGCTAGGTTTTGTTCCACCTAATTATAAACATTTTTATATAAACGTCTACAAAATCGCACAAATCAGAGGAAAACAGAACATGACTATCAGTACTACTTTAGCGTCTGCTCGGAGATGAGAGGAATCATGTCCTGTGAGTTCTTATATTGCTCTATACAAAGGGGAACTCTAATTTTGAGACATTTCCATTTAGTTTAGTCAGATGAATCTCATCAGAAAATTTAATTCTCAGTTCTTCCCCTGTGAGTTCCCAACCAGTTCCTGAAATATCTCTGCCAAAGATGAAGCATTTATCAAATAATGTGTGCTAAAAAGTCAACACTGTAATCAGGATTATTATTGCAATGCGTGTTTAATTTGTGAAAGCAATTAAGAATATCTGCTCCTTTACGTTTCAGGTTGAGATTGTTTAAGGGGTAATTGTACTGACTATTTTAACAGTAAAAAATGGACTAAATTTTTCAATTGGCACTTCAAGTTGCACATCTGAAAGAGGTGAAGTTGTTATGATGTGGTATTAACTTTGAAAAAATCAGCTGGTTAGGTCTTTTTCTGCACATTTAACTCTCCACTGTGGTCCTGCACTTTAGAGCCTGGCCTGAAGAGCAAAATAAACCAGTGTAATGAAGATATAAAACCACTTTGCCTGGTTTATCACACGTAAACCATGTGATATTATTTATGACAAAGAAAAAGTTAAATCTTATCAGTGTTCAAAAAAAGTCAATGCTTATTAACACCACAGCTTCATGATTTGCAGTCTCTTAAAGAATATAGTGAAGTGTTTAGGGAGAAAAGATTAGCAGTCTTGAAATTCACAAGGAGATAATAATTTTAAAAACCTGTGTCATCCATGCACATTTGGAGACCATGACAAATGTGAGTATTTTCCACTAGAAAAAATACATTAAAAAAAGAAAAGGAAAATACTCACAATATTCAACATTATTAATAAATTATTGCAACTTTGTCAGAATTATGGGAGAAATACAAAGGTACTTTGGGGGACTTTAAATGGAGCTTAAACTCTTACCTTTCTTTCGCTCCTGTAGTAGCAGGAACACTCATTCAGCATCAGGAAAGCTGGACTGCATGCTCCTCTCAGCCTCAGGGATTTGCATCAATCTTTTTCAATTCCTAAGAAAATGAGTGCTATAATTAGCAGACTGTACACTAACTAAGCCTATGGTTGATGATGGAACATTTTGCAGCCAAGAGCACAAGTCCTAGAACTGAAAAAGAAGCAAGAATTTGTAGCACAATATTATTACACTTAGCTGGAGTTGTATACAAGTCTGTGAACCATCAGATGTTGGATATGACTGTTGAATCTGTTAAGAGCTGTAATATGTGTGAGTTATTTCATTCCTCACTCTCAGTTTCTGAAAGTACATGAAATCCCACACTCTGAAATTCATTAAAACACCGTATTCTTCACAGATTTTACATGCTTTGACAAAATCAAGTCTTCTGTTTCAGGAAAAGAGGAAGCTGAGAACAAATATTCTGAGAATCCAGCAATTAAAACAGATGTTTCAAGCACCCTAATGGTAGGTTCAGATAGGAGGGACAAAAATTTTAAGAAAAGGTTCGTATAATATATGGTCTTTGCTACACTTCCTAGAATAAAAGAAAATATCCTCGAAACACAAACACGACAGTAAAAAATGTAAGGTCACATTACAGATAGCTTAAAGTTTGTCTCCTTATACCTATGTGGTAGATAGAGGAAAAATAAAAGGATGTGTGGAAAAATTATGTTCTTTTCCACAGGTGTTTCAAAAAGGTGACAGAGACTGTTACTATGAGCAAGCATAAAATTGTATTTTCGATTGGTCTGAGACTATTTCATGAACCAATGTGGATTCCCTTAAATAAACTCTACATTATGAGTGACATTTGTCGCATGGGCGTCACTGGTGTAAAGGCATCAAACTTCTCCTCTGTAGCGATGGCAAGCTCTTGTCATTCTCCACTGATCACAGAAGAAGCTGAAAACGATCACACAAGGGCTGAAGCTTAAGAGTAAGTGAGAAAATCTGGTTTTGTCCTAGCACAATAGTGTTTTGAAATGATGACTGCTGAACATTGTTATTTTAGTGACAATTTTTAGAATTTTTCCAAACAGATGACTGTAGTGATGCTGAGGAAACAGGTTTGTTTCTTTAGAGTAGAACCAAGAGACAGCAGAGAAGCAAATTTTGAAAAGACAGAAATAAACTCTATATATTCAGAAAATATAATCAGATCTTTTTTAAGTAATTGAGGCAGCTCTATAGTCACTGAGCTATAAAACTATCTGAAAGTGGGAGCACAGGTAATTTTTCTTTTACTTGACTCTAGCATAATTTTCATGAACAATTTTTGCCTAAGTTATTTCTAACTTAGAATATGATTTATCAACTAGAAATCATTATAAAACCTGAAATTTTTATTAAACTCTTGAGTTCATTGACAAGTAACAGGAAAGTTGCTATCTATGAAAAAAAAAGTTGTCCCAAGTTTTCCTTTCTCTGTGTGTAATTAGCTATTCATTGGAAATAACCAAATCATCATAATCAATACAGTTCTGATTTACATGAAGTGAGTGTGAGAAACAAAAAATAAAGAAGTGAGAAAGAATACAATCACAGTGGCATTGGACAACACTACGAGTATTTTCTGGCAGACTTTTCGAAAAACCAGGACAACTCTGACTTGTCAACCGAGGAGGATATGCCATCATCACAGAAGAAGTATCAGCCTCTGTGACTGGTTTAGGTTGATGTCATTGCATTTAAGAAGATGCATGAATTGGAGCCTCTTACATGCTTGGATCCCCTGTCGAGGGAGCCAACAGTGCTGGACTTTCAGGCATGGAAAATCAAACACCAGTGATTTAAAATCATGCTATCACGTTTGGCCATGGCCAGGTCTTCCAAAGCAGTTGTCAGACACATTTGCGGTAGGGTGACTAATTTGATAGATAACACAGGATTATCTGGTGATCACTTCCTGGTCTTCATCTGGTGCAATACAAGAAGAATTTATGTATTTAGAACAGATTTTTATGAAAACTGCAGAAGTGTCAGAAATAAATGAAGTTTATAGAAGTAATGAAAAGTATTTAGTAGCTGACAGAGCCTGTTATTTAGGAGAACATGGTTAAATAAATTATTTTTGTCTTCAGTTTCTTCCAGACTGGTGTATTTCTGCCTACAGATACAATTCCTCTCTGTAAGTGAGGAAGTGCAAATGGCTGGTGTTTGGCACTCCAGTTCTTTCTTTCCACACAAACACACAGGAAAATATGAATTAATACCTGTACCTCTGATATCTATTTCGGAAATAATTACATCTTTGTCTTCCATGTGTGGAGCATGGTAGTTTCCCACCAGACAGAGTGACAGCTGTTCTCTGGCATACCGGACCTCCAACATACTCTAAGTGATCTTTTCCTACAGTGACTTTGTCAAGAAGTTTGTGATTTGTGATTAAGATCTGCTGTAATAGGTTGTTCTTGCTGGTTTTAGCTATGTTATTTTTCAGTGAAGTTCATCTCAACCAGTGACTTCAGAACAGTAAATAAAAATAATGTACTGTGAAACAGCAGGAGCTGTGAGCTGTTCCTTCACACTGACATAAACCCTCTGAAATCCAGTGATATAAGTCCACCACAGGATCAATGACTCACAGCAAAATACAAAAAAACACTAATGTTTTTCTGTCAGTAAAATTGTCTTTAAGGTTATATATGCTTATTTTGTGGTGATAAAGCACCACATTAGCATTAATGTGATTTCTTTTTGAGTAGAGAATATTTGTGATAGGTTGCTATTAAAATTAGGGTGGTGACCAACCAGGCTGTGTTCACCTACTTTCTGTCCCACATATTGTGTGGTGATTAGCCCATCTTATTTTCCCTCGTGATGCTTTCAAATCAGATCAATACCGTCTTCTTGACAAAGCTAGCCATACTTGTCTGAGTATATATTGAACAAGTTCTGGCTGTTTGTTTTAGCTGTGGATCAGGTACCTGTAAGCGGAACTTGGTTGGCATTAATATTGCCATTCACAGCATCTGTCTTGTCAAACATCACACCAGGTAGTACGAAAAACAAGCCTTATGAATAAGTTCACAGCATTGGTTCACAGGTCATTGGGTAAAATTTGGCAGTCTGTGTCACTAAAAAAGCAGAAGAAATGTTTGGGGTATTACCCTCTGAGTTTAAAACCTGAATCCTACTGGGTTGCTCATGGATGACATTGCATGGATAAATAAAATTACTGAGAAAAATTATACTAAAATGACACAAGTGTCTGGTTTTACCTTGCTTTGACAGTCAGACTGTAGCAAAGGAATTACATTCCCATGATTTGCAAACAGAAAGCTGGTGTCTTGTTCTGCATCATGCTGAGACCTCCCTCTGACAGCAGAAGAAGCAGGACAAAGTGATCCCTCCCTTATTTTCTAATTCACTGTTCTCAGAAATGTCACTCTCCCAAACTTTTAACCTCGTCACTCTCCCCTGAATATTTCATCTTTCTGTAACATGCAAAGCATACTGGTACATTTCTGGATAGCGTAACTAAAACATTTGCCTATGTAATTTTAGCACAAACCTGCAAGGCAGTAGATCAATTAAAACATTTTTCCGTGGATCCAAGGGAGCGTATCTGGGAGTCAGTCTGCACATGTGACAAAAATTACATCAGTAAATGCAGATGCATGTATTATTTGGTTATTTGAAAGGACAAAAAGACAGCTATCCAAGGAAGCTAGTTATATTGCCTGCTTTTGGATGCTGATTATGCCCAGAAGTACAATTAAACTCAGCATTATCTTTGCTTTCTTACTTAGCACACTGACCTCTACCTTTGATTTCTCTATCTGCAGACACTAATATTTTTTTATAACTCAATATGCAAGGGACAAATGCAGCTTCATAGATTCACAGAATATACTGAGATGAAAGGGACCCATTAGGATAATTGAGTCCAACTCCTGGCCCTGTGCAGAAGACCCCAAGAGTCACACCATGTACATGAGAGTAGTGTCCAGGGACTTCTTGAACTCTGTCAGGCTTAGTGCTGTGACCACTTCCCTGGGAAGCCTGTTCCAGCACCTAACCACCCTCTGGGTGAAGAACTTTTTCCTAACATCCTATTTAAACCTCCCCTGACACAACTTCAGGCCATTCCTTCGGGTCCTGTTACTGGGGACCACAGAGAAGAGATCGATGTCTGCCCCTCCTTGTCCCCTCANATGAGAGTAGTGTCCAGGGACTTCTTGAACTCTGTCAGGCTTAGTGCTGTGACCACTTCCCTGGGAAGCCTGTTCCAGCACCTAACCACCCTCTGGGTGAAGAACTTTTTCCTAACATCCTATTTAAACCTCCCCTGACACAACTTCAGGCCATTCCTTCGGGTCCTGTTACTGGGGACCACAGAGAAGAGATCGATGTCTGCCCCTCCTTGTCCCCTCATGAGGAGGTTGTAACTGCAGTGAGGTCTGTCCTCAGTCTCCTTCAGGCTGAACAGATCAAGTGACCTCAGCTTCTCCTCATAAAGCTTCCCCTCCCAGACCCTTCCCTATCCTTGTTGCCCTCCTTTGGACATTCTCTAGTAGCTTAGTATCTTTTTTATATTGTGACACCCAAAACTGCCCCCAGGACTTGAGGCGAGGCCCCCCCAGTGCAGAGCAGAGCAGGACAATCCTCTCCCTTGCTTGGCTGGCAGTGCTGTGCCTGATGCCCCCCAGGACACGGTTGGCCCTCACACTGGAGAACTTGGGATATTTAGAGAGAATTTGTTAGGCAGTGAGAAGAGTTCCTTCAGACTTTCACATCTGTTTCTGTATGAGAGATTTTCTTAGGGCTGGTACTAGGACAAGCAAAATTTGTACTGTATTTTCTATATAATACATATATTATATAATATATATAATTTATACAAAAATTAGCCCAGTGTGGTTGGAGCCTGGTGCTAATAACACCAGTGTTGTGGGTTTGAACTCTGTATGGACCATTCACTTAAGAGCTGGACTTGATGATTCTTGTGGGTCCCTTCCAACTCAGAATCTTCTGTGATACTGTGAACCTAGCAAGACTTAGAAAGATTGAGAAAGTCAAATAGTATAACTCTCAGTATAAAGTCCATCACTATGGATAAAATGCAAGTAAAGATAAGGACACACAATAAGTGTTTCTACCAAGATCACGTCAAAATATAAGAAACAATCAAAAGCCTTACTAGGCCAAATGATTTCAAATGTTAAGAGAAGAAAATTCAGACTGCAGTTGAAAAACAAATGAGTCAAATGTGAGAAATGAGAGAACGCATCTGAGAATATCTTCCTGCCTGTGCAACAACAGACCCATTAATACAAGGCAAAATGAATGGGTTGGGGATGTACAGATGTCTGTGTACAGGGGTCTGAATTAAGTGCTTTGAATAAGGCTACAGAGGCATGCATCTCCTCACTGACTGCAAGGACACTGAGGGAGCTTCACCTCTGAAACTTTTTGTCTGCTAAAGAGACAAGTGTGGATACATGTATCCCACAGACTTCAACATATTCACAAATTCTGCTTTCTTAGGCTGCTATTTCACTTCTATAATAAAGAATTCCCTAATTTTTTAGAAAATTTTTCAATAGACTTAAAGAAAAAATAATATAAAGATGCAATGGATATTATTTATTTAATTATGGGAATTAACAAGTGATGATTCAGGCATACTTAGTAATTTTACTTTCATCTGAAAAACAGGAAACTCCTGAAATTTACCTTGAGAACTTCAGTGTTGTCCTTCCGTCAGTGGCAGTACACATCCAGCCCAGATGAAAGGAGAGAAGCTGTATGAATCTGCTAATTAAGAAATTAAAATTTTTTTCCCCTTAGTCAGATTTCTTTACATCACCGAATACCTAAACACAAGGGGCTGGCCCTAACATTCAGTTTGAAATTTCAGACACTCAGTCCCTAGAAGCGGAGCTGCAGCATTTTCACTAACTTACTGGAGAATTTAAGTGCTGGTACAAGTGTAAGTGCACTAGATCAATTACTGTGCAAAGTATGAAAAATGCTTACCCTGGATTTACCGAATTAATGAAACCTTAAGAACTAGAGAACTTCCATTTTCAACATTTCTGAAAAAAGATTCAGTTCACTTCAATAAGGACTTAAAAAGGGTCCACTTCAGTTTAGAGAAGCTGTACCTTTAGTAAAGTTAAACAAATAAAATTGTGTTAGACAAGCTACGTATTGCTAGATATACATACATATATTCAAATGACAGTTAAAATAAAAGTGCATATTAAACAAGTAATCTAGACACATCCAAGAGCAAATCTAGAGAATGAATGTGGACAATGATTAGAGAAACAAAGGAATAGGGGCTGGTGGTTTGTTTATTTTCTCCTGAACAGAAGACATAAGTGATTGACATTTGTATACAGTCTAGAATCACGCCAAAAAAACTGTCCTGAAGAGGTGGCAGGATTTCCTGGGATTGGTCCATCTGAAAAGAGGATGTAAACTGCCTTTAATTTTGTGTCTTGGTACCTTAGGTCTCAGATTAAATGAGTTTAAGAGAAGACACAAGAAGACCTGTTTCACAATTTTCTTTCTGATTATACAAAGGACAAGTTTTGTATAGCCCAGACAGCTGCCACAGGGGAGATTCCTGGGTGAGAAATTGCTCTGTTTACTCGGCCTGAAAACGACCTTTCTCCTGTCTACCTCTAGCCCATTGTTAATCAACCAGCTCAAACAGGGAAACAAACTGGAGGATTGCTTTCCCTCTTCATGCCAACATACATTTTGTACCCACTTAAAACCTGTCTGGGATGCTTGTGTGATACAACCTACTGGCAACAGAAACATGGCATAGTCTTTCACACTCTGGTAATCTGTCAAATAATAGACTTAGATTATAGTCTTTGTTAAAGTGAAGAAAAAAATCAGCGTTTATTTATTCTCACAGATCCCATCAGGTAATTAGATGACCATTTTTATTTCTAGATAAGAAGTAGGAAAGCAATCAGAATTACTGCGACTGAGCTGCTTAGAGAGTATTAATTAACTGCATTACCGTGACTGAGCTGCTTAGAAACTATTAATTAGCTGCATTAAGATTTTGATATGAAGTTTCGTAGCTGTATTGACTAGACAGAGTTTTGGAGGGTTTACAATCCTTCAAAGTTCTGCAGTCTTATGTGCCGTCCAAATAGTTTGCACTGCCAGTTTCCCTCCGTGGGTATGAGGAATGCTGGCAGCATGAGCAAGGGATAGGTGTCAGCTCTAACCAGTGCTACAAAGAGCTGATTAAGACGTGCTCAGAGCTTTGACAGCAAACAGGCTTTGCCTAACTTCAGTAAACAAACTGAGATGAAGCTGGTCTGGTCAGCTGGAGCTTCCAGAGGCATCAGAGGCAACCAACTAAATCAGAGCAAAAGATGACTTTTTAGCCTTTTTTACTAGTAAGGGCACTACAGCTCATTCTTATCCTGCTGAAATCATCCTTCAAAACAGTCTGCTCATACTGAGATTAGCACAGATGACATGCTCTGGATTTTATTGACAGAGGAAGAGTAACCAAGATTTCCATACATTGTAAGCGTGCCAGAAAAATTTGTGTGTGCAGCCACTATAAACGAAAGAAACACTAATATTTGAGTCAGCCTTCCCATCTTGAAAACTAAATCTGGAGTAAAATGAAATGCCCACATGGGGGAGTTATTGCAGAACAGTTAGGCCAGCTTCTCTCTTAAAGCAAGCACTCCCAGTCTTTGTAAAGAACCGTCGAACTGACAGTGATATGAAACAGAACAGTATTATTCTCTATAAGCAAAGCATTGGGCACCTCTCATTTGTGCCTTCTTCATGTGGCAGGTTTGTCCAGATCACTCTTTTCCACATAGGTGGATAATAGTGACAAATATACAGTGTAGAATGAAAACTCTGAATGTCCAATATGACCTGAATGTGCCCATGAAAATTATTTACACTTATTGAAAAAGTCATCATTCTTAAAAAAATTGTGTGCAGCCATGCATGCCTGGATATCAGCTTCTGATTGAGCAAGAATTTTGAAAAGAACCTAGTACCATCTATCATTGTTAAAATTTCAGACAACATAAACTGGAAGTGACATGTAGCTGAAAGGAACTTCACAGAGTTTGCTATGAACACAATAGAGCTGGCTGTAGCTGTACAAACGGCTCTCTTCACACCCAAGAGTCAGAAGCACGCATGCACTCATCTGCTGGGGCACTTTGAATGCTCCAGGCAAAACAGTGATGCAATAGATATCGTATGTCCTCAAATCAAAATCAAAAACATGTCATCTTTGCTGGGTAATTCCAGACGTGAATAAAGGCAGGCAGCAAGAAAATGCATAACAGAAACAGCTTTTACTTTTTAAAACATCACTGCGGCAAGAAAGAGAATCCTCATCACTATGGAGGACTAGAAAAAGCAGGCCGTAACATAGTTCTTCTACAACTGGTAGACATCAGTGAGATACAGAAAAATCCCTGGAGAACTGCATATTTAAGCATGAACAATTTAAGAAAAGAAGAATTTTAGGCACCCAGATCTTACATTCTGGAGATTGTAAATCAAACTCACTGCAGTGTTTGTGTGATATTCCACACATGAATATGATTTTTTGGCTCTGCAAAGAGATAAATCTACAGTTTATTAGCAATCTGCAAGAGAACAAGCAAATGAAGATCACTGTGAGGCCGGAAAGGCATGTCAATGGTTTTCATGCCTTTCAACATGAAAGCAAAATTTTGACTGTGTAATATTTACATTTAATATTAAAATTTACGACATTTATTAAAAAAGCAGATGAGCACTTGCACTCCAAAGTAACATAATCACCTCTGACAGATAAATCATCACCTTCCCTAATACTACTAGTAGTCACTGTGTATTGGGTACACCTTTGGTGTTCCTGAATGGTTGAATCTATTGTTTATAAATCATATAAACTTGTATTGCTACTAGATGGCAAGATTTGTGATCCCATTCATTTGCTCAAATGTTTGAGATCTTTGCACTCTGAAAAACTTGCGAAGCAATGTGCTGCACTGATCTAATGAAAACTCAGCTGATTTCTCAGAGTTGCCTTAGTCCTTTCCTGAATAAAAGTCAGGAATGTGTCTTCAGCAAGAAAAGAGGAGAAAGATGTTAGATGCTTTGACAGAATTTACCCATTGCATAAAAAGAGATTATTCAGGTAATGCAGCTTCTGGATGAAGATGGTAAACATTGTTTTGAAGTGTTGATCACAGACACTTCCAAATCACACTTTTAAACAAGCAAAAGAAAAAATGATACCAGTACAAGGCCTGAGTGCAGAAAACATTTCACTGACACATCAGTGGTATAACACTATCCAGCCAGCTTCTTCCTAGGTGAATGAATCCAGGTATATGCTTCTGATCCCATTGTTATGAACAGATTTGCCATTCACTCTGGATAGACCAGAGCTTATCTCAGAGTGCCCACTGTCTCTGTGGAATGCTGTATCTTAAGGACCACTGAAAATCCCCAGACTATATGACTTTGATATGCGCCTACTCTGTGGCAAAATTCCTAAAAATTCTTCTTTCTAACGTGGCATCCAAATGATAGCCCATTTAGACAGATAGACTAAGTCCTGTGTACATTGGTGCATAAACTAAAGCCTCAGAGAAGATGGGTCCAGCCCAGTTATATCATGGAAGTCACCGAAACAGAGATAAAGTCAGAAGTCAAAGGTGTATAATAGCACATCTGGCCAGATGTTTAATGATGGCCTGATCCAGAGATAGTTCAAGTCCCTGAACAGATTCATATGGCTTTTGCAGGACTTCAGTAGAACTACTATTTCATTCATATTTTTCTTCTTAACATAGGTGTGATAGAGCTTTCCTATTTTTAACTATCGGTTAAAAGTAACAAAACCCTTGATACTTAAACTCTATTCTACTTTTAGTCTAATTTCTAAAAGTCTGCCATTAGTTGTCTGTGAAAATTGCTATTTTTGTAGCTGAGGAATATATCTAAAATTTAGTTCATTCTGTTGCTAATGATGTGTTAGAATATCACTCCTACTCATATTCCAGTCTAGCTCATATTTATTTTAGTACAAAAATAGCAAAGGAAGTAATATATTTAAACCTGCCTTACATGTCCAACAATGCTATTTTGCTCTGTGAGCAATTATGCGTTTCAGCTAAAAACTATGTAAAACCAAGAATAATTAAAAAAAAAAATCAAATGCTAGTTCTTTATTTTGGAATAAGGAAAGATTTTTAAAATCATTATCTATCCTGTAGCTGGTGGTTGAACGACAGTGATTGAATCCATAAGAATAATCAAATTCAAAGAATATGACTGCATGTCTCTGGCATGCGATGTCTTTTACTAGGCAACAAGGAAATGTTCACTGGAGGACTTCCAAAGGCTTGTCTACACCAAGAGGATTTCCAAAGGTGTCTCCTTGCCACTGCTGGTGGACACTTCGTGCTAGATGGTGCTCCAAGGCTGACCGTGATTTCAGTTTGGCTGGGTATCACTGGCAGTGAGCTTCAGCCGAGGCATTAGAGTTTTTTCGTGGGAAAAATAGTAATAAGAAGCACTCCTGTGGTTCTTAATTAAGATTGTCAGCTGGAAATGCACTGTTGTGGTGACACTGCTGGTCTCCTGGAAGTGTACAAGAGAGACTTTTCTCTAACAGAAGTTGAAATCCCTGCTCGTATACCAGTATGTCTTCTCTCCTCAGTCAGGTGCTTCAGGGTTAGGCTTTGAAGCCTGTGCTACTCACTAATAGTCTTCTTTTACAGACAGTAGAAAGAAGTGAGCACCTTCAAGAGAGTTCATCTTCTTCTAAGACAGATGTCTAAGACAAGTTTTCTTCTTCAGGAAGAAATTCTTTATGCAGGCAGATACTCTTTATTTTACTGTGAGGGTGGTGAGGCACTGGCACAGGTTGCCCAGATAAGCTGTGGATGGCCCATCCCGGAGAGTGTTCAAGGCCAGACTGGACAGTGCCCTGAGCAACCTGGTCTAATGAAAGATGTCCATGTTCGTGGCAGGGGGGTTGGAACTACAGGATCTTTAAAGTTACTTCCAGCCCAGGCTATTCCATGATTCTATTCTGTGATTCTGTAAAGTCATCTTATTTTTCTCATTTGCCTACGAAGGAAGCCAGGGTGAGTAGTGAACTTTTAAGCTTTTTAAAACTTTAATTTCTCTAGTTGAATATGATGAATCCCATATATAATACAGGAGACAAAGCCATTAGTGTGTTTAGGACGTATGGGGTAGTGGAATGTATAGTGGTAATGTGGCTGGGGGGATTTCTGCAGGTTTGATTTGAGTCTTTAATAAGATTAAATAGACTCTGGTTTCCAATGTGAGTGTAAACAGACCAAAGAGAGGAGGATCTTCACCTTTAAACAACCTTCCTCATACCAGCATTTGGGTTAATGACTGGTGTCATTCATGGGCTGTCACAGTCACATTTTCCTTCTTATCTGAAAGTGCCTGCAAGCCCAGTTTGCTTGCATATGCACAGATTAGCCCACAGGAATCGCTGATGACTCTCTTCCTCATTTTTTGTGGATACAAAGCAGTGAGCAGCTACAAGCAGTTTCTTTCCCCATATGCCTGTCTAGGCTGAGAGACTTTTTCTCCTCCTCCTCTTGGAGCCCTTTCTTTGTTTAGGCAATTTCTTTGTGTGGTTAATCTTCAACATGCTTCATCTGCTTCCCATTCTCCTGCCTGCAGCCTAAGGCAATTACCTCAACTCGTTAACCAATGGAACAGCTTAGTAATGATCACATTTCTTCTGAAATAAATGATTGTTTGTATAATATTAACCCTCAAGCCATAAATTAAATCTGGATAGTGCAAAGAAGGACCCCAGGAAAAAAAGCAAATGCCTTGTATTCTGTTTAGTAAACAACAGAATATCCAAATATTTATACATCTCTTGTTATGTTGCCTTTAATCATACCAAAAAGACCTTTAAAATGGAGAGTAAGGCTCATTTCAGTGAAACGATCACATAGAACTAGTTAGTGAAGAAATAAACACAGCTCTTCCTTGGCCACTGGGAACAAATATATCAAGAGCACTTAAATCTTTCTCCTAGGCAAGAAGATCTCAGTGTAAGAGGGTCTGGAAAAAACAAACAAAAAAACAAGGTTAGTTTTCTTTATCTTGAAGTATTTGTTAGGACTGGCCAATTATGTCAGAAGGCAACATTCAGTGGGCCACTAGTTTGTAGTAACTAAATTAGTGTAACCTGTAATTTGTGTCTGGGAGAGGAAAGCTTGAAAATGAGCTTTTGAATTGTACAGTAAATTGTTCAAATAAACAGCAATCAGGTAATCTTAATTCTTTCTGATGTTTTCTGCAATTAATACCTTAATATTAGTGCTTGGTACCTTTTAATAGGTTTTTCTTCTCCTAACTCATTCATATTGTAAAATAAATGAATGCAGAGACAGACCTTATGTTACAATCTTCTCAGTGTTTAAATTAGGTTTAAATGGTCCTTGCTTGAAGCTGGAAGAGAAAGGGCTTGGGCCACAAACTTTTGAAATATGACTCTTTAAGGGAAACTAAACTTCAGAATCATAAGTTAGATTGATTTTCAGCATTCCAAGTCCTGTCATGTGGAACCAATTTAATGGCCTAAACCTCAGGAGGGGGCCAAAGGCAGAGCACCAGTGGAGGTGACTGCTGTCTCTGGTAGTTAGATTCAATAAAGGAAAAATCTCATTGTTAAAGTTGCATGTTCTGTGTGATTTTCATTTACTGGCAGTAGTCCAGCGTAATAAAAGCTATGAAATGGCCTGCTTATGGTTAAATGCCCGAGTGCATATTTCTAGAAGGCTTGTTCTGTTACATTACATTTTAATCTCTGCAATCTTCTCATTGGAATGATATCCTCCCCCAGCCCCTTTCATATTTAATCCTGAGGACCCCTTCTAAGGATTTCTAAAAGTGGAAGCAGAGGAGGAATCACAGCTGGAAGAAACCACACTGCTGCACATGTGAGGGAAACGCATGAAAGATGGAGAGCGTTCACTGTTGAGCAATTTCCATGATTTGTCAGGACAGGGTAGTCACAGCTTGATTTGTCCTTTGAGGTACACAGGGTATTTGATTTTCTTTCAACTGAGGAGAGACTCCTTTCAAAGAGATGGCCTTGTAATTCAGAGGTGCCCGGTCACCCCTACATGAAGTAGCCTCAGATTACATGAACTTCTGACTAGACTATTATGAAATCATGATTTTTATCTTCGGTGAATTAGAGGTTTCAGTTCCAGAAAACTGAACAGAGCATTTGCTCATCCTCTTAAAACATACTTTCAAAAGGGAGCAGATTGTCGGATATCAGCTCAATGGCTAGAGGACGTTTGGTGGATTCCTCTCTTTGCTGCTTTCAGGAAATTCAAATCCCTGCTGCCCGTGAAAATGTCAAAATTGTCGCACAAACTCTTTAATGTTGTATCACTGCAACAGCTTCAAATGATAAAACTGTTGAGAGGATTCAATCGGGAATATACCTGAGTGCTCTGGGAGACCATACAATGGCACTCCAGGAAAGAGTGCTTGCACGCTCTGGGATTTCCCAAGGAAACAGAACTGTCTTTGAGAGCAGGAAAGCAAAGGTAGCCTAATGTGTACAAAACCCATACTTAGGAAACATGTTGAAGCCACTAAGGAACCAGTAATTTTGTAAGTTTTTTTCTGTCCTAACAAAGTAGAAGATCTTAAGGTGGTGAGACAGCAACACAGAGATGTGGCAACTATGTGGTGAGTGGAACTCTTAGGTTTCAGGAACAGACCTGTCTTTGACAGAACCTTTAGAAGGCAACAGTACTGCAAAATCCATCTTAAATTAGATAAACTCAATCTAGAAGTAAAGATCAACTTCTCTAGTAGAGTGTTACTAAAGAAGCTTTTTCATCTTTGCCATCATGGCTAATAACAGTAATGCATTTATGAAAAATAAGTTTTTGTTCTGTTCAAGTGATCTTTTCTTGCCTTTAAATACATAACTTTAGATCTACAGGGTGAAAATTTATAGCATTGTGATTGTTACTTGCTGAGGTTCTGCTTAGTGCTGATGGAATGCACAGGTTTTGACAAAATAAATCTTGCTCTAAAAGCAAAGTAAATCTTGCTCTAAAAGCCACCTTTTCTTCTACTTTGATAAATTTGAGCATCTGGAACAGCATACTAACAATAGCATTGTGTTACTTATTATAGTTATTTGCTGTACAGGAGTAAGTAATTCCTGGTATTAAAGTCTCAGGCAAACTCAGCAGGAAATGGGATAATGGCATTCATATTGTTAAAAAGCCTAGTGGAGAGGAATGAAAATGAAAATAATGAAATCCCAGTACCAGGGTTTTTGAAAAAGTGGAGAAATTATCACTTTTGTTTAAAAATTCCTTCATCAAAATATAGTTGCTTTGCTAACCATACAAACCTGTATCTTTATATGCTGGTGGAGGATGACAGACTGATGTTTTAAAGATGTTAGTAGCAGTCAATTTTGCTAGAGCTTGAGTGGATGTTTACACACTTTTTTGATGATTGCTGAAAACTAACTAGGTTATAACAAACCTGTTTTGGCATCAAGATTACAAGTTTGTAATGTATGTGTTGGTTGCTTTTCCAATGAGCAATAACTTGTAACATCTGGCACCTTTTTAACAAACCTACAAAGACAAAATCTTTGTATCTTTAACACCAGGTGGAACTGCATGACTTAGAAGATTAAGCAAGATGCTTATAGTAGTCAAACCACTTATCCCCTAAGCATTAGACAGAAGCATGTGGCTAATGCTGGTCTCAGAAGGATACGGATAGGGAGTCTTTTGAGGGTACAGAAAGAAACCGTGTTTTTATCCTTGAAAAACAGCAGAGATGTGCTTGCTCCTCTGTTATGTTTGTCTTAATACTGGGCAGCCTCAAACTACATTTCCGCCTCATTCAGGGAAAAAAAATGCACGTCTAAACCAAAAGCTTCGTAATGCTGTAATATGTATAACTTTGTGTAATTTCAGAGCCCTGTTACTCTCTGCAAAGCAGGGTCATGGTGACACATGGTTGAAACCCTGGTTCTGAGGCTACAATGCGGTGCATTATGGTGGGGAAATTAACATCGGAAAATGAAATGCTCGGCGATTTTAAAGCCCTCTACATTAAATGGGCAAGTTCCATTTCCCTCAAGTTGTAAACACTTTTTGAGCAAAGAGATATGTTCCAGTACACAGTTTTCAAAGCAAATCCTGACCTGACTGAAGTCCATGAGAAGCCTGCCGTGAAGGTCACTGCAGATGAGGCTGGGAGTTCTCATTAAAGAAGAGCAGCTTGAGTCCTGCTCTCCCCACGAAACTTTCTTTCTCTCTTGTTCTGGAAAAATCCACTCAGCACTGATGTCTTATTCAGCTTGTAAATCTGTAAATAGGCAGCAGGTATTTGCTCGTGATTACAAAAGATAATGTTCTCTCTGCTTATGTGTGTGTATGTCTGTGTGCTTGCACGATCTGCAAAACTGACCTGGATCGGGGCTCCCTCAGATATGACGTGCTGAGGGATGATCCAAAGTGTCCGTTCTTCTCCAGATCATGAGCTGCTGGCACATACTGATCTACTTCTGAACAGCAACTGCTTGAAAACACAGTTGACAGATAAACACATCCACATATCAAACCTGAAAGTGTCTAGAGTAGTAGTTTTCAGGCTGTGAACTGCAAAACTGTGGGGGACGGGAGTCTGCTTTTAAAGGGTCAATGAAAAGCGACAAAAGAGAGCAAATCTGTAAGTGCTGTATAACAACCAGTGTTGGGGAAATCGGTCTACCTTCCCACTGGGAATGTTTTTGGCATTCATATATTGGAAGGATATTGAAAACTACTGAACTAGAAGACAAAGAGTTAAGAAGGCAAAGATTAATAATGTATTTCAGAAATAACTCAAGCATGACTTTTACTCCTCAGGCTGTGTGTTAACCTAGGATAGAGAGCATAAAAAATCCAAGTGTCTTTTCATTTGGCAGGTCAACCAAAATTTTTTCAAAGCTATGTCCATATGTCAGAGCAGAAGTTGTCCTTTTCTAGACTGGTAGGGTTATTATTATGCAGTTTTCTGTGTCCTTCTAAAGAAAACAGCCCAACAAATGTTTTGTCTCATTTCACATATTTTCACAACTGTAATTATATGCATGGTAGCACTGCAAGTAATTATGTTTGGTTCTTTCTTTCTGCATGAATATACACAGATCTTCCAGAAAGAGTGCCCTGGTTTTATGCAAGAGTGTAATTTCTTTGTAGGGAATGAAGATGGTTTCTCCCGTTTAACCTACCTGTTTCCTTGCCATCCTTCTAACACAGCAGACTGTAGCAATTACTGAGCCTTGAGGAAAATCTCTCCAATACAAGCCAAACACTGCAATTTATCTGATGCTTTGGTCTCCTTTTCAACATATTTTTTGGTGATACTGTCCTCTTTTATTTTTTTTATGGTTTCTCTTAAAATAAATATGCACAATATTTGCAATGTCTTGTCTGCCAGGAATTTATAGGCTTTCTAGTTGCCTTGTGAATAAACTCCTTGGTGTAGCTTATGGGATTCTGCCTTCCTTTTCCTGGGTGCACACAGAGAGAAGTATCTAGCATAAAACACGAGCTGTTTACAGCTCCATTTCTCACAAAGTGACCCATGTTTCCTTTCACAGCCAGAGAAACACAGTGAGATCTTGTTTCCTAAACAGATGCTGTGAAACCTGGGGAAGGACCACATCTGTTTTGACTACGGAACTCTGTTTTGTGAGAGGCAATTGCAGAGGGAATTTTTTGTGTTCACAGGAATGAAAATACAGTTCACTGGATGTAGAAAATGTATTTTCATAGAGGCCGATACTGCTGGCACTGGTGTCACTCCTACAGATAAGGGAACATGAACACTGCTTGAAGCTCAGTGAAAAACCATTCACCCAGAGGAACATCACATTTAAAAGTGTTTGGATGGAGATGACAAGATACAAATTTCCAGTTAGAACGGATCCAGGACAGCTCTGCATATGGGCAACCTTTGGGTCTTATCATTAGACCTTTTGAGATGGGTGACACATATATTAAAATAATTGTACCATATATTTGAGGAGCATTAAAGATAATGATAACAAACTCTGCAATGTAAACATTAACTGATAGTTATTCAATGTTCAGTATCTGTTTTAAATGGCCTGTTGGTTGTTCAGACAGATCAAGATCACAGAGGTAAACCATTTGTCCTTATATCCAAGACAGATGGGAGTGAGAAGGATCAAGAGTGGCTTCATATCATTATTTTATTCCAATCTGTCTCCTTTCCAGGCACACAGCTCAGCTCTAATCTAGCATGCCCTCCTATTTGGGATCAGGACCTACTCTAGACAGCTCACCAGCAATTTTTTGCATAAACAAAAATTGAATATATGTAATTGTCTCTTTAAAAATTCAGTGAATTACTCATGTATTCCCATTTTCGTGAGGCATAATGTTTGGCAGAATTCATGATCTGTAGAGGAGTGAAATTACGAAAAAAGTAATAATGAAAACAGGATTTGCTTCTTTCTTTTTTCTGTTGCTTCTCTGAATCTGTTTAGTTACCTCTCTGTATTTGAGGGGTATAAGTACAGTTTTAGAGAGAGTATGATTTGAAAAGAGTGTGTTTGTATTTCATCCAAGGTTGAAATACCATCAGCTAAATCCTTAATTTCCAACAAAGTGCCTTGCTTTCATAACAGGAAGGTGCCTGGCTATCAAATAGCAGGCTGAAACCTTAAACAATCTTTCTTCCCAAAGAATCCTATTATTAGACATATAACCATTAAGACACAATACATATGGAGCTCAGCCTGCACTGAAAGAAGAATATATGCAGAAAAAAAACCCTTTTCAGAGTAAATTCTTATCAAGAGCAATGTGTCTCTTGAACTCTTAACTAACTAAGATGAGAAAGACAAATTACATCTTCATCTGTCCTTGTTCTCACCAATCACCCTCCATATCCTCGGGAAGACTTTAAGAATGAGTTGGGAATCAGTTTGTTCTCACACCTTTTCAGTGGTGCATTGGATGTATAATTCAGGGATTTTTCCCAGATATCAGTAGCTTGGATACAAGCTCTGATAGGGCCTTGATAATTGATCATTCTTCACAAGGTGAAACTGAGGCCAAATCTTGGGACTACTCACGTGAGTGAGAGTAGTTGGACACTTGTTCTTTATATTCAAGATAGCATGAATAAAATGTCTCAGGTGTAGGTAGTCAGCTGGAGATGGCCAGAGCTACAGCGTTTGGGTGCAGGATGCCTTTCCTGTGAGCTGCTCTGAAAGAACAGCTCAGTACACATGAGCTCTGCACACTCAAATCAAGGAGAGGATGCCTGAAAAAAGACATTCGTACCACCGGTCTATTTTAAGAACTGATTTTTAAATATCGTGCCTAAAATCAGTGAATGAACATAGAAGGGCCTCTGTGTTTGAATAAATGGCGCTAACAAGTTCTTTTTCGCAGAAAACTGCAATAGCACCAATGCCACCCTTAACATTCTTTCAAATGTCAACCTTCCTCTCTAGAATTCCAGTTTTCAGGGCCCACCCTCTGAATGACGACAAGTTCTGCGGCATTTTGGTCTCAACTTATTGATGAAGTTTTAAACCATGTGCTTCGTAGCAGAGGATGTTTCAGTTTGAATTCATGCAGGACTGCAGCAGGGTGCCCAAATGCACTTATTTGTGTTATTAAGTGCATGCTTGACAAAGCCTGAGGGCAAAAGAACTCCAAACATTCATTAAGGCACCACTAAATGGAAACCAAACCCAGGCTCTCTAGTACAAGTTTTTAATAAACATTTTCAACAGATGTTGGGAGGCAAAAAATGCTTTTCTTGTGTAGAAACTGGTTCTTGACTGCTGGAAAAGCCATTTTACCTAGGAAAAAGGGCAGTATCTGAAACCCACTCTTACTGAGTGAATTTTAAAGAATAGATTAAAAAAATATTATCTTTAAAGTGAAATTTTGTAAGACACAGAGGTGTTTTCTAATGAAATGGAGATAGGATATCTAAAAGAGAAAAATGAAAGATGTTTTTCAGTTGTATTTTTAATTGTAACTGGTTTGGATTGTAACTTCTTCAAGTTTTATACTCTGAGTTTGAGGAGAGGGAAATTGGCTTGACTCATGCATTTGTATTCACTATTTCCCTAGTGAGTTTATTTGTGCCTTATTTTTGTGACACCTGGAGTGGAATTAAAATTATAGTGAGCTCAGTAAGGAGAGAAACAGCTAAAGGAGTTCTATCAATATTTTGCGCACTTAGCAGTGAGTCTAACTGTTTCAGAAAGTGGCATGGCCATTTCTACCCCTGAAAGGAGGCGATTTCTCCTGAAGTTCCCTGGAGAAATCAGAGGAATTAGCATCTTTGTTATTTCACACTTGGGAAGACTCTTTGTGCATGCTATTCCCCAGCTGGGTGGGTGCAGTGAGGAAGCTCTCACAGCAACACACCACATGTCTGTGTACACTGAGCTTGCCTGTGCCTGTCTTTTGGCTGTGTACACTGCTGCTTTAGTGAAAGGTAATCCTGATTTTTAAGGTGTGAGTTTAGAATAAGGTTCTCTAAACACAACAATATAAACTCCATAAATAAAGAGCTGCAAACTGCTTGTCTGTCAAAGTAGTTAGAGTAGTAGACACTGCTGTTGAGCCACATGGTTTCAGCTTCAATAAATCAGTTGACAGAACAAGTCTAGGAAAGAAACTGAAAAAGGTACAGAAAGCTGTGGCTAAAGCCTTCTTTTTCAGCATGCCAGAGGCTGTTTGATCTTGTGCTGGAAATCGTCAGTTTCAAACACTTAAGATTTGTGGTAAAGCTCTGTCCAGAAGTGGACACTATTTTCCTCTTTTGTTACTTCGCCGGGTGAAAAAAAAAAAAAAAAAGAGAGAGCGGTTTAAATGTCTGGGCTTCACAATCCGGGGAAAAATGAAAACTCCAGGAAAAACACAGTTCAAGGCTGGCAGGAGTGGAAAAACAAACAAAAAAACCCTGTGGGAATGAGATAGGCAATAGGCAAACTTCATAGTGTGCAGAAGAAAGGCAGATTTCAAATTAAAATGCTTACCAGGTGATTGAGATATTTTGCCTGAAAGTTTCAATAAACATATCCACTGAAGAGTATCAGCTGTGTCTACAGTGGCTGGTGTGAAACAAAGAAACATCTGTTACGTATATATTTTGGACACTTTGGAAAGCCTGGAGCCAAGACTGAGGGTCAAGAATGCTATACATACAGATATATATGAAATGCATTTCTCAAATGTAAGCAGAGCTAATGTTCTGCTTCTTTGATAACATCCCCTGCAGTGAAGTTGCCACCAAGGGTGAGTTTACAGTGCCTTCACTCTGCATACACAAAAGCACAACGTGGCTCTGTGCAAAGTCAGCCTAGCTAAAAGAGAAGACCCCAGCCAGCCACAAGCATGATCATATCCGGCTGAGTAGAAGGTACACACTTACCCTCGGACTCCGCTTAGAATAAAAACTACAAAAGCTGCCTCTTCACCTTCACCACCACAAAACCTGCAACTGTAACAATCATGATTATTTTCCCTAAAAAATAAACACATATTGGTTGCATATAGTTAAGAGCTCTTTGTTTTGTTTGGAAAAATAAAAAGATGGATGCACACACACATGGACAGGGTTTCACGCTGTCTGTGATACTTCACATTTTGTATACCTTGTTTTGTGTCTTCACATCCAGCCAGCTCTATATCCACTGACTTGAAAATAGGGAGAAAGAATTAAATCTGAGGAAGAAAATATAGTTGTTTTTTTTTTTCTAATAAGTATTTAGCCTAGATAATATTCAGTCTGGCTTTGTATGTCAACACACATCAATATATTTTTTTGCCCTTTAGGCTGACGAACCAAAATAAAAGGCCTGCAGTGGGACAATGGGATTTTCTTGGCAAACTTGGTGTCAAGGCTGTATTAATGGCATAGCAGAGAAGGAGTTCAGGAAAATGAAAACATCAAGGGGAGACAGGAAGATTGAGGGAATTTTAGGATGGCCAGTTAATAAGCCGCCATATGTGCTTGCACACAGCAAAGCCAGTCTTGTGCTGCAAAGGTGAAAAGGAGAGCAGAGACCATCTCATTAAAAGCAGAGATGAACAGAGAAAAGTATGATTCCCTAAATTGTAAACCTCAGGTGGTTTTACCCCCTTTTCTTCCGAGGTGTCAGGGTAAAAGGTCAATAGCGGAGGATGACATGAATGCAGAGCACTTGGAGAATCCTCAGTCAGTCTTAATTATTTCCTCAGACCCATCTCACCACAGAGAGCCAAAAACTGCTAATAGACACTGTCTTCAGAAACTGTTACCCAAATCTGGCTGGCTTCCTCTTACCCAGCATGGCTTGCCAACAGTGACATGATCAGGAATGTTGGAAATAAATGGCAGTGTAGCAAGGGATAATGTCTAATTGAGGCATTTAATCTCTAAAACACTGAAAAGAGGGGAAATAATCCAAATCTTAATCTGTGCAATGGTTCATGTGAATGACATCTGCTCTGTCTAGCTCTGAGGCCAAGATAATTAATCCATGGAGAAGAGGTTTTGCTGCACATCTTGAGAAAAATATTAGAGTAATAATGTCAACAAATGAAAGAGGTTGGATATTATGGGATAACTTTTCACCTGAAAGGCCCTGGTATGACCAGTGGCTGCTCGGTTACAAGACAGCTTCTTATCTAAAAAAGGAAGAAATCTGTATTTCCCCTAGGAATCACTTCACTCTGGAAGCTCCTCCTCTATTTTCACAAATATGCTTGCTACATGCTTGCAGATGTCTTTGGAAATGCATTTACTCCCTGAGAACCAGAGGGATCAGCAGCATAAGGAAAGAGCATATGGTAAAGTCTTAGCCCCAGGGGGTATGCAGACTGGACTTTGCTCTGCATTTTTCATGATATATGATTCTTCCCATGGAAATAAATTGGATTTAGGAGAAAGGTTTTGTATTAAAATTTCAGAACAGAGAATGTTCTGAAAAGCAACTACTTTTTCAGGAAATAATATTGTCTCCTGCAGTACATATCTGGAAAGTCCTTGATGACAGTGTTGAAAAAGGTCTTATTTTTTGGAAACATTGGAGAAAGATCAGTGAACTAGACAAATATATACTGAGGAAACAGAAGTAGTTGGAAGAAGGTTTATCTATGGAGAAACTCCCTCTGCCTGGCAGAAAAGAGAAGATACATGTGTTCTAAATTTTCTACAGTAAAAGCTGATAGAAAATTTTTGGTGCTGTCTTATCAAATAGTATTTACCAGTTTTTTTTAAACAATAAGTCTTTGATTTTTGGCACAATTTGAACAGGCACTGTGTCTCAAGACCTGAGCACAGCCATGAGTGGGGAAGTCCTTCTGAGCCTCAAAATTCTGGTGGGAGCACAGGCCCTTCTTCAGTGCTGCTGCTCAGCCCACTGCTGTCCACAAGAGACTTGGGCATTTGGAGGAGGAGGAGGAGGAGGAGGTCAGCACCTTCGGAGTCATAACTGCCCAAATCAAGGGCTTCAAGCATGGAGGACAGCACTCCATGTATAACTGCTAAAATCAAAGGTTGTTGCAATGAACATGTACAAAGTGGTGTTCCTTAAGGTTTGTCTCTGGGCAAAGTTCAGACGGATTTTTTCTTGAGACGGATAGATAGTATGGATATTTTTTATCATCAGTGGTTTGCTTTTTCTAACAGGGAGACTATTATTATAAAACATCTTGACATTTCTCATTCGTGCAATTCCATATTAACTCAATCCAGTATCCATGTTAGCCAGATCACAAGCAGAGATTCTCTCCAATTTACTTGGCCCTTAAATGCTCAAGACAGCAACACTGACCAACAGTAGAAAGGTAAAATTTACATTTTATTTAAAAATGTGTGATGAAAACCAACACATTATATGCCTACCGATGAAACACAAACCAGTGATCACGACACGGGCATATGAATCTCTAAATTAGATCCTGTATATGCAAAAATAAGGTTCTTCCTTTAGGCCCCATTTAAACCTAAAGGGACTGGATTTCACTTTTGCAGAGCAGAGAGAGTGCAACATCAAACTCACCAGATAGGCTGATAGTTGGTATTAATGAAGCAGTGTTAGTAGGTAATTAGAGAATTGTCTTTTGGGCAGTGTACACACATCCACTGGACTAAGGAAAAGATGTTTAAATTGTGTTTACAAGTTATGCCACAGCTTTACCATTACATGGCTTTTAAAATGCCATATGCTACCAACATATAAAAAGGTTGATTAAGATTTTGCTGCAGAATAGCAGGCATTCTTCTACAAGACACTTCACTATAATTTATCGGTATTTAATATACTTCCAGAGGACAAAATTACGTGTACAAGTTCTCTGAGCACGCACCAGTCATTTCAAGAACCCCAGAGTAGTTAAAACCCAGATTTATAGTAAAATAGTTTAATATTGTTACTAAACAAAATTGAGAGTTCATGGAAAGGACAAATACAAAACACATGCTTGCAAAAATAGCACTGCTAGAGAGTAACAGTATCAAAACATGTCCACAATGTTTGTAAGCCGCATCTGAAAGGCTAATGAGATTTCAAACTACAATATGTCAAATTTATGAGGTGTAGAAGGACATGTCCCTTACTCTCATGTAAAATATTGGGCAATAAAAAAGTTTAAAACATTCCTGAGCTGATTTGAAATTTAAAGTTATGCCCTCACTGGGCTGGGGTTTGGAGAAAGTAGATGTTTTTTTTTTCCTGCCTTCCAAATCTATCATTTGTAATATTTTCACAGTGCTGGTGTCTGGAGCATCTAATGCCAATGTATCTTCAGCAGCATGAGCTCAAGTGACTTGATATTTACAGCACAAATCTCATGTCAGCTTTCAGAATTGTCTATAGACACAGAATTATAAAACACTATGAAAGGAGGTGCTCAAAAAATTCTAGAGTCAAGACACAGTCTTTGTGCCCTCAAAGAGGAACAAACACTGTTTTATACCAGTCAAAAAATTGTTTTGCTTCTTTTGTTTGTGTTATGCAGTTGCTGGCTGTATGTTGTTACATGAACACTTACTCTTTTATTTTACTTAAGAATGTGTCATGTTAATGTATGAACACCAGAACACTCGCTCTGAGCACCGGAACACTCTGCAGATTTGTTTTTCCTTTAAGCCATTAAAAACCCCCATAAATCCATGAAGTTAAAGTTACTGTAAAGCTAGTGATTAAGTCTGTGTCTTTCTGAGCTGTGTTCAGTTCTCTTTTCTACAACAAATTTAATTTCAGGTCTTGATCAAGCCAGCTCCTTTCTTGCCTGTAAAGAGCGAAAAGAACATCTTCCCTGAAAGGTGTCTGATGAAGCTAGTTACACTAAAGATTGTACAGACCTTTTCAACATATGAAGGAAATAGATTAAAAAATATTTTTAAGAGAAAGTACAACGTTCCTTTTTTCCTGAATGCTCTCTGTATTCAATAACCATACACATAACACTTCCTTAGAGCAATAACTCACAGAAATTGTGTGGATGTGTATCATAAGGTGTGAAAGGTAGTCCAGACAGTTCTAGAGCCTCACAGGGCTAGATATTGAAAGAGCAAATAATAACTTTGAAATCCTGTTCTGAGGCACTATAGATTACAGTTGCCAAGTGGACAAAGTGTAGTAAATCTGTGCCAAGTAGACAAAGTGTAGTAAATATGAGAAACTCAAATTTAAATATAACTTCTGTTGTTTTATTTTTCTATTAAATTACAAACAGGTACATTTGGGTTATTGAAACAACTTCCATTATGCCTTAGGTGCTACTTCAAGGGCTGGAAGGAATCTGCCTTTAAAATTGTTTAATCTAATTTAGGGCTTGGGAGACCAACATGGCTTTATCTTAACCATGTGATAAAAACTGTAGAGTATCGCTACATATAAAAGTCATTATCTGAATTTTATGGGCTTGTAATTTTTGCTTTGGAGTAATTCTGGTAGCCATACGTTATGTTTTCACCTTGTGCTGATGACGTGTACCCTTGAACTCAGTTTTTCCATAGCTTTTGTCTAGGATTGGAGTATAAATTTTGAAAGTGGAAAATACGTAAGATTTCACTTGAACTGCTCTTTTATTTCCTCCTCACAGCAAGATTATGCATGCCAGATTGTTTTTGATAATCTCAAGTATCTCTTTGCAACACAAGAAGGCTCACTTCCATGAAGGCATTCCTGACCGGCATGTTTTTCTTCTCCTAGTTTAATTCCTAGCTCTTAATTTCATCCCGGTATAACACGGTAAGTGTCTGAGTTCTCTCCGTCTTTCTGTGCAGTCAAAGTATAACTCACAGTGATCCCTTCATCTTGAAATCTGTGGTAGGATCTGGAAGCATTTGGATGTAATAGGAAACAAGGCCACTGGATCACGGGATCGCACTGGGGAGCCTGGAGAACTCCCCACCCTATATGCAAACAACTACTGTGCAGCAATCAATAGCACAGACAAACACTGACCCTTTTTTTCCTGGAAATGGAAAAGGCCATGTTCCTGATGCAGTGGCTGCAGGTCTTGATCTTTGCCTCGCCAAAGGAAAGCCTATGTTCAGAAACCAGCAAGGGGTAATTCAACTCATCAGTAAAAGAATTGCAAAACAAAGAAAAGCTTTGCAAGCTCTTTTGCAATTCTTATTCTGAAAGAACAAGCAAAGCAAACAAGGCCGTGTGCTGTAACCAGGTGTCATGCCAACGTTTCAGCTCCAATTGCCTTTATCTCTTCTGATTCTTTAAAAGTAAGGGGAATTGGCATGCATGTGTAAAATCCAACTGCTGACTGTTGGTCTATTGTCTTCCTCACTGTCATTCCTGAACACCAGCACAACCTATAAAAACTGTCTTCAATCTTTCCTACACTTATCTTTTTCCTGGAAGCTTCTCCCATTGTGTGTTCTGGGAAATGTCTAATGCATTAACAGCAAGCACAGCTGACTTGAGCAGTTCTAAAGCTGAGCTCTTGTCAGTTTTAGTTTGGGGTGTTATCATAACAAAATCCAGCCACTCTCTGCTAGGAAGGCGTGTGCTGCACACTCTGTGAAGTCTAACGCTTTGTTCAAGGTACAATACCTTACTGCTTAACAATGATAACAGCAAAATGTCAAAACGAGGTCTGGAGCCTTTTTAGGCCAATATCCAGCACGTTTAATACCAGACTTTGGCAGCATGCAGGCAGGGACAGCAGGAACCAAAGCAGCGGCAGTGGAGAAAGGGATGCAGCCAGGGCTTTCTGAATGGTGACATTTGTTTGTGGAAGCTTGAGACTTTTTCCACGCTGATGCCAACACAGCTTTGAATTGTGTAATGGGAAAGAGAAGCTGCTGAATGAATGCAGGGATTCACAAAAGATGGTTCGGGTCCATTCCAGAGTCGGGGAAAAGGGGTGGATATGCGAAGAGGTATATCCAGAAGTGTATGCCTCTGCATACATATGTGTGTATGTATGTATGTATGTATATATATATACACATATATGCATGTGTATATATATGTGTGTATATATAGTGACATCTGAGTAAGAGAGACAGAGGCAAATGCATACTTTGGATGTGAGCTGCATGCCTCCAGATGCACATTGAAACAGAACTGCTTTGTTGTAGTGTTAGAGCTGGGAACAACAGCTGGAGACCTTCCAAGAAGAAAAGGGAAGATTTTCTGAACATGAAGAGTGCTGCAGTAACGATAACAGCATTGGTTAAATGTGGCATGGTGATTGTGAGACTCCTAAAAGTGCTCCTGGACTTGCCATGCAGGTGGCTGCTCTGAAGACCCTGCCTCTTATCAGCTGTGGCCTGTGGCAGCAGGAGTGCCTTCCTGGCTCCACAGCTTCCTGTCCCCACCAGCCAAAGGAGCTTGGACAGGTGTTGCGAGATTTGTTCAAGGGATTCCTGAAACAGCGCTGTAAAAACTGTGATGGTGACTGAGTGATCAAACCTTGAGAGCTGAATTTCACTTTTTTTTTTGTCTGGTGAAAAAGCAGCTGTAATGTGGTAAATCTCAATGTTGCTGCTGATGTTGTCTTCTTCAATAACATAAAACTTTGCTTTGTGTCTAGATGAAAATGCCCCTGTCATTTTAGGGCAGGCCTTTGCATTAAATATACTAGGAAAAGATCAGAGTAAACAGGCACGTAGGAGAGGAGACAAGACATCTCTTGTTTAAACTACATGCAAAATTTGATTGAAACACAGGACCTGAAGTAAAGTAATTTCAGCCAAAACAGTACAGCACCATGTTTTATATTAAATAGATCTATCTAGAGTGATGGTGGAATCAGTGAAAACAGAACCCATTCCAGAAAAGATGGCTGCTGCAGTTTTTGTCATTTGGCCAGTCTTTAACAATATATTAGGATCTCAAGGGTTTTTAAAATTTATTTAGGTTTCTTATGGCCAAAAGGTAAATTTATTTAGGTCAAATACAGCACAGGTAATAGCTGAATCAGCTTACTAAAAGACACAGTAAATTATACTCAACAGCAAAGAAAACAGCAAAACAACAAAAGAACAGAACAAGGTGACTCATGTGAGGACTCAGTAAGAAGACTTAACTTCCATAATGTGACGAACAAAGGACTGAAAACCCATTACGGGTGTGAGGTCAGCACACAGCCCTGCTGCTGCTCCTCCTTTTAGTGACAGGATTTCAACCATTACAGAAGTTTTCTCAGCATTTAATGAACAGAATAAATGAGCTTTAGATGGGCTGGTGCTTGAAGGAGCCTCTGAGAATACAATAGCTGATAACAGGCATTGCTGAACTGCTAAAGAACCCAGGGAGTGAAGTCTTGACACACTTTTCTTAATGGGTACCCAGTGACGATACAGGCATCCCAGGAGGGGTTTTGTAGGACTGGGTTCACGCACCTTTTGTAAAAGATGCCACCAGGTGACCAGCCAAAGAGGTGACTGCCACAAGAACCAGGATCTAAACTGGAGTCAGACTGATTTCTATTTCTTTGTCTTTCATATTTAGCAGTGTGAGATCTCTTTCCATACAATAGCTCCTCTCAAGCTTTGCGGAGGCCTGCATTGCTTTTCCCAATTTGCAGATGGCAAAGATTCAAAAAATGTCTAACTGGGTTCAATTATAGGTTTTTTTTAAAGTGTCTTATTATTCTTTTTCTAGTTCCCATTTCCTTCACCAGAAAAATGAACAATATTTTTTGCAGTATAGAATTTCCTGCTCTGAGGGGGAAATGATGTGCAGATGATATTTTGCAGACATGGCTTCAGAAAGGCTGCATCCACAAAACCTCCCAGGCATGCTACAAGGAGTACTGAGGCTGTACATGAGGCCAAGTGGGAATGGCCAGTACTTCTCATAAACTGTGCTAGAAAAGTAAGTCAGTTGTATTGATCTGCAGCTCACATGCATTTTATAAAACAGCCTATGACCTAGAACAAATCCCTTTTAATAATATGGGAAAAGGCTCGTTGTTTGTTTTCTCCTCAGCATGTAGCGTAGAATGCTCAGAACAGTGCAAAGAATCAAGTAAACAAAAAAACAAAATTAAAAATTGAAACAAAGTGTCCTGTCCTTTTTAAAAGTAGTAGTTGCAACAGACACAGTTTCGCAGGGACCTAAGCTGGTCACAGGTTTCTGTACCTGGGCAAAAAGGAATCAGTGAACCACAGAATCACAGGACAGCCCAGGCTGGAAGGGACTTCAAAAGATTGCCTGGTCCAACATTTTATGAGAAATGTCTGGATGAGATTACCCAGCACTTTGTCCAGCCACATCTTGAAAACCTCCAGTGATGGGGACTCCACCACATCCCTGGATAAAACTGTTTGAGTGGATTAATATTCTCACTGTTAAAACTTTCTTTCCTATGAAATATCAAAAAGGAATCCTATACTCAGGAAGTAGAAGAGAATCAGTACTTTTCTACTGAATTTCAAAACATAGCCACTTTGCAGTATGGTGTAAATCCACAAGAGTAGAGGCAAATTGATTTTAACTCCACAGCAAAGGTAAGGCCTTGATTTTGCAGCTGTTTTTCAGCACGCGCAAGTACCCAAGCGGAAATGCAAAAGGACAGGGGGATATAATAAATAAAAATAAAAATCTTGTACAACTGAAATGTATTGCTGCTGTTCTGTCCAGAATACTGTATCAGTGAACACAATTCTTCCATTTTTTCCACTTGTTAAATACTCCCCAGAGCCATGAAGCTGTGGGACCTTACTGGCCTGTCAGTTATCATCTGCAGAAGAAGATGAGTAAAAGTAGATTCTGTTTGCTCCTCCTCCTGTCTTCTCCTAGTCACACTTTCCCATATCACATCTGTCAAATTTTCTAACAAAAGTTGCTACCTGCAACTGAGTCAGCCAAGATATGTCTCTTTTTCCATCTCATGAGCTGCCACCAACGTGTGCCATCCTTTCAGATCACTGACCTCGTGTTGTTTCTGACAAGGATACAAACTGGAAAAAGGATGTCAAGCCCCAGTACAACTTGAAGCTGAAAACCTCAGTCTTTGGTCTGCAAACTGAGCTAATCTGTCATGGAAACATTCAGACATGCATCAATTTTACTTCAGAAAATTATTTCCATTAATTTGTTTAACTGTTCTTTTAATGTTTTTAAGTATTTCCTCTTTCTCTGTTACAAGTGCAGCACGTAGCTTCCTGCTTTGCTGTGGTTTAGATGCCTCCTGAGACATGCAAGTGAGGAGTTTGGAGCAGACCCCACTGAACTTGCTGTGATCATCACTGCAGGATTCAGTCTTCCCTCTGGGTCCAGCTGCATGTTCCCACCAATGCCTCCCCTCTCCTGTGAGATCCCCTCTGCGGGCCCTGACGTTCTACCCCACTGTGTCTAAATGCACCTTATTCATCACCTGTGTGAAGCAGTGAGTACCTTCTGCAAACTCTCCGAGTCACTGGAAGGTAGAACGAAAAAATCAAATATCCTGAATGACTTTTTCTGTAGCACAGTGCCAGCAGCAAAGCCTTCAAGTTTCCACAGAAGCAGGAGTAGAAGAGATGGGTGAAGACTAGCATGCTGCACCTTCTATAGCCTGAGGGAAACAGAGAATTTGGAAGGAGAACAGAAAGCCAGGCTTCAAAATATGACAAAGGTAAAGCCTGTGCAAGTGAGGGAGCTACTAAAGGAACTGCTATAGGTCAGGAAAATTTGAGCCCAGTCTCATCAAATTAAGTATTCTGTTGCTCAGTATTTCCAGGCCACTTACAGATATACCAAATACATCATATATTTATGATTTATTTGAATACTGAGAGTTTCTCTCCTAATGATGTTAAGACTGCTGGTGGTCATGTTTAAGCAAGACAATGTCAGTTTTTCCAAAACGTCTTAAATATATACTATCTATGACACTGCTGCATTATAAACTGTCCATTACTTCAAGGTAGAGTTCACGTCAAAATCAACAATATTTAGGTTAAAAACATGCACAGAGGAGTGTGCTTATTGGCAGTCTGAGAACTACTGCAGGAATAACAGTTGAGGATCACAGGAATTTTTTTAATTTGCAGTGATGGAATTGTTTGGGAATATAAAATATCTTTATGAGACCACTCATTTTCTTCAGAAGATACTTCAGTAGTCTGACATTATACAACAGAAACAACTTGAACCACCATGGGTTTTAAAGCTTACTTTCCCTCGGAGAAGATGAAGCATGGCAGACTGGTGTATTTTAGAGGATATTGTCTCTTGAAATAGAGACAACAAGGCAGGAACAGACTTGCTCAGGAGACTGTAATCTTACAAAACTTAAGTAAAATGGACAACGGATGCAGACGACCTTGGCTTGGAAAACATTGTTTTGTTAATGAGAAGCTGCTCTAGCAAGCAGAGCAAATCTTCCCATGTCCTTCTATATTTAAATCTGGAGATTGAAATCTGACCACACCACATGCAGGGTGGTGGATGGGCTGCAGGGCAGATAAAATGCCAGGGCTAGCAGCCTCAAGCCTACTGCTGCCACTGTGTATCAACAGAAGACCTCAGGACCCCCAGGAGCATTGGGGGATATTTACCTTAAGAGTTACCCAACTCCCCCAGATTTCCTCCCCAGAAAAGATTAATTACTAATTCTTCCATCAGATTCCCTTTTGGAGCCAGGCACAAAGGCTCACCTCTGAAATTGAACCAGTGAAAGTCAAGCATCTTTTCCCGTCTTTTAGAGTCTTTTGGTCAGCACTTGTAACCGCAAATTTCTTTTCTGGCTTCAGGGAGAGTACAACTGAAAAATCGTCCACTCTTGGCTAATACGTGACAACTGTTGGACCCTTGAGTGTGAGTAACATGGCCATAATCCACATACTAAATTTCAGTTCATGGACACTATGGAAAAATATGTGTTAGATAAGGACTAGCTGTCTTCTGGATCAAGCAGATGAGAATTTCTTTTGGATGCAGTCTGTGCTATGCTACAGCAAAGGCCCTTTCAGCTTTATCCTCAAACTGCCTTTTGGATTTTTCTTCTGCGAATAACATTTTCTTGCTACCTTGTTGCAACAGCAATAGTTTGATCATCTGAGAGCAACAGAATCTCTGGAAGGAGATAGGTTTTTTTAAGATCAACTATTACACTTCATAGAGCGGTGTCACTGATCTATCCGATAGATGGTTTAGCCCATCACGATGATTTAAAAAAAAAGGACTCCCCAACCATATAAAGCCTTATCTCTGTAAGCATGTTTTCTGTTTAAGTTGTGGCTACTTTTAAAATTACATATTCTAGTATATTGCATAGACATTCTGCAATCAAAAATGGCTTTGCACATAACCAGATTCCTTGTAGCTTGTTAGGCAGGATAAAAGCTAACTTTCTATGCCTTTGCATTTGTTTTTCAAATTAGAAAATCGTATCTGCAACCAAATCAAGACTACCTGTCAACTTTACTTTGTAGTCTTTTGATCTGTTGACTACAACTACGAGGTGAATTTTAATTTAGGATAATGTCTCTCTTCTTTTCTCTGCAGATTACCCAGGCACTGAAAAGCTGGAAGTTACTCCAGACCAGCAAATCTCACAGTGTTTAATTCAGCAAACTAGACAGGAGAACAAGAATAAAATACTATCTTCCTCTATCTAAGGTACTCCATTCTTCAGTTTACAGGAAGTTTAAACGGCCCACATCAAAGACGTCCTCTCTGGAAAATATGTTCCAGCTCTTCAATGGTGATGAATTGGGAATAGGTGATATCATCTTCCTGTTTCAGTTCCTAAAGTAGGTCGACATTTCTGTGCAAGTTCTACTGTTACTGATATCCTCTGTGATCATACAAAAAAATGGACAGACCTAAATTTAGAAGACTAGAGGAAGAGTAGATATGCAGACTTAAAGATGTTTTCCAAGAGGATGAGATAAAGATGACTAGATAATTAAATTACTTAGTGGTTTTTGCCCAGAGAAGTGGTGGGTGCCACTTCCCTGGAAGTTTCAGAGCCAGATTGGATGGGGCTCTGGGTAGCCTGGTCTAGTGGGAGGTGTTCCTACCCGTAGCCAGGGTGTTGGAACTAGATGAACTTTCAGGTCCCTTCCAACCCAGGCCATCCTATGATTCTCTGATTCTGTGATTCTATGTTTCTATGAATCCACAATATGACTAAGAAGATATAGAAAACGCCCTACACAAAATATTGATGAATGTATCTAGAGGGTTTTTCTTTAATTGTCTCTTACATTAAATTTCAAAATAATTCAGTAGAAAGTTACACCTATCTGGAATCTGGAGTTTATAGTTAGGGCAATTGAAATCCCCACTTGATGACATTTAATTAAAATCCACACTTGATGACATTTAATTTTTCCCATAAGAGATATTACATTTCATCTCTAAGGGGATCTGCCTCTGTTCCTTTATATATATATGCTGCCTTCTAAAGACACCTGCTAAAAGATAACCATATTTCAGTCATAGAACTAGTGGTGAGGAAAACCGGTCTCTGATTATTAATGACTGTGTTAATACTAAATGAAACACAGCTGCTCTGCCATTTCTATATTAATTTGCATCCATAATAATATTTTATAGACATTTACTGAAAGTTATGCTAGTGGGTGTTTGCTAACTGCACCTGTCAACACTTATAAACTGATATCTGGGAAGCACAGTTTGAAAATATCCATACATTGTTCCACATTCATTTGCATGTAGGAAGAGAAATCCGTTCACATCTAGCAGTCCCTAAACACTTCTGACAAACCCACTTGTGCTTTCACTTCTGTGTTTGTGGCTCTACACGTGTTACTCAGCCTTCCTTCTGCATTGAATTTACCAGTGGTCAGTGGCAGCTGTGTGGATGAAGCCACTGTCAGTTCTTCTACTCAATAGGTGCTCTCAGACAAGCTGCTTAACACAGAAAATAGCCGGAAGGGCAAGACCAGCCTTGTTCAAAGTAATTTCTACTTCCACAAGTATAGGAACATCAGGTGGACACACTGCAAAGATAAGGAAATCTGACACAGGCTGACAACACAGCCTCCGCCTTCCAGTATCAGCCTCTCTGCAGACAGCTGCTGCAGTAAGGGCAGAGAGGAAAAAATTGTTTGCAGAGAAATTGTGTTGAAGAAGGCTGAGACCACATATATCTGACGTGCAAGTCTTGGACCGATGGTTGTAAGAACAGGTTGTGAAGGTCTTCTCCTTGGAAAAGATAGAGTTTTCCTTCATGTCTCTCCTGCCTTCAATAGATTTGGGCTTTTGATGAATTGCTACTAACCAGTTTATGGGTATCCATTTCATTCAGTTGCAAGGAACTTAGCTGTCCAAATGAATGCACAGACCTCAGCATAACTGATGCCACCCTGGACAGTAGTAGCAATCTTGTTTCTTGAAGAAGAGTAGCTGTTATCTGTTCCACCACAAGAATAGATTGTGCAGTAGGGCTCCAGGGCAGCAGCTGGCAGCTGATCATATGTATCTAAGGACACATGGATTTTTCACTAACTTTTTAACTTCACTTCAAAACTTGGAAATGAAAATTACAAACAAGAACATTACTCTTAATATGTAAGTTGCTACCATGTTAAGGTGCTCTATAGTTTCAGACTTTCTAGGGAGGGTTATCCCTTCAATCAGGAGAGTTTCTGTCTCTTTAAAAACTGTGGTTAGTTTTTCCTAACATGCTGTGACTGTCTAATTCAAGCTTTGTATCCTGCTAAGCTCTTTGTTTCAGTACAACTTTTTAAAGTGAAGTTCATGGATTTAATTTCTCTTGTGAGAGTTAAACCCTTTTTTAATATTTTTCAGTTTGTTCAATTGTGTTTATAAAGTAACTACCCTGCCCACTTTGATATTACAAGAAAAACACGATAAGAACTTGTTATGCCTTCATTAAGCCCTTCATTAGTTCCTGTACTTGTATCTCTTTTCTCATTCCTTAGCATTCCTCAAAAGCTGTTGTGCTTTGTCTCAACTGACTTCATGAGAAACTGTGAGGTTCTCATGGTGCTATTGGGAAATGTATATTGTAGAAGCTCATTTGAGTGATTTATGCAATTAGGAAAATGTACACGCAATGGCTCCAGGTCATGGTTCTAATGAAATCCAAATGCAGGTAATGAAGTTGTATTCGAGAATAAAAATTTTGCATAGCTCAGCTGCCATCAACATAAACTGAAGCAATTCCAAATTTGCTTGGGAAAAGTGATGTTAAAATTAAAGGTAGAGGAAATGTCAGAGAGATGCAGCTGCCTGTGCAGTCTCGCAGAACTGTAACAGTTGTCTCTAATCCGTCTCACCTGTCTCCATGAAATGTTGTGTCACAAGCTTTGATCACCTACAGTCTGATTGTTCCAGAACTGTCAGAGTAAAGTGATGAAGCAGAAAGCAGAGAGTGTGTGTGTGTGTGTTTGTGTGTTTAAAAATCCCAGCTTGAGAACACTTATAAAAAAGTTTCTACTCAAACACAAAACCACAGATCATTTTCCCACAAACCAAGATAAAAGCATTCTGAGGAGTAACCAGCCAGAATTACTCAGGAGTTTGTAAAGCGGTTTGGTTTATTTTTTTTCATACTGACACAAAGAGACAGTATTGAATAATGAATGAAAATGAATGCCCATTGAATTGTTTCTTCATTCAGGACTCAGATCTGCTCTCTACAGATGTGGTTCAGACCTAGGGAATTGTCTGGGGGGGGGTTTTGTGCAAGTAGTTCAATGGACTGAATAAGTGGGTTCAGATTAAAGATTCCTGAACCAAACCAGAAAATTTTACTGTCACTGGCAAAGCATTGCTGTCAGAAAGGAAAGATTAGCAGTAACATGCCCAAACTTACAATAATACCAATTTAAAAAGAAGATAAAAACTTGATCAAAAAATTTGGCCCTGAGAACCTTAAACACAGACAAATGCCAAAAGAGCAACGAAATTAACAGCAGTCTACCAGCATGTTTAAATGCAGTAAGATAATAGAGAAAAACGAGAAGTAAAAGAAGTAAAAAAAAAAAAAAGAAATATTGCTGTCGGCAAGTTTTGGGGGAGAATCTCCATTGTAAAGTTCTGTAGTCTGCAGAGTGTGCTGGGTCAGTCATGTACTACTGACAGCAAATGTAGCTGAGACAGGTTTGGTAGTTTCAGGATGTTTTAATAAAACTAGCATCTTTCAGTATTGTGCTTCATTGCAGATTTCCAGGCCACCTGTAACCTTTGGGCTCCTATTCTTTTTATCACAAACTGTGATATTTCATCCACTTTTTCATTCAGCTTACATTCAATTAAAACTTGTGTTTTGAATTCACTTTTGACTGTGAATTTTCAGAAATTAAGAATCCATCACATTGCATGGTGTTTTGGTCTCATTATTAATCAGTTTCTTTGTCAAAAAGATCTGTGTCTTGCTTAAAATTTTGATGTGCATGGCTGTTATGCAATTTTTTCTAATACCTTCCTAATTGGTGAAAGATGCATTTCGAAACAAGTATTTTGTCAGTTCTGAAAACAGATCTTAGGTTTGTTGTTTTGATTGTTGGGTTTTGGGGTTTTTTGAGTGAATGAGAGCATTATGCTTTTTTTAAAAAAAAATTAGACTCATATCTCACCAAGTATTCAAGCTAATTGTCTATTGCTGGTATTTTATCATCTGCATTATAAATTTACTCAGTAGCAACAAACTGTAGGAAGACACAAGCATACTCTAAAGACTTTACTTGTAAGCTAGCACCCAGGAAAAGATTCAGAAGGGTCTGCATTGATATGACATAAAAATGACAATTAAGTGCTAGGATGCATGAAAAGTCCTTAATAGGGGATCACCCCTAAGTAAGATCAGCAGAATGTGTCTCCCATTTTATAAAGCTGCTGAATGACTGATGATTTTAATCCCCTGAGGGAACTTAACACAAGCAGAGAAAAGACCCGTCTCTGCAGACTTAACAGGATGATGCTCAATCCACCTCAAAACACTTACTGTTTCACACTGGGTTTGTTCATGAGAGATTAGGTTCAAGGTTGTTTTAGCCATCTCTATTTACAAGCAAGGAAATTGCTCTGCTTCACTCCAGCTCTGACCTTTTTAACTGACAGCAGAGCCCTATCATTTGCAGAGCTGTTATTCATCACATAATCAAATGATTGTCTCTATCTCCTACCTTGTCTTTTGTTGTTAGAATCTGTTTATCCCATTGACAGTGTCCATACATCTTTTCTGTTTTCCTGTAATCTGTACGTCAGGAAAGCATGAAATTTTTGGAAGGGAAGACAAGGCAGAGGAAGGAGTTTTTCATAAGTTGCTTTGCTTTCTGTTGATCCAAGTATAGCCATGGCCTTTGCCTTACATGGCTGGTCTGCTGTCCCTCGGTGGATGAGGAGCAGAGAGGCTGCAGGCTGCAGCCAGGAACTATGGCAAGGCGAAAAAATCTCGGAAGCAACAAGGTCAGTGTCCCTGATACTTCCCTTCACACCCCAGAGTCCAAACGTAAACAGTCTCATCTTCATCTCCCTTGTATAACATTGATTTCACAACCTGCCCCTGCCCCAGTAGATCTCACGATGACAATAAGTCAGCAGAGTCAAGCCATTAAACTTCTCTAGGGTTGACTGAGGAGCACAGTCATGTCACTACGTGCCATTTGGGAAACAGCAGCTTGTTTCTTTTTTAGACGTCCCCAGCTGAAGAATCATTTCCTGTTTAAAATACAGGATTTATTACTAACTTGCTCGTTTCTTGAGGGCTGTGGTAGTAATGGGGTTGTAGAGCAGATGACAACTGATAAGTGACTCATCCATTTCTCTGGGAACAGATGGTTAACAATTCCAGAAGATTTAATGCTTGGAATGTCCCCGTTTTTCCCAGTTTCTGTTCTTCTGACACTTTTCAGAAGCTGAGTTCCTAGAAATTTACAACTTTTGGAAATCAATCCACTTGGCACTCTTTGATTTTGATGGTGTGTCATTTTACGGTTAGTGATTCAGCTGTAATTAACTCACGTAATTCCTTGGTTATTTATGCCATAGCTGCCAAGTGGTGCTGCACAGAGACTCTTCACATGTCACACTCCTATCACTTCCAGATTTCAGCTTATCAGTTCCCTTGTCGCTCTCTACAACCATCCGAAAAGATGTTCTAAGGAGGTGGAAGCTGGTCTCTTCCTCCAGGTAGCAAGGGATAGGACAACAAGAAATGCTGTCAAGGAAGTGGCAACTGATAGGAAGAATACTGAGGTACTGAATTCTTTGCCTCAGTATTTGATGGCAGTCAGGCTTCCTATGTCTCTCGAGTGCCTGCTCCTTTGGGTGAGTGTAGGAGTAGTGAAGTCTCTCCCATTGTAAGTGAAGAGCAGGTTCAGGACCACTGGATGAAGCTGAATAGGCCCAAGTCTATGGCACCTGATGAGATACGTTCCAAGGTCCTGAGGAAACTGATTGATGCTGTTGACAAGCCAATCTCATCACATTTGAAAAGCCAAGGCAAAGTGACTGGTGTCTGGAAAAAAAGAAATACCACTCCTATTTTTAAAAAGATGAGAAAGGAGGTTCTGAGGAACCACAGACCATGGAGCCTCACCTCTGTGTCTGGGAAGACCATGGAGCAGATCCTCCTAGGAGCTGTGCTGTGGCACATAAAAGACAAGGTGACTTGAGGCAGCCAGCACAGCATTACTAAGTGCAAATCATTCTTGACCAGACTGGCGTCCTTCTAGGATGGAGTGATGGCAACGGTGGCAGGAGAAGACCAACAGACATCATCTGTCTAGATTTCTGCAAGACTTTTGATATGGTCCCACAAGACATGGATTTGGTGGATGGACTATTCAGTGAATAATGAATTGGCCGGATGGACGTAGCCAAAGACCTGTGATCAATGGCTCTTTGTCCACAGAACTCAGAGTTCTGTCTTGGGACTGGTGCTCTTCAATATCTTTTTCAATGACACAGACAGTGGGATCAAGTGCACTCTCAGCAAGTTTGGAGACAACACAAAGCTGACTGATGAAGTCAACATAACAGAAGGAGAGGATACCATCCAGAGGGACCTGGACAAGCTTGAGAAGTGGGCCCAGAAGAACCTCATTTAGTTTAACAAGCCCAAGTCAAGGACTGCACCTAGGTCAGGGCAATCTTGGACATAAGCACAGACTGGAAGAACTCATTGAGAACATCCCTGTTGGAGAGAACTTGGGGGTTCTTGTCACTGAAAAGCTGCACATGAGTCTCAGCCCAGTAGGCCAATTGTATCCTGAGTTACATCCAAAGCAGCACGGTCAGCAGAGCAAGTGAGGTGATTCTGCCCCTCTAATCTGTCCTTGTGAGACCCCACCTGGAGTGCTGCCTCCAGCCCTCGGGTTCTTAACACAACAAAAACATGGACTGCTACTATGGGTCCAGAGAAGGGCATGAAGATGATCAGAGGGATGGAACAACTCTCTTATGAAGACATGCTGGGAGAGCTAGGGTTTTTCAGCCTGGAGAAGAGAAGGCATCAGAGAGACCACATTGTGACCTTCCAGTACCTTAAGGAGACTTATAAAAAGGAGGGAGAGAGATTTTTTGTGTGGGTATATAGTAACAGGACAAAGGACAATAGTTTTAAACTGAAAGAGGGGAAATTTAGGTTAGAAAAATGGAGGAAATTTTTACTCGGAGGGTGATAAAGCACTAGAACAGGTTGCCTAGATATGCTGTGAATGCCCTACTCTGGAAAGGCTCAAAGACAGGTTGGATGGGGTTCTGAGCAACCTGATCTAGTGAATGATATTCCTGTCCATGACAGAGGGGTTGGAACAACATGATCTTTAAGGTCCTGTCCAACCCGAATCACTCCATGATTCTATAATTCTAAGTTGCACCAAGGATATTTGTATTGGCTATTAGGAAAGTCCTTCACCAAAAAGGACTGTCAAGCACTGGAAAAGTCTGTCCAGTGAAGTGGTTAAGTCACCACTGCTGGAGAAATTTAAAAGATGTTTAGATGTGGCTTTTAGGGACATGATTTCGTGGTGGACATGTCTGTGCTCTGTTGGTGGCTGGACTTAATGATCTTTAAGGTCTTTTCCAATCTAAACAATTCTATGATTCTGCAATTTTTCTCCTAGGAAAAAAACAGGTAGTCTGCCTGTGTGCAGTTTTCAGCTCACTGCTCTGTGCTAGTTTTGGACATGACTGAAAGTTCTCTCAAAGGCAAATGGTGTTTCATGATTCTTCCATTGCTGGGGTGATCAACAGGCCTGAGTGAATCGAGATTTCCTTAGAATTCAGTGTGGGACTCATCCTGGCCCTGCTGTAGCAACGAACCCACTTCTGCAAAGTGTTGAATACTTCGGTTCCCTTGAGTTTATGGAAAGAGCTGATGACAGTCAATACCTTGCTGGGCTGTGCTTGTGTGAAATGTATGGACTTGAATTCATCACCCTCAACAAAAAGGGAAGAAGAGGGGAAAGTAATGGCGGGGAGAGTGGTCCAAGGATTCCACAAGTGATTTTTTGGGTAATCAGGACAAAAGTTTAAATATGACAAACACGTAGCACTTAAGCTTTCAGAGAGACTTGCAGCCCCCTTTTCATCCCTGTCCTTTGAAATGACAGTTTCAGGAACCACACACTTGATATACAGCCAAAATGGCTGCTGCTTAAAAAACAAACCTGACAGCCCCACCCAACCTGACACTCTCCCAGCCCTTTTGAGCTACAAATGCATTTAGAACGGAACTTTGGTATTGCTATTATCTTCTAATAAATTCTAAGTTCTTTAGACAAGGGAACCTAAAAAAAGAACACAAATGTAAATAATGAGACCCACTCCTTCCTTCTGTCTTTTCCACTTGGGTTTGAAATAGCAGTACTGTATTTCTCTTTGCGCTTATTAAGAGAAAGTAAAATCTTTTTCTTCAAACTCTGAAAACACTGGACTAGTATATAAGTAAAACTTTCATTTTCAGCTCTGTAAGAGATGAAAAGGGAAAACCTAGATGTTTTTACCACATTTTTATGTCATTCCTTAGAATGAACTTCAAAACCACCTTCTGTAGTACAGGTTAGTCTGCACTTGTACAGTGAAAGACTTTAAATATCTGGAAATCAGAAACAAATCATTTTAATACTAGTGAATTTAAAAAAAAAAGCGAAGAGAATTATTTATTTGGGAAAGTAATATTTCGTTTTACAAACTGTAATAACATCCAGTGTCAATCAGCCAATGTATTGTTTTTTCCTTTCATTTTTCCCCTCATGTTTCAATTTTATTTCTTTTGTCCTTAAATGAAATAATCTCTTTTTAATTTTTTTCCTATTAATCTAATTTCAAAATTATTTTTATGCTGAAATTAAATTCTGGGGAATTTTTCAGACAAGTTTATGACCTATGGTAAATAAACAGGCCTACATGTTAAGTTTAAATATGATAATAGGCACTCCATTTCACGTAGTTGTTACCAAAATCACGAACAGTCTGGGAATGTAGGAGTTTGGTTTCTCAGCAACCTACTGCAACACAGAAATAAGCCTGTGCTCATCAGGAAAATATTAGTGGGCAACGGGCTTGTGGGCTGTTAGACTGTAAAATAAGCAAACCATTAATCAGCCTTCCCGTGGCTCCAGTGCTGAATCAGCTGAATGGTTCAAACAAACCGACAGTCCTTCATGGAAATATTTAAAAATTATTTACCAGGCGTGAGGCCTTTAGGGACTGCTGTTACAAAGTGCTAGCTGTTGGACAGGGGTCTGGACAACTTTCCATAGACAAATGCCTCTAATAAGATGTGTGTATATATAAGAAAAGGTGACAGATTCAGGCAGGCTAAACAACGATCTTAAAGAGTATGTCTCAATGTCTTCTGGCTGTAGTGAGAACATCTGCAAAGAGATTTTCTCATATTTCTTCTTTTACAGCAAAGTGAGCGTGCATGTGGGCCAGCCTGCCACTTATATCCATTTGCTCAACACTCAGAGGGCAAAGAGCTTAGATGACTGCAGGGAAACGTCTTATCAAAGCAGGACCGAAGAGACAAGGAGCAGGAAGAGAAAAAGGAAAGAAAAGAAAAACGAAAATGGAATTTAGGGAAAATCCCAAAGAGTAAAGAAGGCGGCTGAATGTTTCTCTGAAGTACAGAAGGCAAACAGAGTATGCACAGTCCTGTTCAGAGGGTGAGAGGGGACCCAGCAGCCCCTGGCGCACCCCACAGGCTCAAGCACAATCTCAGAGACTGCTCTTGGTCTAGGAACCACTGCCTGATGCTCTTTAAGACGTGTGTCCCCACACAGAAACCCACAGTGAGTGAAAGGAGCTTGTACCCCTGTGTGGCAGCTACATTTTCCTGTACAGGAAAGAACCATTATGATTTAGACAAAAGAATTACGAACTTATGAAGACCTCTTTTTGTGATTGAATCTACAGATCATCAATCATCAGTAAAGAACAAGCTTTACATGACCATCTGGAAAAACAAAATGCTTCTCATTCCTAGTAGGTTCTGAGGGACTTCCGCAGAATTTAGTGTACTTTACAAACTGGAGGGTAAAGCAAATAGGTAAGCTTTTTGCTGAATGTTATTGCTATCTCCAAGATAAAAATCAGAACTTGCAAGTACACAAAGAAATCAAAATAAGAACTCCTGTATCAGAATTTCCTGCCTGGAGAACAGAGAGTCACATGAATAAAAACATAGTTTTATTTTAGTACAGCTGTTCTTTCTAAATGGGCTGCTATATAATACTAAACTGAACTTTTCTACTTTCTACATGTGTACACACAGATGAAAGTAACAGGAAATTCTTTCCCCCACAACATTTTGTGGTGTATTAAGATCTTGGACATAAGGATTGAGTAATAGGCCTCTAGGGGTTTTTCCAAGTCTGCACATAAGCTGAGATTTTCCTTTTTTCTTTTTTTAAAGCGTATTGTTCTCATTGCTTTGTACAATTGAGATGGTACTTTAAGTTACTTATGAATGGTCCAGAATTAGGCTTCACAGATGGGCATGCAAAGTTCTCATCTTCAATGACACTTCTCAGTGAGAATTTTGCTCGGTCTGATATTGCATTTGGGAGAGAATGTTTTTGCCCTCTGTGACCTCTGAGGTATCAGGTATTTTATTCCCCTGAGTTGTCATGAAGGTTTAAATCTTGAAGTCTGGTGTCAGAAGTGAGTGAAGTATGTCACACGCTTGAGTCCTAGAAAGAAGTCAGGGGTGATATTTGATGTTTGTCAGTGGTAATTATTCCCTGTGAAAACTTGCAGTCTGGCAAAAGACATGAAACAAATTGTCTTAATACTTTCAAATCATCTTAGTACTGTCAAATTGTCTTAGTACTTTATTGGACAGGTAGGAGTTAATTGGCACTTTTGGTAACTCGAAGTACGTGTGTCATACTAGAGACTCCTTGAAAGGTGAATGCATTGTAGTGCACTGTCCCCTATTTCTTCTACATTTCTTGGACCAAATTTTCTATTCGTTTATACAGCCATGGAAACTTTACACTGTAAGTGAAGGTGCCTTAGCTTATATCAGCTAGGATCTGAAGTCTGACATGCCCACCAGTAGTGTTTCCTAGTGCAGAAGCACCCAAGAAACCTACAATGAAAAAGATGTTACTGATGTGTTAAAAACCAGAATAACCTGAAGTTTAGGAATATATCATTTATTAGGTTGTTTATGTGTTTTTGGTCTACGCATTTGCTTAAAAATCACTGGCTACCTTCCAGCTTCTGACCAGGGAGGCCTCAGGCAGCTATGCATCCACCAGCCCCAAACTCCACAGGCTAGGAGGGGTTAGCGATTGTCCTGTGCAGAGCCAGGGGTTTGAGTCTATGATCCTGGTGGGTCTCTTGCAACTCAGCTGTGATTCTGTGGCTTGCTGTGGGTTGTGAACCTGTGGCTGGGTGTCTGTCACTCCACAGAGGGTCAGAGAGCAGCCAGCCACATAGCAACTGGACGCATAGTGCAGAGAATCCTTGGCTTTGCATGGACGCAATTCAGACATAGAAGTGTCATCTCCTAAACTGTAGCAACGGCATTAGTGCTATCTGCAAGCTCGTGCTTTGAGTTTGTGTAGCTGGATCAAGAGTACATGTGTGTCCCAAAAAATAGTTACTTGCGTATTTTCCTACAGTTATTTCTACTTACTGTTCATTTATACCCCTTCAGCTGCTGAAGATATCTCTGTGGAGCTAACCATTTTGAAGTACAGTTGACAGAGAGGTGTAAAGCTGCAGATCATGCTGATGTCAGTTCCACATTCCTGTGTTCAGATCATATACAAAGAGCTGCATGGAAATAGTCATTGCTGAAGTGCAGAACAACTGAAGCAATTCAAAATTCACTTCCTAAGGACCCACAGACTTATGGCCTAACATGGGTTAACCCTGTGCTTTATTTAATTTTAAGTTATTTAGAAATTCAGATGCTAGGCAGATGTGCTCATAAAAAACCAAAACAAACACATGCAGAACAAAACCCAGCAATTTCCTATGAGAGCTGAGAAACTCACACAACAAACATAATCTTCCTGAAGAATAACTAGAAGACTATTTTTGTACTATGTCCTATGCTTCTCTCCCCATGACACATGCTGTGACCTATGTCATGGAAACAGAGGCAGACTGCTGTCAGATGTCCATGAGAACAATCAGAAGGAGGTGAACGTACTAAGACGAGACCAACCTCACCAAAAATGTTTGAGGAGAAGCTTGCACTGATCTTTAACTCAGTACATGAAGTGCCACTGTGGGAGCAAACTGGCTGTCCCTAGCCTTCTGCTTGCATTGTGAGTCTGTGAGACAGATCATCTGCCTAACCACCCCTCAGCTCCACGTGCTCATCTGCCTCTGCACTCCCCACCAGCTGCTGTGGGGAGAACACAGGGAAAGGATCTGCAATGCCAGCTCTTCCCACCACTCCACCCACGATGCCCTTGGGGATGATAAAACAGCCACACGCTTTTGTAGTCAGGCTCTATCCCGCAACTGCTTGCCCACGGACACCTCTGAGGGAATATTTGATCACTTCATGGCAATCTGCGTCTGCCCACCATGACAAGTCCTCGCTCCAGTGCACATCCTCAGCAAACACTGCTGAATATACGCTGTGCACTTTGGGATCTCAGTAGTTTGGTATCCAGTTCTTTATCAAAGACTTGGATCTCCTATCTTCACATTGAGTACTTCACTCTGCAAGTACATGAGTTTATCCACACAGGAGGTGGGAATGCAAGCACCCTAACTGTGTGAAAGGAAACAATATGTAAAAAAGTGGTTGGTGACATCCAGCATGGCTTCACTGAGGGGAAATCATGCCTGACAAAATCCTTCTACAGCAGGATTACAGCACTGGTGGATGAGAGAAGGGCAACTGACATCATCTACCTGGACTTGTGCCAATCATTTGGGACAGTCCCGCACAACATCCTGCTCTCTAAACTGGAAAGCCATGGATTTGATGGACACTTGGTGGATAAGAAGTTGTCTGGATGAACGGATTGAAAGAGCTGAGTTCAGCAGCTCAATGCTGAAGTGGAGACCATTGACCAGTGATGTTCCTCAGGGACCAGTGCTCTTTAGCATCTTTGCTGGTGATGGGGACAACCTTCTGCAGTGAAGACAGGCTGAGGGAACTGGGGTTGCTCAGCTTGGAAAAGAGAATGTCTCCATGAAGACCTTGCAGCATCATTCCAGTGCCTAAAGGGGGCCTGCAGGAAAGCTGGAGAGGAACTTTTTACACAGGCAGGGAGTGATAGGAGAAGGTGTAATGGCCTCAAAATGAAAGATGGTAGGTTGAATCAGATAATAAGAGGTTCTTTACTGTGCTATTGGTGAGGCACTAGAGCAGTTTTCCTGGAGCAGTTGTGGATGCCCCATCCCTTGAAATGTTTAAAGCCAGGTTGGATGGGTTTTTGAGCAACCTGGTCTAGTGGAAGGTGTCCCCAACCATGGTGGGAGGCAGAGAACCAGCTTATCTTTAAGATCTGCTCCAACTTTAACTAGTCTGTGATATGCTTCTATGATGAAAAGTACTGCATATTGATGAAAAAATATCTTACGCCACCTAGAAATCCAGTCCTTGTCACTTAATGAGGCTCCATAATTATAACTGTAAGTGTTCCCAAGAGCATGAGATTACAAAATTAAGCCACTACTTTTGAAATATCACAGCCCTAAGTAAAATGAGGGCAAATTGAGGACAATGTTGCTGTTATAAATTTCATATTGTAATCTTATACCATATAATTGAACTAAAAGTCAAAAGCAGAAGTGCAGACAGGAAGATTTGTAGCTAGCCAAGCATTTGGTTATCTAAATTTTTTAAATGAAAAGTCCTAGTTCATTAGTTGGAAAACTACATAATTTCCAAATTATTTTTTGTGTCATTATGTGCAATAACTCTATGGAATCATGTCAACCAAATAGCATTTGATCATATTCAGATATGTGATATATTAGGAGAAGGTGATCTTTTTCATACATTCCATCATCCCTAAACACTTTTTTGATCCAAGGCATATTTTTGATGCCACTTCTTGACCCAAAGTAGTGGAAACTGCATGGGTTTTGCCCTGAATAACAGAATTATTGATAACTAAAGTGTCACTGACTGCTCTGATTTGCATGATGATAGATGTGTTATCTGAAGAAGCCAACATCTATCTACAACTGTACATGCCAGAGCAGAGTGTGAGGGTGGCTGAAGAAGAGAGAGACATGTTCTGTTCTAAACCCAGCAACCTTCAGATAACCTTTCTTTGACAAGAGGTTTTGCAGTTTGTGTTGCTGCTGCTGCCGACAATCAGTTAAGCCCCCAAATAGATCTTGTCTAAACCTCTACATCCTTTGTCTGGTAAGATTATTTTCTGGTGCCGCTTTAGGCAGAAAAGTACTCTCTGAAGAGGCATAGCATCAGTATTTTCAAGAGAGAGTAAGAGAGAACCAAGACAAACTCAGAGGTTTAAAAATGTCTCTTTTTAATAGAAATTAAGTTTCCAAAGGAAGAAAACTCATTGCATTTATTTGGAAGATTACGCAGTACAGTTATATTTCCAAACTAAATAGATTACATTTACAGCATGATAAAATACATTAGAAAAAAGCTGTGTCAAGTACCACATAACTCTGATCTCAGAGGGTTTCCCAGCAGGAGCTCTCAGCCACACTGAATTAATGCCAAATTGCTGCATTACTGTTCTGCCTCCATCTGATAGAGAGAGAGATCAGGCTCTCCATCCCAGACCTCAACTTCCTGCAGCCACCCTCCACCCCTCCCATCCCTATCTTCTGTCAGCACTTTTAGAGACAGCCCAACAAATTCCTGTGATGTTTCTGGACCAGCAACCAAAAAAGCATAGGTTACAGTAGGCTATTGATGGCATTTAAGTGGAAGGTCTTTAGGAATACAGGGGAAAAAAACTGGAGGAGCAGCAAATTGCCTTCTTTTTCCAATAAAAGTGTAAACACTTATTTTGTTTGGAAAATCTTGGAGACCAGCTGTTTGGTGCAACTCTCTTCTACAGTAAGTTCGGATCATCTTGTTCTCCAAATACACTCCAAGGGTCAAATCTACAGAAGACAATGATAAAACACTCACTTGTTTCAACAGTAACCAACTGTTTCACAGAACAAAACAGAGATTGTAAGAACAACTTAAACTTTTAAAATGTGAAACAGAGGAGTTACTGTCCCACTGAGTGTGCACGGAGCTTCTTTTCTGGGCAGAGAGATGAGCCAGGAACTTTGTTTCTCAAGAAGCGTTGGGAAAATAATCTGCCTGGTTTTTGACCCTTGCATCCAGAATTCCAGACAGTAATGCTTCTACTGAAGGTAGATGTTACAGAAAATGTTTCAGAGTTCTCCTGGAGAGTCCACAATGTAATAACCCAGAATGAAAACCTCAGTCATTTCACAGCCTCCCATGCGCAGATGCAACTTTATTAAAAAAAAACAAAACAACTTAAGAAGGCCCAAAAACTAAGTTTTGTGGGGTTTTTAAATTTTTATCTGAAGGTGGCTAAAGTAGACAGGGAAATGTATGTTTGAGACAGAAAATCTTAGATTTCTGTCCTAACTGAATTTAGATGCATACACTTCTGACCTAATGGAGTAGCAGAACACTTAATTTTTAAATACTTGCAGTTTGTTTGTTATATCACACAAATTAAGATCTTCTTTTTGCATTTGTTCTTCTAACACATTTCGTATGTTCCTTATTTTCTCTCCTCTCTGCTTTATCTTCTCCCATACTTCTTTCTACCAAATCAGACTTTCACCCCTCTCTCACAGCTATAGATTTCTCTCAACACTTTTCTTTTTATTATGTAGTCATATGTAGTAAAAAGTCATACTTTTTTTCACTTTTTGTCACTTTTTTTATGGTTTTGCTTGTTGTTTTCAACCTCTGTTAGCCACAATTTCTTTTGTCCTTCTTTTTCTTCTTTCTCCATAGCCCCATTCTATCCCCTCTCCATTTTCCTGTAATCAGAAGGTGAAAGATAAGCATTACAGGCCGACATTTAAGACCACAGGTCATGGCACTTTAGATCGAACTTTTATTTTACATTCCTAAACTTCTACCACTGTCATTGCCAAAAGTCTTGAATTGTGAAGTATTGCTGTAATTAGTACAATTGTTTTAATGGATGCAACCAGCCTAATTGGTGCTACATTGTTTGACTGAACTTGTGGAAAGTCTGAAATGTGTGTCTGGAAGATTTTCTTTTGTTCCATGTCTTGCCTCCCCATTACCCTGTAGGAAAATTAGGAGAAATAAGGCTGCTTTTTCTCATAGAGAATTTTGGAAAATGTTTGCTTTTATGTTAGTCTGTCTTGGTGAGAGATCAATACTATTGTCCTTATGTATGTGGGGCTGTTACGTCTGATTAGACATCTCTTCTGTCTGCTGCCAGGTTGCCTTATTTCAGCCCTGTCCATCTTCATTCCATGCTGATCAAACAAATGCAGCTCTTCTCTACCTGGCTTTCTCCAAGTCCTCTGTCAGAGGCACACACGTGTGCCTGATCTAAGAAGAGGGCCATCCTTCATACCAGAGACAAGACGTAGGAGGCAAGCAGAAAAGTCAGATCAGAAGAAGGTGGTCATAGAGAGGTTTTGGTGTGAATGCAAGACACATGTGCTTAAACACATGTGTTAATAGATATTTAGTAGACAGTAGATGGTGCTCCAGTATTAACTGCCACTGTTACTACATTTTGTAGAGGCAGCTTTTCTGGACCACTACCTTTTCTTATCTCTCAATCCAGGCCTTACACAAGTCTGTGAAAAAATAAAAAGAGCAGTGAAACCATCTCTTTGGAGGCCACAGGCTGGAAGAGGACGGAAGTTTAGGTTTGGCTTGGAGACCATAGCTGCCAGAGTCAGGATCACTGGGGACCTTTGTCTCTGGTCGTTGCCTTTGCACATAGGAGAGACAGTTGCTGCCCTGTATTCCTTTTCCCAGCAGTGGCTTCTTGGATCTACTTAGTCTTAGCTGCCTCAGTTCATCAGATGATTATAAGGTTGTAGCTCAGGGACATCTCTGTGTGTTGTGAGAGTAATTTGTGCTTCTGTAATTTACTTTATTGTGATGAATTAGGGAGTTAGCAGATTCATTTTTTCCTAGTTGAGCTCTGTGTACTAATAGCAGTGTGGTGAAATGTCAGCGAGGACGCTTCATCATGATGTAATTAGTACACATACTAGCCCTTCAGACCAGCAGCCAGCTGTGGCTCATTAGGATCTTGGCTGAAGGCTGCATTTCATTTATGAACAGTGTTCAACCCTTCATATCTGATCAGCGCATCCTGGTGGAAACAAACCCCAGTGGCACGTCCAGGTATGACATATGGGCTTCCTGGACCGGCTAGTAACAGCGGCCAAATGTCCGGGTAGGGGTGCACAGTCCCTGATATCTGTGAGTTATCCCCTGAAACAGAAGCTTCCCACTGATGCTCCTGTGAGGGTCACTGGGCTGTCTCTCCCACAGTTATTGTCTTGTGAGGGAGGAAAGAACTAACCCTTTTGTCCTAATGTTTCTTCTGTGCCAATGCTTGCTCTGGTGGAGCTGGAAAAGCCTATGTCCTGCTCTTTGCCCTCATCTGCTGAGTGTGACCTCCATGTAGGCAGATGTGGAGAGACAAAGTGCAGTTTACAATGGTCCCCTGCAACCATCAAGACCCCAGAGAAGGCCAAGGCAAGGGCAAATCCCTGCTTTCTGCCTTTCTTAAGTGCATGCTTGCTGTGTGAGTGGCTGCATGGGAACTGGAGGCTGTGTGATCTTAAACCCTGCCCTAAACCCTCTGATGATCCGCCACAAGCACAATCACTGGCAGCCCTCAGAGCTGGGGCAATGGCTTCGCTAGGCAAGGGTGTGCAAAAAGGTTCATCATTCCAAAACCACTCCGACTGCTGGGTGCCAGGTGTTTTCAGTGGTATCTGCATGCAAGGGGATTTCCTGCACAGTCGTGGGTCTGTGTCTGCACTCTGAGGGTTTAAAGAGGATTTGATTTCTTGCTGGAATTTCTCCAGCTGAGCTCAGTAATTGAGATGTTCCTTTGGCTGCAGTGGGGCACACTATAGAGTATCATTAGGTTTATTCGTGAGTTGGAAATATAGGAAATTGAGCTGTTTAGGCAAACAGCCAGCGTAAACAAATATCAGCATATGCAGCAGATAAAGCCAGACAACTGAGTTGCTACCTTCCAGGGAAATAGCAGAAATATATAGGAAAATACCCTTATCCCTTTAATAGACTTTTAAACATTATTCCCTCAAGCTGCATATGGACAACTTTGAATCCACTGTTAACCTCTTCAGAGCGTGTTTGGTTTCCTGGTACAGGAAGTAATAACCGTAAAGCAAACAAATGCCTTAATTAAACCAGCACTGGAGAAGAGGCAAGGGTGATGTCATAACATTGCATTCAATGGCACTAGCAATATTAATGAAGCAATAGTCACTAACAAGTAGTTTTAATATGTGGCAACAACACACATGTAATCATCCAGTGCTTCTACTAAAAAAAACACATTAAAAGATAACACTGCAAAGTTCCCCAGGGTAAACAGGGTGCCAGATGTCTTAGTTGAATAGTGTTGTGGTTAAGGGACAAGCACATAAAAGGGGCATGAAAGAAATTCCTGCTCTGCATGAGAAAGTGTAAAAGAAAAGGCACGAGGCATTTCCGGAGAAAGACTGCTGCACACAGCTGTGCTGCACTACTGCCTGTCCATAAGAGCATGAACAAGAGACCAGAGGATAACGTGTTTATTTGGATGTGTTATCCTGTATGTCATACCTTAATACATACTGTGTGTGTGGTTTGATACATACAGATCCTCTGACCTTGGCCCAAGGTAAGTGAGAAATACATTCTTCTGGTTCAACACTTCCTCAATTGTAGGCCACCCATCAATTTATGACCACAGATAAGAAACTGCCTGAAAAAAATCAAGGAAAGTGAGAAGAAAAACAGGGTTATAGAAGGAAGAGTCTGCCATGTCCTACATGGCATTTTCTCAGGCTATGGCCTTCAGCAGAGTATCTGTGTCCTGTGCTGGTCTTGTTTCACAGGCTGTCTCTGCTGTTGATGCACTTGTTTATATGCAAGGGACTGAAACAACTTAACTTTCCCAACACTGTGTAGATAAGGTACTTACTATGTTTTTTTCATAGCTAGTTTTGAGGTGGTTAGGAAAATAATGATTTGTTGGAACATAACTTGAAAATACATCAGCAGCATTTGATCTTGACAGGAGGCTTCACAGTGACTGGCATGTCCTCTCCCTCCCCACCATGTGGGAGGACACGAAGTATCACTTCCTTGGGCAATGACAGCTGTGGTTTCCTTACAGCCACCTTCCACCTTTTCCTGCTGGGTCCCAAGGTTTCAAATCTGGGTTAGCCTGAAAACATCACAGGTAAAACCTGAGGTTTTTATTGGCCATAGTGCTTGCTTCATGGTGCTGGTGCAGCAGAAGTGTTTCAGTGAATTCAAGCTCTTCCTCTGTTATGAAGGAAAGTAGAAAGTAATGTAAAAAAAGTGCATCTTTTTAATGGTGAAGTGAATGTGTCTGTGGTTTTTGAATTAATGAGAAGCATAACTAAAATGTCAAAGGAAAAGCTAGAGCTAATTCTATTTCCATATGTTTTGGATACTGTTCTCTATTGCAATTAAGCTTCATGTGTCAAAATGAAAGAATATTTATTCTTACAGTTTTTATCTTTAGTGGAAACTGGGCCTGGACAACCATGTCAGTAAATCGAAAGTGTATCACAGTGTATTTACACATACAGTCTGTATTTCTCTCACTGCAATACGAAAAGTTTACCATTTTTTTTGATTGTTGTCCATGCCTGTTTGAAGATCAAAAAGATCTGATAGAATGCATATGCAAGCACTTTTTTTTCAGTTCAGACCACATGAGCCACTAGCAGACAGCAGATAACTATTTGGAAAAGTATGATTTGCAAGCAGCTTTAGAGACAACACATACCAGATTGTAGTATATGACTGGCCATTTTCCTCTTGCTAAATGATACAGTTCTGAACTCATCCTCTCTACTTAAACTGGGAATTATAGTGTGTACTTGAACTGTCTCAGTGGCTGGTGTAGCGTGGAGCAAAAAGGCTAGATCATTTGAGTTCCCCATTTAATTCTCTGTCTTCAATAGAAGTTCGCTCTAACTTTTTGTCTCTTGATTTACTTTGAAATAAATTAATTTTTACATCATATATTTCTCCTAAAAAGACAGCTGCAAATACTGAAGGCAAAAAAACATCAGATTATGCAGGAAGTCTTATTTCAAAATACGAAGTAAAAGCTTCAGGATTTTTACACACTCAGATGGAGGTGTTACTATTGCAGAAGTATTATCATCAAGAAAATCACGATTCTGAGAAGTGCCTTGACTGTTGCTACTTTGACTTTTTTCCTAATACAAGATCAATCAGTGTTTTGATATCATTACTTTTTTTATCTTGAAAGAAAATTTAGGTCAAATTTTCAGAAGCAGCGTAGAGGTTTCAAGCCCACATACAGGTCAGTAGTACTATTGCAGGAATTTACTCTCTGCATGTGTGTGTCCTTGTGCATATGTGAATTGATGGGAGATGTGTTGCACAGCTTATCTTTGGCTTCAGGGCCGTAATGCAAGGCTTTAATTTCTTCTATGTTGAATAAATTGACTATCAAGTAGTACTCCACTGGACTAAATTGGAGCAAGTTACTGCTCCAAAGAAGCTCTAGGTCATTTCCAGCAGAGAAAACACTGCAGGGTATCTTTTGTGTTTCTGCATAAAGATGATACAGGAATGCAAAAAGAATAATAACTGTTAGAATATAATTCCGGGGAAAAAAATAGCTGAAAAAACAGGTGTCATGCCACAAGAAAGTGTTACGAGTTTTATTTTGATCAGCAGTCCAAGAGTTTCCCAGAGATGTCATATAGGTATGAAAGAAAAAAAAGGTGAAATTCCTCATCACATTTATACCATCTTGGACTTATCTTGACATACATTAAAAAAAAGAAAGATATGTGTGTCTCTGTGTAGATATGCAAGGCAAAATATGCCTGTTACAGCCTTTGCTAGAGTGTAAGGTATTTTACTTCACTGTAGAGGAAGACATCTAAGCCCTTAAATATGAAGGTCCCTGGCACTGGTTCCACATTCTCACCTCAAAATATAATTAGAGAGAATACAAAGTAATTTTCAGAATAGAACAAGCTGCCAAAATGGCTAAAGGTTACCATGTTGTGATGTGACAAACCAGATAATCACTTAGGATACTGGATATTAAGGTTGTTCTCCAGTTTATTGCTCTGTGTGTGTCTATCCCACATGATGTAGGAACTTTGATTTCATGTGGTGTAACTTTTCTACACAGTACAAGGTCTGATAGAAATGCACACTCAGCATGACAGGAAATAAGGAAAGATCTAGGTATCTGCTGGTATGCTGCAATCATTTGGATAGCTGTCGTCACTGCGAGGAATCAGATAACAAACTCTTGTGAAGAGCACAGCCAAACTGAGACTGCTGGACTGCCTGGTACAAGGGATGAGGACCGTCTCTGCATCATTTCTGTCCCCAAACCTAGACTGTTAGTCTCCTTCCCAGGAATATTCTATCACTATCAAGAGCCTTATCTATGTGTTCAAATCCAATCCATACCTATGCCTAAAGATTTGCACCCAAGCTGCTCTACTACAAAGGTCTGGCAGAACCTTCCGTGCTGAGGGGAGGCATGACACGGGTGCTTGGGGTGCAACGTCAGGCGTTGTCATTATTTCACCAGAAGCTCTGCTTTAATTTTGACTGACAGTGACGGTTGCCGTAGAACAAATGAGCATTTCTTTAGAGATCCAGCACAGCAGTGGTGCGTGTGTTGGCTAGTGGGAAGTGTTGAGGAGCAGGGCAAGTTGTAGGGCTGGTGTGTGTCGTCCCCCACGGCATCCCCTCCACCTCAGATCACCCTTTCAGGAAGGCTGTGTGAACTCCACCAACACAGGATGGGCGCTGCAAAAAAAAAAGCCATGAACTCCTCACTTTGGGACAGAAACAGCATCTGCTGAGTCTTTTCTTGATTCCGAACACTGCAAGGTCTGCAGTTTTTCAGCAACTGTTTCAGTAGAGGAGGGGAAAAGTCTTCAAATCTTTTGGGAAATCTCTGGACAACAATTTCCATTAATATTTTTTGAGGAAGTCTTGAACTCCTCATTGACTAGGATAACATTCCCATAGTGTGTTCCAAATTCTGCAAAAGCCATTAACACAGACTTCTTTGAACAGCACAGCTCTATTGGCTAGAATAAAACATTTGCCGTGCAGAGTATCTAATTGGCTCTATATAAATTGAATGTGCCACAGAAGAGTTGGAAGGGCACAGAAATCTTTTACCATACTTCACTTTACCTTTAAATATGAGATAAATATGGGATTTGTTTAAGTATAAAATGCTGGTTTCTCACGTCACATTTCAGCAAGTACTTCAAATGTTGTAGAGCAAACAGAACTAAAACTCAGGAGAATGTGTTGTATGTTCTGTACTCCCTATAGCAAAACAGCAAAAGGACAGTAGGTAATTGAAGCTTTGTCACAGGGCAGTACACAGGCAGTAGGTGAGATTTCAAGTACTGCAGCCAAGTATTCCAGAATGAGCTGTAATTAGGTGGTTAAGATTCTCAAAGTATCACACATACCTATGAAAAATGATGTAGGCACTGAGATCCAAAATGAGGGGCTACCTTCGGAAAATCTGAATGTCCTTGCTTTATTTCTTGAGTTATAAAGGTTTCTGAAGTGAAAAATGAAAGGGATGACAGAGACTCTCTGATCACCTTCACACCCTCACATATTACTAAGACAGAAAAGGCAGTAGAATGACACAAAAGGGAGATTTGGGCAACTGCTATCTTTGACAGGGCCTGACAGAGGGAAGTGAATAAAAATATACATATCTGTATTTATAGACAAGCTATGAATGTTGCAGTTGTTAAGAACTTTCCCTTCTGACAACAAATCATTGCCTTTGAAAATATTTTGTGTTATCTTCAGTAACATCAGTTATACAACTTCAGGATACATCAGTTGTTCCTGAAATATAGTACAGATTTACTGGATTCCTTGAAGCCTCTAACAAGACGTAAGCCTGATATAAATCCACCAAGGAGTATCACAAATATCTGTTCTCTTAAGCTTGTTGATGGCAGTGCCCTTCAGCTGCGATTCACAGTAGTGAGCCTAATGCTGCAATACACAGTTTCAAGGTTCTCAGTGGCAGTTCACAAAAAGACATGACTTAGCTGACCCCACTAGAATCTATTCATTACACCTTAGCTATGGAATGTATTACAGAGAGGCAGCATATCCTTCAGTTTCCAGACGATGGAGATTGCTCACTATCTATATATGGATATACAACACCTCATAAGTACCTTTTAGTGCTTTTAACACTGTTCTCACATGTGTTCCTAAACTTAAAAAACTGGTGCTGAATGTGCTGTGGAATGCATGCAATCTGCCTACGCTACTTCATTCCTTTCACTTGTGTACACCCATAATCAGGTATGTTTTGCTTAAATCAATTAGTTTGATGAATCTCATTAAAAATAAATCAGACCGTTGTCTGCTAGCTTGCTTACTGTTATAATCCAAACATAATAAGAGACAAGTTCAAATTAGATACCGTTTTGAAAGAGGATTATAGGCAAGATTTAAGATCAAAAAAAATAAAAATACAAACAATAATGGCATAAATAGCATTAATTTTGCTCATTTCTTAATTATAAGATCTGATTCAATATGAGTTTCACATGTTTAAATCCAGAGAAATTTTATTAAAGTCAAAATACCAGAAGCTTTTCAAAGTTCTTTTATCAATTACATTTTGGAGTTGAGCTGTTTTCTTTATGAATAAGGCATCTTTCACATTACCAGTAAGCGCCTGCTTTGCTCAAGCAATTAGGATAACTTCTAGAGGTGCTCTTGAAGGTCAAACTCATTTCTTGGAGAAATTAATTTATTTTATTAATATCAGTGTGTTGAAATCTGTGAAACAATGAACTGTATATTCTGTACTTTCCAGCAGTCTGCAAACAGATTGCATTCCCATTAGGGTATTGTATATGGCAATTAAACCTTCCACAAGTTATACTTTCGGAAGAGGTAATTTTTCAATTCCAGAGTAATGTAATATGTGATTAGCTCAGTATTCTCTTCACACAGCCTTGCTGTTTTCTGTTGCCTGTCTCCGGTTAATTTCCGGACAGGGCTGCTGACAGTGTAATGACACATGCCCCCCTACATTACCATTATGCTTGTGAAATCTCTTCTACTCTCTGGGGATAGGGAGGTGCAAGCAGCAAACCAGGAAATCTTCCAGCACTGTTTCGTGGAACATTCATCTGAAAGGCTGTAAATCCAGAAAACTGCCAGTCTCTGTGAAGAATATGGGTCTGTTTAAACAGTCTGATTAGTCAGTCACTGTTTTAATTAAATCCTTCTGTCTCTTCTTTGAACTGTTTGTCTTGTAGGTGATTTCTAAACTTCTACAAATGAGCTTTGTAGGCGTTGCCACATGCACCAGCGGTAACACAAGACCAGTGGGCACAAGAGGATGTGAGACCTGAGTATATGAGCAACTTGCCAAGAAAGAAACAGATAGGAGATGAAACCATGGTTCAGTTCCCCAAAGAATACAGCCAAGAACACAGCCAAGAACAGTGATTTGCCCTATGAGCCATTAATGATGAGCTCTACGGGATATTTTGTGAGCTCTTTTGCCCGGCCTTTCTCTCTTTTTTTGTTTGCAAGAGTGGCAAAATACAGAAATTCAGCACCTAAGTCCTCGTTGCCTCCTGGAGCAACCACTCTCTACATTCTAGGCTCTGATATAAATGGAGGCATAGGCAAAAATCAAAGGTAATACTTGCTCCGAAGGTAATCTTGTTGCTGCACTTATGGAGGTGACATATTAGAAATAAGTGATGAAAGAATGTGGTATGATTGGGCTCTGGTTGAGACTTACAGCTCTGCTCTGTAAAAGGCAAGATCAGATCTTTAAAAATTGAATATGGACAGTAACAGTTTAGATATGAATGATCAGGGAGACAAAATACCCTACAGATCCGGCATTATGACTATTATCTCAATATCAAATCTCAGAATCAGTGGGAGGAAGCAAAACCTCAGGAAAATATCAGCAGTTTTATCCCAGCCATGCTAAATACAATCTGATATCTGCGTATCATGTCAGACAGAGAGACCAAATGGAGGAGTGATATCAAGGACTATGAATCAGGGTAAAAGGGAATACTAAGGAGTCACTTGTGATTGATACTCACTAGTTAATTAAAAAAGTGGACCAACCAATTCAAAGAAAGAAGAAAAGTGAAAGGCATGGGTGTTAATAGGAAAAATATTGAACGACAGTCTAGAACACAGAAGCAGGGATCCCTTACATTTAATTTACAACAGAATTAAGAAGCGCCAGAAGAAGATGTGTGCTTTGAGTGAAAACTGTGCTGAAAGTTCTCCCATGACACTGGACAGATCATATTATAAAGTCTACAGAACCCCCAAAACCATTCCTGCCTCATTTCTCTTATGCTTTTCTTCCAAAATAATGCATGTTTTGTTTACTGGAATCCTTATAGTGTTTGGCAGAAGTGGATTTTTTCAACATACTGGCTGGTAGATGAAAACTCTTGAGATTTGTTTTAATCTACGGAAAAATTCTTACTAATGGAGAGGGGGCAGATCTATCAGTATGGAGGAGTGTCACAAGTCCCAACTCATGCACTTCTGTCTCATCATCACAGAAACACCAAACTGAATTATATTAGCAAATTTTTAAAATTGATCTGGCGTGAAGAACACAATGCAATAAAACCCTACTGTCCTACCTTGACTAAGAGAATCACAAAAAGTCTTGGTGTGAGGTTTTCAGTGATAAACGGTACATCTCTGTGGCTGGTGGTTCTCTGTCTTCTCCTAACACTGATTCATGGTCTCAAAGAGAATCATTCAAAGCCTGCGGAAATCAGGATGAGCCTTTTTACTGTCTCAGGCCTTGTTTTCGTTGATATAAATGCAGCAGCTGGAAAGCTTATGTTAACTGCTGTAAAATGTCAAGACTTGCAATCTAGCTCAGAAAACCAGGTGATTTATATTGTACGTTGAAATACTCTGTGCTGATTGGTAAATACAAATCAATCAAAGCTGTATAAATGCCATTACTTATGAGGGAAACAATTAAAAACAGGTTCCAGCATTTGCTGGACTCTGTTACCCAAGAGTTTGTGCTTTAGTTCTCAGCATGTCCTGCGTTCATGAGAAGTTGTTATTCAAAACAGGAAAGTATTCTTTCTCACTTAATTATGGTGACAGTGAAGTATATTTGTTTAGTTTCCTTCTGAAAGTTGTTCTGTATACTTTAATATCAATGTTCTAAATATTGGCATTTCTTCCAGTCTTTCATAAGTGTTAGTTAAACATGCATTCCTAAATCACAAGTCATGCACATCAGCTAATACCTAAATTTTGACAAATTAGTTTTCAGCTCAAGCCATATAAGAAACATTATGTTCCAGTTCTTACCAACACAGAAATAAGCCCTGTGCTTATTAGAGGACAAAAAGTCTTCTGCCTCTTAGGCAATTCTGTTCATCATAACGGTGAGCTCTCCAGTCCGTTGCCTTCTGGGAAAATTGTTATTTCTCACACAATACATATATCTTGCTGTACTTACAGTGCCACCTGACTGAAAATTAAATACTGCCTCAATGAACCTACAGGACTTCAAACATTGAACTTTTTTTACGTTGATCTTTGTTTCAGTGTGGTGATGTATTTCCCATAGAAAATTAAGGCTTTTATTGGGTCTTAATGGCCTTGGATGCACACAGTTTCTGGAAAGTCAAGGCAATGAGAAGTGAGCAGCCTTCATAACCTACATGCACAATACCAACCAGCATCATGTAGGCTCTAGTGGTTTGCACTGGATGTGTATTTTTGTGCTGAAATATCCCTGGAATATTTGCAAGACCTATTGTCCTGAGAAGCTCTTACCAAGCAGAGTCATTGTAAGAGGCTGTTGTCAAAGAGTGAAGTCTTTCTTCAGCTCAGCTTAGCTGAAATACGTCTGAAACCTCTGTGAATTGCCTGGTCCTTACCCCAACTCTTCCTGGTTCTTACCCCAACCGACCTCTGACATCCTCCAGACTCCTAGATGCTTTCTTTTACTCTTCCTTAACCCATGATATCAACTTCTTAGTGATCATTCCTTTTCCTGGACCTTTACACTGCAAATATTTTCACACAGCCCTTCCCTACCAGGGCCTTCCTTCCTCTGGTTATCTAAAGCACTTCAGAACGCCTTCAGGTTCTGGCACCTGTGAGGATAATCTGGCAGAAAACAGAATTCTCATTTCACTTCAAGCTCATTCCTCCAAAGGACTTAATAAGGAAATAAAGCAAAGTACAAAATGAGTTAAATGTTGATTTTTGATTAACAGAGTCACAATGGTGAAGTACTGAATGAACAGAGCTGCGAAAGTAAAACTGAATCTTAAATTGTAGGATATTAATAATTTCCAAAATATTTAGACAAGGTGCTTTCAGTCCTTTTGAGAGCTGACAACTGATGACTGAAAAAAAGTAAATGTTTTTACTGGAATGTGGAACACTGAGAATCTTTATCTCTAAATGTAAGATAATTATATCTCATTTAAAATACAATTATAACGAGCTTGCTTAAAACAAAATAATCACCATTTCATGAAACAGAAGACAGGAACCCAAGCCCATGGTTTTCCTATGATTTTCAGAGTGTCATACTTACGCTGATAATCTGAGACCTGGAAGTTATCTGCTCAAATGTTTTGAAGAAGGTACACAGTCTACACACATGTTACAGAAGACCAAGTCCAGTTGTCAGATTTCAAGAAGCGTATATACTACTCCCAATTAATAACGAAGCTAGCTTTGTCCTAAACATTCAAAAACGTGTTTCCAATGATTGCACAAATCTTTCAAGAATAAGGTCAAGTCTTGGACTTCTAGGAGCAGTAAAAATTTATATTTAAGTTTATATTATGTAGCACAAATGTATATTTAGGCAGGGATTCTGATAAATAATTAGCAGCAGTTCATAAATTTTATACTACATTTATATGTTTGAATCTAGTATATCTTCTCAACAGCTAGCATTACAGAATCTACATTCTTAATTACCATTCAGAATACAATCTACTAATCACTGGATGTCAAATATCCCTTCTGACAGTTTACAGTGTCTTTCAAATTCTGTTTGATATCAGAGACATACTAATTAGCTTCAGCTTTAAATCTCATGAAGATCCTCAAAAGAGTCTGATTCAGTCCTCAATGCAGGTAGCAAAAATGCCACAAACACAAGAACAACAGAAGCAACAACTGGCCTTGAGTTAAAAGAAGGGATGCCATCTTGCATCAAAACGTTTGAGGCATAGCAATGTGATTTATTTAGAAAAAACCCAACTGGAAAAAATAGGAAGGTCAGTCCTACAAATATGGCAGATTACCATCTGAACTCTTGCCAAGTTCCAAAATTATTCAGTAGTTGACCATTAACCCACCTTTATTGTTTTTGAAAACACAAAGCTTATATTGCAAATTATTATTTATTGCATTTCCTTTAATTTCAGAAAAACGTGAAAATCCTTCTAGCCATTCTAATTAATGGGTGATGTGCAGTATGATATAAGTATGCTTTTCTACAAAACCTCAAAGTGTGCTGTGAACATGAGGCATACGCCATTGTTTAGAATGATAAAACTCCTCCCTACACCCAAAAATATACCAGAAGACTCTGGAGTCACTTCTGTGGCTGATGAGCTGTGAGGAAAACCTCTCGTGACACTGCGCCTCAGTGTTCGTCAGCAGTGCTCTGAATAGGCCCTCCGCCCCTCAGGGGGCTCAGTGGCCATGGTCTTGCAGTTCTCACACATACACACCATTAGTTCCCTAATAAATCTTCAGCAATTGTAACAATAAGCTCTCAGTGCTTCAGAATTCCTTGTGCCAGTTTTTCATCCCAAAATCTCTCTTTTTGGGGGCTGCACTGCTTCTCTGCTTGTGCTTGGTTCTTTGGTTTGCTGGAGTTTTCTCTCCATAATCTTGGGAAACTACAGGGACTGTTTTTACCAAATACCCCACACACATTTTCCCGCTTCTGTCTTGCTTTGAAAATTTGTAAATCTCTTCTTTCTCGGAAAACAAAAGAGTAAGGGGTCATTGCTGCAAACAAAAGCTGTTAATTTTCCAAAGTCAGATTAAACACTGTGTCTGAAATTTCAATTATATATGTTTTGTTATGTATTGCATAAAAGCAAAGAAAAAAATGCAGTCAACTAGGCTTCTGGAAGGAACATTTTATTTTGGTTGATGCAATCAGATGTCTTTTAAAGTTAGGCTGTGATTATAGGTTATTCATGGACAAGTACAGAAAGAATGCCAGCTGCCCAGAGCAGCACAGGCTACTCAGATTGTGGATCTATGTGCATGTAAATAATCAGGTCTAACCACTGGCTTTATTCCTGCTTCTTTCCTAGATGCATAGAGAACAAACAAGGAACAAGAGCTACCTTTTTCTAAAGGTTTACAGTTGAAAAAAGCATAAGAACTTCATAAAGCATAAGAAGAGTGGAAAATGTTCTTTTTAGACTCTACTCCGGCAATGGAAGCATACCTTCAGTGCACTTACTGAGAGGTGTGCAAGTATGCATACAATGTGGAAAATGATACCCTGAAAAAGAAAAACAAAATACTGAGAGAACAGGAAAATTCCCTTCCCTATCTTTTCTGTAGCTTCTCTTCAAGAAGTCATGTTTCTTCAAAGTGACAAAGGAGCTTATGTTAACTTTTTCACAGGAGAAATATTTCCAGTTCTAAAGAGAAATCAGAGAGAAGATACAGAAACACAGCCATTTTAAAGATTGCAAAGACAGACTTTTCAAAAGGGATGTTAAAATTGTGTCAGAATAAATTCTTTTGTGTAATTTTTACAAATCCCATGGAAAAGAGGGTTTTCCTGAAGATTTTGTGATACTATTAAAGGCCGGATCATAGCAGCAGATAAACAGACTAGCAGCTATCAGCAGCAACTGTTACAAAGGTTGGTTAAATTCAGCGCTCATTCGGGAATTTATCAACACAATATTGTGTATCTATAAATCCTTGTAAATTTTTGTTCTGAAATTCTGCTTGCATAGTGTACTTCACAATAGGTGCATGGATCTGAGATCTTGCAATTCATTTGTGAGACACATTTGTGTTAGAGACACAAATTCAATAGTGTGGAAATGATTGAATTGTTTCACCTTTACTACGTGGGAAAAAAGCTCTGGGAAGCTGGGCTCTTTCAAGTAAATTTTAGTAGGTCCTCTCACCACTGTCCTACCAGTCGGCAATCATTGATTGCCATTATGATGGTAACCATATGTCTCTTGCTTTAAAACAGCATTTAAGGAAAGCTTCAAGAACCTTTATTGAAGAAGCTGTCTCTTTAGGCAGATGAATTTTTTTTCCTAAATGACATGATAAGACTGATAAAAACCTCACCATAAGAAGTTGTGGAGCTTTTAAATAGCAGATGGTCCAACATGATTTGTTATTGACTAAGTGCACCCATGAATTCTAAAATACATATAAAAACACATGGCCCTTTGGTTAAAGTACAAATATAACCCATGAACTTATCTCACTGCTCAAGCAGCATTTAATGTCTACTAAACAACAGATGTTGAAACATATGGAGACATGGCTAAAGGCCATAAAAATATAAATAATCCTCAAATTTTTCTGTTATTCTTTAACTATATTGGTTCCATCTGACACTCTCAAAATGTCTGCTTGGGCATCATAGGGAAACCTGACTCCCTATTAAGTGTCAACTCTGTAAAGAGATCACAGTACAAGTTGTCAACACAGGAAGAAGTAAAGCAAGGACCTAGGAAAGAAGAGAGAATAGGAATCACTTACTTGGGAAGAAAAGACATGGCTTGGATCTCGAGAGCAATGAATAAGAAACAGACTGAACGGAAAAAAATGATGTAAAAAGGGTCGGTGGGAACATAGATTTAAAGACCAGGCACTGTCCTTTGAGAACCACACTTGCAAGGAGAAATCTAGAGCAAAGCATCTGTTCTGTTTGTCCCTGCTTCCAATTCATTTTGTTTACTTGCTGCTGTTGCTGGGGAGTGGAAAAGGGAACAAGGCTTTGTTGCTGCAAGCATTTCAGTTTAACTTGGTTCAATTTCACTTTTTTTTGGCTTAGGTTCTTCCCTTTCTAGATGTCCTTTCTTTTTCCCCAGTCAGCAAGAGAATGCTTGTTTCTCAGGTATCACACTTCTCCTCATTCCCTTTTGCTGACTGTGCTCTATTCCTTACAAAGACAGAAAAGATGATTTTGCCCAGGCCTGCACATGTGAGTGCCTACCCTGTAAGTGCTGCACCATGGCAGTTAGTGGTTGCCTTCAGGGTACCGGGTTCCTCAAAATATTTGGCCGCTTTTGACTCCCTGAAGGAAGACTAAGATGTGAGGTAGGATCACACCACTATCTGCATATGTGAAATTACCTCATTTGCATTAAATAGCGGGAGCTGAGACAAGCCCGGGAAGGTCTGGGCACCATCTGACTTCCTCTTTTGATGTTTCAGCCTTGCCCATACGAGTTCTTGCTGATTAATGTTTCTCACAGCACATGTGTTTGGTACGGGCCACAGACACAAAAATTAGAAGCTAACTTTTTTCTTGCACTGAATTTTGGTGCCATATGCTGCACTGGTCCACAGAGTGAACTTATTCAGAGCAGTTACAGCTAAAAACAAGACTGGTTTTGAATTGGTGAACAGCACTTATGAGAAAACACTAACATTACAGCACCAAAAAAAATTACTTAAAGAAATAGGGCCTCATTTTAAAATAAAGTGAAGAACTACTTACAATTCAGGAAAGTTTTACAGAAATTTATAAATGCTTTTCTCCCCTTTGCTGCCCCACACAGAAAGGTAAGTAAATAATGTCCAGCACATGGGTCACCTTTCCATCTGTCTGTATATCTAAAGCATATTCAGAGCCTTGGTCCATTAAAATCAACAGAATGGCTATGCAGAACAGAAGAGCAAAATAACATTGCCCCCTGCCTGGATTTTTTTGGAGAAATTTTCTGGCTAGGATTTGTTCTCAGAAGAGTTTTTTTTAGGAAGAATAATCCAATAACATTTATTTTTTTCTGAGCTCCATGCTTTTTAGCTCTAACTGAGTGCAATGAACATCCACATACGTTTTTCATTCACGGACACTGTGTGAAACTGCTTCCTGCTTCTCGTAATCCTACAGCTCCTTGTGTCTTCATTACCACTAGTATTAAATCTATGTGTATTCATTAACTACGAACTAGAAAAATCACAGATGCACAAGGAGTAGAAGTTTCTCACAGAGATCTAATGGCTGAAATGTAAATCTGTCTACTGCTGAGATGTAAATCCAAACCAAAGTGCAGCCAGTTCCCTGGAAGGCATTTGGAGTCAAAGTCACTGTTGCTAATCTTATTTTTCCTCCTCTTTACTGGGCTGTCAGTGTCAGCACTGCAAGTGTGCCAAGCATTGGAAGGAATAACTGAGTTTTTCAGTTTGTCTTCGTTTCCAAAGTTTTGTATGAACACAGATTCATGAGGAAAGACCAGAGATACGTATATCTCAAAACCTATTATGGGACTCAATATTCATAAAGACTCAATGTTTACAGTACAAGAATAAAAAGAGATAACTGAATTAGAGGCTATGGTGTGAACAGGAGATATTACTTAGCTCAAGTTATTTAATCATTATAGAATATATTAAATGTTGAAGGCAAGCTGGAGAAAGTCCAGTCAAAACAGTGGAAGTGATAAGAAATGAAGAAAGTTGTCCTGAAAGGAAATGCTGAGGGGAAAAAACCATTTGTTTCATGTAGAAGACACAGGGACATGATAACAGGTTTTGGTACATAAAGCTTTGTTGTTGAGAATCTGGTGACCTACTGCTCTCTTATGACCATAGGGGAAGGCAAGAAGTAAGCTTGAACAGTTACAGTAGAGATTTATAATAGATGTTATGTTTCTTTTTGATATCAGGAAAATGGACTGAGTTAACTAGTTCGGCAGAGAAACCTGGAGATATCTGGAGCATAATTCATGTAATATGGCTTTGGATAACTTCTTTAGAATAAGGCAAATCACGCCCCTGGAAGTACCCATTTCTCCCTGTGGATTCTCCCTGTGGACTCTGAAGCAAGCCTGGGGTGACTAACTCTGATGTAGTCATCCTCATTCCATCAGATGAATCCTCACACCAGATGTCCAGCTTGGCTTGATAGTCCCAGAGCACAGGGGCCATCTTGGCACTGTGACAAAAAGTAAGGATGTTATTTTTTTCCTGAAGTTTTGTCAGGACACCAGATTTTCCCTGTCTCTTCCTGTCAAGCTGCAACCCTGAGAACAAATTCATTCCCAGCACCGTAGCAAGAGAGATGTCAGGACCTCTCCCGTCCTTGTTCTTGACCCTGCCACACAGGCCAGCACAGGATGGGGGTGTCTCCACCTACCTTACACCCCTTTAAAAAAAAAAGAAACAGCACTGAGTATTTTTCAGAGGTGAACAGAAAAGCCTTAATTGGTATGATTCATCCTACTTCTGTGCTGAGACTACAACTAAGCTCATCAACTGAGATCCCCCTTTTTCTGCTGTCATAGTAAGATGAATTTAATGGAAAAGACAAGAGAATATTGAGTTTCAAAACCATGAAAATGTTACCAATAGTAAGATCTGGTCAGACTGGAGCAGAAAATGATCTCACGGATCAAGGAGAAACATCAGCAAAATGGATTGAGATCAACATGGAATAAAAATTGCGAGTATTAATCTTAGGAGGGCCTTGAGAGCCTGGACCAGAAGTAATCTAACAGGGTTTTCTGATGGTTAGCATTAACAAGTTTTAAATTAAACTGACATAAAGTATATTTTTCTCACAGATCAGTAAAAGAAAAAAGACCCCCTTTAAAACAATAGTTTTCAGCTGAGTAAAATTCCTGTTCATAAGACAGTGTTACTGTCTATTTGGTAGTTAATATGACAAATTCTCATTGTCTGATTTGCTGTAATGTTACAGAATACTCTGACCCACTTGCAGATAGAGTCCCACAGGTACAAGCTTTTTATTTAAAGCAGTTTTCCTCAGTGTTTAAAAGCTGTTTTCCAAGACACACCTTTATTTTTTCCAGTTTTTCAGAGCTCCAGGCAAAAACTGAACTGCTTTTGTTCTACAACCATCTGGAATATGGCCAAGCACTTGAACACTAAATCACTGCAAGTCAAGGTGGGCTCTGATCATCATCCTTCTCACTCATTTGCTGCCCATTCTTCAGAGACTGTTGCTTACGTGGCAACATGTAGGTGCAGCTGCTTCCCAAACTAATTTTGACAAATGGTTCTTGTCACCACAGGTGCTCTAGAGCCGTGAGTGGTTGCAGGGGCACTGGAGATGGCAGCTTTTTGAGGCTGCTCAGTCAAAGCCAGGACACCACCATTAATTCAGCATAATAAGACGCACATTTCTGAACCGAGCATGGCGGAAATGGGACTGAGCAGAAACATGAGGAGTATGACAGTGTCCTTTTCCTCCTTATGGCAGAGCACTTGCTACACCTACATGCTGCCAAGAGCTTCCTCCACTCTTTGTGGGGAAAGCTGCCCTCAGAGTCATGGCAGTTCTGCTTGGGATGAGGTACACTACAGACAGTGATGCTGGTTGATGAGGCTTTTTCTCCGAGGCAGAGCCCAGTGCAGCTGGCTCAAGAAGCGGTGATGGTCCTTTCTGGAAACTGTGGATTTGAGTGTAGGGTGTATTTGTGACCATTTACACTGACACCAAGAGCTTCCACTCAGTAATGAACGTTTAATTCTTCCCATTTAATTCTTCCCCATTCCTAACTGTGTGGGCTGCTGGGCAGCTCTGGAACAGCTCCTTAAAATCCTGCCAGCTTCAGCAGGAGCTAGCGAGATAATTTCTTCGGTACTGAACTGCTGAAGTAACAAGAGATAATATTACTTTTAATTGTTTTTCCAGAACTGGTCCTGTGTTCTCCTTGTGAGGGTTTCAGGACTGGAGACTCTAAAGAGCAGTGCTCCCTTGTTATTCAGATATCTCAGTGGAAAGATTCACATGCCCCAAGACGAGTATGAGCTTAAGTGGTTTGGTGGATGAAAGCCAGTTTGCTCAGCAGCATTGCTGTTGGGTAAGGTGCCCACAAAATAGACAGAGAAGGTAGATTAAAAAATCCATCCATCTCGCACAGCACATTTTACCTATCCAGCATCCTGCTCAGACTCATTAAGGATGTATTTTAATTTCTCAGATGCAAAATCATTCTGCTCTTAGTAATTTCAAACTCACAGAGGAAGATATGCTTTCAGGGAAACTCTCAGTGAGCATGAGATACCTATCGCTGCTCATAAAGGTATACATCAGGAAGAGATATAAAAGTATTAAGCACACTGGGCCTGAGTCAGAACTCACAGAAGGGTTATAAAGAGGCATAAAACTTTGGTCCTGACTCACATAAATGAATGCTGGATGAGAAGTGCAGTGTTTGTATTTGGAGTACAAACACTTCAATAAAGAGGCAGCTAATGCAGTCATGACAACGAAAAGGAAAGGCCACAAAGGAAACAGTAGCAGCACTTTGTACTAAGATGGATGCACTCCTTCTCATCACTGAAGTCCTGGGTTAAACTTTGCATTTGTTTTCCTTTGTGTTGACCTTGGATTTTTAATTAGTTTTCTGTGACCTTTCTCAGATGTCCTAATTACTGTTGTGTTCACATACGGGGTTTTTTTGCAAAGAGGCATTCATTATAAGGATTTTCATATCATTTCCACGCCAAAGGAAAAGCACAGGTCTGATTGAAAAAATTATTTCATTGGGATTCTGCTTCCATAGTCTGATGCTTATTTCAATAGTCACTTGAGTGACTTCATTAAAAAGTCCGTCTTTCAAAATATGATGCTTCTACCAAGTCTGATATCCGGAGAGGTTTTTAAGATATTTCACAAATGTTAATGAATTAAGAATCATGTAAGTTATAGTTAGATAAATATAACTGGTACTTTTGGAGCAAGCTTTTGCAACAGGAGAAATGGAAAAAGAAATGTGTGCAATACAGAAACAAAGCAGTTCTGGAGTAAATTGAATAACACCAATTGAATAACACCAAATCGAACCAAGGTGAATTTCTTTCATTTCAAGAAAGACGACTGAGCTGAAAATCTGGGAAACTGCATCCCATTCTTTAGCCACTAAATAAAATTCTCCACATCATCTTTGACTGGGATATTTTTTTTTAAAGCTAGTCTATAGAAACTACAGACTTCACATGAAAATGGGAAGTGCTAGTCCCTGAAAATGTGTCAAACTAAAGGCAAAAACCTGAAAAAGTAGTGGCAAGCATTTAAAGCCTAGGGGAAAAAAAAACCAATACAAGATCAAAATAATTAGATTTTTCATTTCAGCTTAATGGTGGGCAATGAAAAGATAAAGTGGACAGGGGACTAGTCAAGATGCACCCTTTCCCAGGTACATGGCAGTAGGCCTGAGAAAAAGGTAGAGCAGGGAGACAAGACGAATAATTTCATGAGCCACTTGGTGTAAGAGTGTGCAGAAACAGCAGCATATTATTCCCTCGTCCTATTTCTTATACATCACTTTGAGCTGGAGGAGATGCTGGGATGGGTAAGTGACAGACAAAGCAAAAATGCATAAAATAGAGTGCTTCCATGGATAGATAGGAATGTTTGGGGGTTTCCCCCTTACCTTCAGAGGGATATTAAATTTTTAGTTTATTTGTATTTTCTTTCTTTCTTTCATAAATGATGAAATCAGTCCTGAATCCATGAAAACTGGATTCTAGACTTTTGCAGCATCCATGTTTTAAAAAACAACTGCACAATCAGAGACCAGACGAAAGTGACTGTGTAGCTGTAACAGTTTACAGCCTCTTTAGAGCAGGTGATCATCCCTAATGTCAGCTAAGGAATTAAGCTTCTTTAAGCAATCTGAACTGTAGCAATTCCAGATTTCTATGAATCTTTTCCAAAATTTCCTAGGACTGCCAAATATGAACTATGAACTGGCATCAGATCACCACCCCTTTAAGCTAGCCTCAGACCCTGTGGGGCTGTTCTTCTGCTATGCATATCAAATTTGAGGGAAGTGATGGCATTGGAACAGCTATGCACATGGTGATTTTTGTCCCAACTTTCCAAAACCAGAAAAAAAACCATTGTCCTTAGTGCTTCTGGAGCAATATGAACAGTGATGGTGGATAGTATAAATCAAATATCAACCTTCACTGCATGAATATTTCACAGCCCACTAAGTAGGGCCTTATCAAGAAATTAATGCTGCTATACATCTCCCCTTTCAGCCTTGCAGCAACAGTGACGCTCATGGGAGGCATAATTTATAGAGACTACAAACTTCAGTGTCTGCACACTGAAGTGCTAACTTATACATGCTGTAAAAACAGTTACTGCTCTTTTATGAAATGATAAGATTCAGAACCCCCCGAGTCCAACAAAGAATAGCCTCATAAAACTAAATGATGAAAGAAGCACAGAGAAAACCTAAGTTTTCTGATTAACAGCCAGAGGTTTTTTTACCAGGTATAAGAAGACAAAAATCCTTGCAAAAGCAGCTGTCACCAGTTACAGCCACTCAGAACATGAGGTGGCTCTGGTCATGCAACGCCCACTGTGGGAAGGGAATACCCCTTCCAGCTACACCTGCATCTGACGGGCTGCAAGCCTCAGCCCATGGTTAGTCTTTGCAAAGACAGTAGACACAAAGCAGCCATTTGGACCAGTTGCTTATTTTGTACTATGTCAAGGTTTTAAAGCATGGGACAAGAAATAAAGAGATGCTGGAAGTGATGGGAGAGAAGAGTATCGGACTGAAGTACACCAGGTGGTATGGATGTGGGGTCAATCCTATTTGGAAGGAAACTATAGAACACAAGTATACAGAATGAAGACTATCATCCACATCTACCCATAAAGGAGCCCCAAGAATACCTTTCCGCAGAAGACCAGAACAAAGCTTATCTTACCAACAGCTAAAGTCATGATGTATTTATTGACTGAAAGGCTTTTCAGCCACTGAAGATCTGCATCGAAACATTGTGTCTGCAGCTCCAGCTGTCTCCAAATTGACCAGATCAGGAGAAGCAAAGAACTGCATCCCCACTACTTAGAGTAAAAGAGTAACACAAAGAGATAAAAAACCAGCAGAAGTGGAATTAATTTTTTTCATGTGTTAAGGAAGAATGATAGAAATGTTTATCTGCTTAGCAGATAAATGTGTATCTGCTTAGCAGAGGTGCCAGTTACAAGTATGCCAGTCCCACAGAAGGAGTTAGAGGCCTCTGAGTAGATAAATAATATCTTTGAAAAAAAGGAGAACAGGATGGTAGAAAAATGGAGAATCTGCCAAAATTGTGTTTGAAACAAAATTCTCTGGTAAGGTTAAATTTAATGAGATATTAGGGGTCATCATCACTCATTAGCCACAAAGACACTGATGAATACTAAACTGACTATACAGGGCATTTTACGCATCTCAAAATAATGCTCCCACTCCACGTATTTTCCAGCCTGTGGGTGCTTGTGTCTCCAGTGCTACTCAGTTGGACAAAATATTGAAGAATGCCCTTTCCCTTTCAATTTTGAAGTCTGTTTATGTTTACCACTCAAACAACTAATTTTCCACAGAATTTACTTGTGGGTTTTATAGAAATTTTCTGAGTGGGAGCTGGTAAAAAAAAATTACAGTCATTAGTTTAGATCAAGCACTTCTCTGCTGTGTTTGCATCTTTAAACATCACTGATGACTCCAGTGGTTTACATCACTATTTTTTGCATCTGAACTTTCAAGTCTTGCGTAAAATTGACTTGTCCCATTTTATATTGAAAGTTCATCTCCTATAGCTTTGTCAGTGTTAAGAATGAGCTTTTCTCATGTTCAGCAAGTAAATGAAAGCAAACTCAGCTTCATCACAGAGTACTTTTTCTGCTTCAGATCACTGTGCATACAAACCAGAGGAAAAGGATGAAGCCCAGAGAAAATGCTTGTGAAGACTCTCTGCCTCTTTGACTGATGAAATAAATTTATCTATCTTTCAGAGGTTTTCATATTCTAGTCATACTCTGGGATGCAAAAATACTCTTACATATTCATATTACAACAAAGATCAGAATGAGTGGGTTTTAACCCCTGTCAGACTGGGAGACTTTGACTGCTTCACATGACCAGTGTCTCAGTTTGAGACTGCATTACTGCTCTACAACCTGAATTAGCCTAGCCGAGAAATCAGCTGGGAAACTGCAGTTTGTATAAAATACAAAACTTTTTTTTTTTTTTTAATGGGATTCATCAATCTATTGTGGGTTAGCTCTCAGGACTCTTTCACCTTATAAGAGCAACAAAATAGTCACAGATTTGGCTTGATGTTTATCTGAAAAACAGAAAATCCATTCTGGGCACTTTGGGAATCCCCAAATGTGTATAACAATTTGGATCTGATATTTGTTGCAGATTTAATGCAATAGAGGACCTTTAACTGTGATGTTAAAATATTGATTTACATTATGGACTGCAGCTGTTTCAGAAACCATATTCCCTGAGGCCAATTAGACCGACTGACCCAAACATCAGCAATAAACCAGACCTTTATTGTTTGGCAAAATCTCACCCAGTTTTCTTTTTCTCATTCCTCTGTCAGCTTTTAAAAAGCGGTCTTATACTTAGCACTACAGCTCTCTGGGTTTTCCAGAGCAATCTGCTAATAGGATGTTGTTTCCTGTGAGCAGAAAGTCCTTGGTTCAAGAGCAATAATTTTCCTAAACTCTGCAAAAATTTCTTAGGCCACAGTAATTTGTCAGAAAGAAGACAGCTAGCAGGAGTTTTGCTAAAATTCCACTAAATGTTCATCATCAAACAGCTGCAATGTGGCAGGAGCACAGAGAGACAAAGTCTGTGATGTGTTAGCAACAGCTCCTCATCTTAGAGCATGTCCAAGGCATCAGCCTCAGGGAAAACCTGGGACAGCCATACTCTTCTCTTCCTTATATAGGATTTATTAGGAAAGTCTGAGAAACAACGTTCTGTAGCCTAGCGGCCAGGATGCTTTCCCTGAATAAAAAGTTCCCGGCAGTGAATGAAGACAATTACTGACTATAAAATTATTCGGTTTTAAACACGCTCAGGTCTTCCACCTCTCATACAGGAAAGAAGCATTACTTGCCAGCGCTGACAATATGCAGGTGTTCCAGAAGCTCCCAGAAGCATAAACTCTTGTCTTAGGGCAGAGAAGTGAAGAGATGGGTGTGTCAAAGAAAAATCCAGGAGGTTTCTAAGGGTCTTGGCCACCCCTCTTCCACTATTGTAATGCTGCTCATCATACGTGGCACAGCTGACAGGTTTTGTGACTAAGGTTGATTCAATCTTGCAACAACTTGGTATAGTTGGCAGCAACCATATTACAAGTAGATGTTATCAGAAGTATGTGAGACACTAGCAGCAGTGCCTGCGTGGGTGTTATACAGACATCTGAAAGCAGATAGGGGAAAAAACCAACCAACCCAAACAACAATAATTTCTGTTTACACTCCTCTTCTCTTTTCACATGAAAAGTAGACAACAGCATTTTCCTCAACTGTTTAGCAGTGGTTTTCCACTTGGAGAGTCATGCATAGGGCTGTTCTCAGGTGTCAGGGAACCTACAGTAGCCATAGCAGAGAGTTCAGTGTTTAACTGCTCTGTTTCTGACACAGAGTATGTTGTAATATTCCCACCTCCCTTCCGCCTTGAGACAAGGCAGGGGCACAGTTAGGCCCTGCACATGGTGGCAAGAAGGCATGACAAAAGCTGCCTTCTACTAAGTCAAGCCCAGTAAAAGCCAGATTCAAGTACCTAGCAGAGACATGAATCTATACCTTGGAGTATATTTTGTGAAGCTCTGACCTACTAAATCAGGTGTTACCTAGAAGCAGCATTTTATTTACCTGCCAGGAATCCAGTTCAAGACTTTTTTTTGTTTACTATGTGTTTACTACTAATCCATCATTTCTATTTGCCAGGCTGGCACCTGAGCAGGGAAACGAGCACTTCAAAAACTCTAAACTAGAGCATCAGAGCAAAGCAGGAGCTCAACACATGGGAATCTAATGCAAGACTCTATTTCATGGAGTATTGGTGTTGAAGTAAAACTCTTTGATCCCTTACTTCCACAGCACGTGAGCTGCAATGGACTAAGCAGACAGCAGATGTACTTACTAATTACTACTAATTGCTGCTGTCTAGACACCATGTGAAGACTAAACTACCAGCCTTGTTTACAAACCAGCAAATACCTGCATACTCTTCTCATGTTATTCTGGATCACTGCGTGCTAAGTTCACCAGTGCTGAGCTTACATACACCAATGCCAGTGAGAACAACAGTGCATCATTTTTGCAGCAGTCTGGACAATCGCATGAAGTGAGGAGAACTGGAGGGTCGAGCCCTCTGTTGCTAACAACATTCATTTTCCATCATCAAATCCCTATTGTGTTTTTATTAGTGTATACCACAGGACAGAGCAATTTTCTGCACTAAATTCTCAGTCAAAGATCCACAAACTAGAAATTTTCACAAGGGCTTCCAGCAGGCAAAAACCTCACATGGACTTTGTGGCACAAAACATTTTATTCAACATCTTTAAAAAGAGGATCATTCAGTTTTGTTTGGTTTCATTTAAACTGATATCAGCTTAGTTAGTAAATGTCAGTACCTGCCAGCATCATCATCCTGCTGCAAAAACACCTCCTTGTGATTACTTTTACAAAAAATATGATGTAGCTCACACTTCCATAAAGTTGATATTTTCTTGCTGTGCATTTCTGAAAAGAGTTTGCAATTGTTTTAAAGTAATGAGATTGTATTCATTCCACCATTCCCCATCCTTCCTGCAGAGACCAATACACAGGCTAAAGCATTAAGAATCAGCAATATCAAACACTTTATGTAGGGTGTCAATCATCTTATCTCTGCCGTGTGTTGGTGCATCTACTTGCCTCATGATGTTTGCTCCCTTCTTAGCTGTCGTGAAAACTAAATGCAGTATTTCATGTCTCAGATGGACAACATTTTAAAATACATATATTAATAGTACCTGCACAGGAATTTTCTACCTGCATCACACCAGTCTTGCACAAGAAAACCTCCCAAATGAGACTGCACAACAGAGAAAGTTAAAGTGAGTAATGGAAATAGCAAATGAAATAGAATAACAAGGAGGTACATAGATATGAAGGAAGTAGAAAAGTGTTTTAGAAGCAGAAAAAAAATTTATCCAGAGGGCCCAAGTTAATGCATTGTTCTTTACATGGAAGTAGAGACTTTTTACAAAATTTTACTTATCTAAATTAGAGAAGAGATGTCATCAAGAAATGGTACCAGATGCTAAAGTGAGCCTGAATTTAAACGGAAATTATTAAAACCAAGGTCCTTCTTAAAGTGTTAGACTGTGGAGGCTAACAGGGAGATAGAAAGGTCTGGGAAAATATATGTAATGTTACTGTTTGAACATGGTTATGAACTGATTTGCCTGACCCAAGGGTGGAATTATCCAAGTCAGCAACGAATGAGGTAAACCATTGCCTGCAGCCAGCCAGGCATGCACGGATAAACTCTGCCTTCGGAAATGGTGCAAGTTGAGCAGTAAGGTTGCAGGTAGCTGCTTTTCAAATTTCCCAGGAGAACCAGGAGGAGTAGCAATCTGGTGTAACTAGTGACAGTCTCCTCTGTCAGTACCCCTCAGCCAAAATATCCTCATTGCACAGCATGTCTGTGCTAGTTAGCCTTGCTTTGTCACAGCATATCTGGCAGCCCCCTGGGCTCAGGCCATGGCTGGAGGCAGGATCTGCACCTCAGATTGGCACACACAGCATCCACATTCAAACATGTAGAGAGGGAGACGAGGTGTCCAATGCATCACTTACCTACACAAGCTTTTTTTCCCTACTGTCATACATTCAACAACTCTCGGGGTTTTTTTCCCTCTTAACTGCAGTACAATAACTGTGAAACATCAGTGTTACTTTTCTTGACTTTCCTGACTAGCTCAGCATTTGGAAGTTTGGAACTTATTTGAATGAAAAAGAGTAATTGGTAAAAGGACACGGGATATTTTGGGCACTAAAAAATCCCTCTATTTACATGAATAAACAAAGTCATGTTTTCCAGGACACACAGGAGACCCAACATCCAGGAACAGCTTTCCAGTGGATGGCTTTCTGCCTCCTTCAGAGAAATCTGACCCGAAAGTCCTTTGTTATTTAGTGCCAAGCTGGTGTTTTACAGAAAGCTTGAAAAATTTGAAGCTTTGTACATTTTTCACTCCTTCTCTCTTCTTCGAAGTCCCTTGTCCAATCCTTTCTGCCCACACCATCTGTATTTGTGAATAGGTTTATATTCACGTTTTGTTTTGGTCGAAATTACATATTTTATTCTTTCTTATAACTCCCTGAAATACAGTACACAAAAAGAAATGTAGCACTTCTTAATATATTCAACCTACTCAGTTATTCTCAAGACCTTTCTACTTCAGACCAAAGTGCATCTTCTGTTGTATTCTGAAGCCTCAGCCCACATTTCCTTAAAAACGACCAAAGAAAGAAAAAAAATAAAAGAAGAACGTGGGTTGATGTTCAAGTTCACACAGTCCCTCTGTCCACAATTGGCCTCTCTCCAGCTCTCACAAGTCCCAAGACACATCTTACTCTTATTCTTGATGTTTCCACTGATGCCAGGTGGCCGTTTTTCTGTGTGTCTGCCTGGGACAACTGGGCTTTGTGATACACAGTTATGTGCCTCCAGAGCAAAAACTTTCCTCAGCAGGAATCACAAGAAACATTAGAGAAAAAAACCCACCAAGTCACAATCTGTACTTAGAGTCTGAAATGAAAGAGTAATTCTTTACGAAGGACAGAAAAATTACATTGAATGCTGAGGGCCTTGTAGACCATAAATGAAACATACTTTGTTAATGCCTGTGTTAGACTGAGTCAGTCAATAACCTGCTTGGAGCAGAAAATACTGGGTGCTGAAGACACTGGGTCTCTGCCAGCAACTGTGTTGTTGAACCCACCCAGGGGCTGCTGCTGTAGGCACGAGGGGAACCCACTCTTTCCTCACTCAGCCTAGATCCAAAGGAGTAACAGCTCTTTATACCTCTTCTTGATCTCAATACGCACGAGAGGTCTTCAGAGGTCTCTGCCTCTCTCCATTGCCTATCTTGTGAAATTACACCTTGATTTCAGGAACCCCCACCAAAGTATCACAAAGCACATGTGTATATGTTAAGGTACTCAATCATCAAGAGAAACTTTTTTGTTTCATAATTAGCTAGAGTTGAACCTAGCCTTTCAGTAGTTTATTGACACATCTATATCGTAGCTTGACTCCCTCTGAAAAAATGCAGTGTGCAATCCTAAGCCATTTTCTTCTCCAGTCCCAGAAAACCAAATAGACATTTTGCCCTGCTGTAGCTCCTATACATGAGTCTGGTGTCACCCAAAGATCAATGAGCTATCCCCGCTTTTATCGTTGTTACACAGCCCCAGGCCATGCCCACTGCACGTGTTCACAGCCAGTATGAGCAGCAGCCAAGGCAGGCTGCGGCGTGAAAGGTGGACAGAGCATGCAGCTTTATTTTTGCCTCACTTCCTCCTGGAACATCAGGCGTTTCAATGGAAGACCCCATCCTCAGCATAGTGTGGTACAGTGTGGTGTGCTCCTCGCACCCAGGTGCTGTGGGGTGCTCATGCCTCCGCTCTTGGGACTGAGGGCAGCATCTGTTCTTAGGATGGATCTGACTCCTGGAATCAGCAGATGCTAGTGTTTATAAAGGAACTTTTTTTGTTTTCCAGAAACAAGCTTTCAGAAGACTACAGCTAATGTTTAAGTAGTGACTTTTTACCCAGGGAAAACTGAAGTGCTTTGCACTCTATATAAGAGAAGAATAGACTGGCACCACAACAATGTGCAGGCAGGGTGCAGTTAGTGCTTGATTCCCATCTTCAGCCACCTTCCTGGTGCAGCTGTTACAGAAGGAGTGACTCTGTTTTGGAGACATGCTGGCTACCCAAATGTCAGCCAAATTTACCTGCCACATGAACCACCATGGAGCGGAGGAGAAAGCCACCAGAGAGGCAGAGCTCCTGCCCCAGGGAAGGTGTTGAGCCTGGGTCAGCACAGACCAGGGGAGAATACTGACAGGCGATGAAATGAGAGCCTCCTTGATGCCATGAAGATTTTGAAAAAACGGGTCCTGGGCTGCACAAGTGCAACCAGGTGCACCCAAACCCATTCTATCCCAGATGTTCACTGCAAGAGAATGCATTAGTGGGAAATATCCTAATCTTTATTTTTATTTTGACCCTTGTGCTCTGGATATCCATGCAAAATGCTGAGCTTATATAGTCCAGGGAGCATAAGGAGGAGCACAGCCCAGACCCACAAAATTATATAGCAGTGGGTGCTCTCCCTACTGTGATGTTAGCCAGATGGCCTAGATGTAGCCTAGTGTAGATACAGAGATCAGAGAAAGCAGTAAATCAAGATGTGCTATAGCTAACCCCAGACATAGAGAAACCATGAGTCATGCCCAGAATAATTCAGAGATCAGCATTAAAACTGTGGGGTTTGAAAAGCATATGACGGATTTTACACTGCTTTTATTTTCCTGCCATTTTTAACACTTCCCATGCACTTTGATTGGATTCCAAGTAACCATATGGGTTAAAACTGTGATTTTTGCTTTAAATGCTAGATCTGTAAGGACCCTATAATAACCTGACTGATAGGGCTAAGACTTAAACCAAAAAAAGCAGTATTAGCAGGGAAACTTCAGTACAATTGCAGAGGCTGGTAGCATTGAAATGCCCCCAAGCTCACACTTAATGGAGACTATGACAGTAACAGCGTCACTGACTTGAAGTCAGAGTAAATATCCATGGAGAAGTCACTATGTTACAGTTACCTCCCTGCAGCACAGCATCATCTAACATGTCAACAACTTGAAAAGAATCTTTCTCCTCCAGGCAGCCTTTATCCCTTTATCTTAAAATAGGGCTGGATGTTCCTGTGTCCCTGGCTTTTTAAGAAACACCAGTCCGGACTTTTTAACCTCCCTGTCCCAATTCTCCTGATAGTTTCAGCGACATAAACAAGCCACATGCTTTTAACTCATGGCTCCACTGCTTGTTTTTTTTGTGTCAGTTCTAGAGCCAAGCTATTGCTAAGAAAGCTGAAACTTAAATAAATATCCATATAGTCACTATATTCACTATTGCTGCTCCACTGATGAAATCTGAATATAAGGAAATGTTGGACAGCCCTTGAACAGTTGTGCCACCACTACACTGAAATTAGATACAGCAACTGCTTTGCCTCGGGCAGCCGTAAAATAACTGCCATCCCAGCCATTTGTGGTCTAGCATAATGGGGCTTCAGGTTTGGCCACTCCAACCAAACAAGTCCCTTTTTCAAATTTCACATGTTTTTAAACAAAGTCCAACTCTCCCAGGCTCTGTGAAAAGCAGCAATCCCGGAGGTCCTCATTTTCTGTTTTCTTTAAAAAGTTGGGACATACCCCTGTATTTCCACCCCAACCACTTCTGCTTTCTTTGCATTTACTTGCAGTGCTGCCTTGTCTGTTCGTCCCAGGGAAACTTCCTCTGCTAATGCTCTCAGGAATAGAACAGATTTGTAGCCAAACTGGTAGTAAGGCTGCGGTTGCATGCATGTTTGCAAAGTTTGTTTTGTAAAGATTTAATCTGAAGCAAAGCGACTGGATGGAAGTTTCTGCTACTCCAGGCTGTACACAGATGCTTTGTCTGAAGTCTCCTTATCTTTGCCTGAAAATCCCAGCTCATGTGACTTTGCATTTTGAACTGATACATACATAGGGTGAATAATCATAAGAAGAAGAAATGTTCAAAAATTTTTCAAACTTTCTAACTATTTCAGACTCCGTAAATCTCTCTAAATATGCAGCCAAAAAAAGACCTATGTGTGGCTAAAAGAGAAAAGAGCTCATTCTGTCACACCCTCCTCTGCTCCCCACTAGTTTGCCCTGTAGGAGAGGACTTCTGTCCACATCTGTCAAAGACACAGCTGAAAGGAACCAAAAGCCAGGCCCAAAGCTTGTTTATTTTTCAGAAGCTGCTGAGCTGGGTCAGGATGCTCTTCTAACAAAGGAAAAGCTGGAGGTACATTAGGAGCAGTGGGAAGTTTACAGCAGCCATGGTTAGAAACCTGGGCCACCAGTGGATGTGCACATGTGCCCCTCATTAGTAGTTCCCCTGTCTGGGGAAAGGCTCCTTGCCTTGAGGCCCAGAGGCTAAAAACAAAAAGAAAAAAACAATCAACCAAACAAAAATAAATTACATTTAGAAATCTTCAGAGGACCTAATAGAGAAAGGATTTTGGTGCTACAGGGAGTTTTAAGAAAGACATTAAATACTTGGAGAAAAAAAGACACTGCTAAAGTAACTGAGCTGGGCCTTTGTAAATGGGAAAAATTAACTACCTGGGCAGCAAGTAGTTTAGTTTAATTTTCTTAAATCTCTGTGTGAGAGCTTGAGCTAGTCTTTTATTAGTGATATCTCAAATTTGATCCTCCTCCTTTCAAATCTGGCATCTGAGTCACAACACAGGATTATTGTATCTGCGGAGGTGCAGCTAGTATGCATGAACTGCAAACAGAGTTTCCAGCTGAGCACTGCTTTGTTCTCTAGCATGTTGTTCTCCATTTTTATACGTTGTGATAGGCAATGAAGCAACACCCCAGTCTTTCAATAAACTTTGGATTAGCTTTCTTTTTCACACTCAAATCTTCTTCTTGCTTATTTAAGTAAGACTTCCACTGCCAGCTTGCAATATCTATTAAAGGGAGTTCTGCTGCTTTGCAATGTGCTGCAAGCTAAAGGAAGCTATGAACTTCTTGTTTAGGTCAGGGTCCGCTCAGAAAACAACTTCCTCTCATCTTGAATTTGATGTATAATGATGGTTCTTTCCACTGTTGCAGTTGCAAGGCTGTTTTAACCTCTCATGCAGCAGCACTGGTTATGCGTAAACATCCATCTGGTATGCTTCCCCAGAACTGAGATGGCATGGCGTATCATCAATTAAGAGAGAGTAAGATTATGGTGAATTTCAGACACGTAACTCATCTTTCTTTCTCATGTAGCACTCCCCCTATTTCCAGAGATTTCTCCCTTTGCCTGTGAACCACATCCTGCTATTTTGCAATAGCATAATTCCTCTGACCTCAGCCTTATTGTAAAATAGAGTCCAATTTCATATTTCATAGTTTTCATGGAAAAATCCCCCAAACAATAACATGCATTTAAATACCTCTCTCAGTTTATCTCTCCTCCTAGGTATGTGCTTATTACATACTCATTACAATACCTGGGCATTTATATTGGCTGTACATCTATAGGAAGTTCTAGTTATACTTGTATTCTGGCCTTCCTTGACTGTCCCACAGCTGAGGCACAACGCACCTTTGTCTGCAAACAGCCCACCCTGCTGCATTTGTCATCTGAACTCCCCAAACCATATTTTTTAATAAGATAGAAAAAAGTGAACAAAAACAGGTTCACCAGTCTTTCAGGCCGAAGGTTGGGTCCCTGTTTTTTCCTATTGCAGTTTGCTTGGAGGGTATGGGCGTTACTGCAACATAAACATTAAACGATGATAAGGATACAATAGGAGAATAGAAAACCAACCAGACATAGTAAGTTCTTCCCTCCACAACAAATATTCTTGAAACACCGTGAGAAAGACATTTTCCCACTGAAAGATTCCACAGGAAACAAGAGAAACCATCAGCATTTTGACGTGACGGTCTAACTGAACTCTTTTCTCTTTGTATGGCAGTTTAATGAGTATTGAAACAATTTGGTTTGTTAGTCTGCTACAGATGACACCAAGGACCTTCATGACCAGCCCTCAGAGCAAATGCTTGCAAACATTAAGGCAGCACAAGTGGTGTTACTTAAATTAAGGTACTCTAAAAGGTCTCCTTAAACCACCCAACTTTCCAAACCCACCCTCTAGGGATTACCTTGAATTCACTATACATCCTTGTATGGATTTCTGCGAACACTACGAGGTCTCACATCCATTCCCACTAACTCCAGACTCTGACTGGCCATGTGCACACTGGCAATCAGACACAATATTGCAGATTTGCTCTCAGTCCATGAAAGCTCAGGAGAGTAGACAGAGAGAGTAGGGTCTTATTTTCAGAACTGTGGAGCCCTTAGACTTTGGCCACACTGCCAGTGTCCTGTTGTAGGTCATAGTACTTCTGGATAACACTAGTTACCCTAAAATGCTTGCAGCACAAGGATCTGTCCATTGACAACTTCTGCGCAGCTAATGGAGGAATCCTGTATTTCTTTTTATGGGCAAATAAAAAAATATAGGAGCACTGGAAAGCAGACAGGTAGCCCCATCATTTAGAAACCAGCATTAACACAAACCTCAGATGAAGTGAAAAATACACAGTCAAAATACAGACAACAGTTACAAAAGTTTTTAAGATCAGTAAGAAGAAGTAAAACCATAATTATATGTATCTATAGTCCATATCAGCTTCAGGAGACTTCAACTCTCTGCCTATGAAGCACTTACCTGAATTTAGAATTTATTTTTTGCATGCTCTTCTTCTCTGTGCCTTTAAAGAGATGAATAAGATACAGGGAACATTTAACTGTTATACAAACTGGTGTTGTATTCTACTTTTAAATCTGTCCTTCCTATCCCTGAATGATCCATATTTCACTAAAGGCATTAATTTTAACCTTTTGCTTCTGGCTAAAAACCTTTCTTTATCCATGAGGTTTATTCAAAAACCTTGGGCACATCTGGTGAAAGCTACCTCCTGCCCAAATGATGGCCTTCTGATTCAGAGGGAAACTGTGAAGCACAAAGAAGATCTCTGGGCACTGTCTCTGGAAAACACCTGCATTAAAAATGACTCTTTGCCACCTTCTTTTTTTACTCAGATGATTTCCACAGTGGTGTTAGTGTCCTCAGCCACCCAAACACGAATCAGGAGCTGCTTGATATAGCCCGGCAGCCTGGAGAAAAGCCCACAGGTGTGGCCTCTGGATGCAAGTGATTGAAACAGCACTGCTCAAAGGATCAAGCTTTGCGAATCACTTTTGCTCTTGGCAGAGAGCCCACAGCAGTGCTCTGACACTCTAAGTTCGTTTTCTTTGTGTCCCCTGCTCCTGGCAATGAGGGCACTGGGACATTAGGCTTTTCCCCAGCAGAGACCTCAATGCCATGGGTGGTGTGCATGAAGCTCAGTCCTCCAGTAAAACCTCTGTGTTGGCTCTTCATACTGTCATAGCACGATGTGCTAGTATTTATTCATCAAAAGTATTGATACTCAAGGCAAGATGTTGATAGAAATAGTTTTGGCCAAAGATAGAGGATGTCTTTAGCCAAGCTATTTATCATTTTAGAGTCCCGCTCTTTCTTTTTAATCAATAAGGTTTTATTAACAGAACAAACCTTCAGCAATTACTGAAAACAGAAGCCAGCTCACATCCAAGCACCATAGCCAAATATGTCAGCAACAGTACAGTTACAAGCTCCTACATGTGTTTTGTAATTTATGGCTACGTGCAAAATACTTAGCAAGAAAGGTGTTATATTGAAAGCTAAGAGATGGATAGATGTAAGGAAGGATGAAAGTGTGGAGCCAGCAGTTAGGCGGGCTGTTCCCTGACCCTTCTTATGCCACAGAATATTCACACTTACACAGAAATGGTATGAGTAGCATTGCCTTGGCTTGGATGCACATGGATTCTTGTGGCTGACTCACTTCACTGTCACCCAGTTACAACTTCAGTAAAGCATAAAAGACAATGAACTGCATTTTGAAAATAAGCATAAACAGTGTCGCAAACTAAAACCTCAGAAAACATTGCCAGAAAGGATGTGGTAAACATCTGTCAGCTTGCATCCTTTTAAAAAAATACCCAGGGGAAGTACATTTCATTACTGACTATGCATAATTACCACAAGCTTAACCTCTTCATTGAATAATTGAGTATCCTTCATATTCTGAACCAGATGAATGGTTTGTGAGAGCTGTTAGGGAGATTAGACTGCTTGTAAATAATCTTGGCGTCCATCTATTCTGTTCTACTCTCTAGAAAAAAGAACTCCATCAATGAAGGAAGATCACTCCAGAGGGACCAGTGTCAGAGCAGTGGTTTATGTAGTCACAGTTGTTCTGGGGATGTTGAATCACTCAAGAAAAAAATTAGTTGCTAATGACTAAGAGTTATGCCTTGTATTTATTTCAGAATATTTTCGAGCAACCTCACCTTTTCTTTCTTCCAATATGACTCACTGCATTAAAAAAAAAAGAAAAAGTAAAAGCCATTAAAATCAGTAATTAAGCATTATTTCATGTAAGTATACCTACAAGAAAGGATTAATGTTGTTTGGATTTCTATTAAACATTATATAAGCTGAAAACATCCTGTCTATACAAAGCATTATTGTTTGAATTGTAACATTCCCATAATATACTTTACCTGAAATTATATATAATTAAATATTATTTATAGTTTTGTATAATATTTAATTATTAAT
>VZTD01000485.1:130778-257022 GCA_013397725.1 Rhagologus leucostigma
ATATATTAATATATATAAAAATATATACATATATTTGGTCTCCATCTTGACAAAACATTATCTTTGTCTTTGAAAACTGGACAAGGCTATATGCCAAGAGGACAGAGGTACATATAAACATATGTTTGCAAATTTCAGAAGGGTTGCTGTGTCCCGGCAACCCTACTTGCTTTGCAACCAGCCTATTTCTAAAAATCTCCTGCACTATTGCCAGATGAAATGGTCATTAGTGAGAAGCAGGAGAGGAGGCCATAGCCCAGCACCTAGAGTTTGTATTTCGTGTAATTTAGGTTAGGATTTTCAATACCTCAGAGAAACACAATTTGCAGTTTTTAGACCAACGGAAAAAAGAAGTGGCATTATGACCTAGCTAATTTTTTTACAATTAACTGAGGTACCTAAGGTAGATGCATCTTCAGCTGAGATTGTCCTGCTATGACTGGTATAGAGAGAAGCCCTACTCAGAAGCTTGTTGACCAGTTCGTGGGACAGGGGTGTGTGCATACATATGCATGTGTGCATGTATCCCTCCAAAAGGCTGCCCTCCCAGAACAACCACCTCAGCTAAGTGCCTACCATGGCAGGGCACACATTCAGCAATGAGTCATGAGGGTCTTCTCTGCCACAACAGGGTTCAGAATTACATGAAGAGAAGTACTGGATTTATATTTACGCACTTGGTAGCTCCTAAGAGTCTGCAGAAGGATGCAGAAGCAGTTTACAGATCTGTATTTATTCCTCTACAAGACTAGAACGCTAGGACCACTTTTCATACCACAGGAACCTGCACAGCCCTGATGTATGGGTGCAAATTGCATGAGGTCAAAGAGTCTTGAGACAAAAATTTGCCCAAATGACTGGATGCATATTGCAAGTAGCCAAAGTCTTTTACTTCAGTCTTGCTCTTAGAAACTGCAGCGTGATGAAAGATGAGCCTTGTTTCTCCAGTCAGACATTGTGGCCTAACCTCTTCGTCATTTCTATGAAATCATGGCCAGAAGTACAAGATTTGATTCTTCTCAAAATCAGCAATGAAAATCTGATCATTAGGGTGCATCCGTCTGTGCTATTCCCCATAAGCATTTGACAAACACATGATCGCTCAAGGAGAATCGGAACTGGCTGGATGCTGTGCCCAACCAGTTAGCCAAAATACTACAACTAGAAGTAGGAGCTAGAATAGATACAGTAGAAAGCTTCTATGGTTTTGATTTTGCAAGATACTGGTAGAATGTGCTAGTTTACTCCAGTCTATCAAGTGATATACTACCTCCATGTCAAGTGACCATGAATAGCTGTCATGCAACAGGACAATTGCTGTTTTATTACTTATTCACCATATTTTCATAAAACCTCCTTATATTTTCTACAAAATAAGCAGGAGGATAACAGATATCCTGTGCTAACAATTTAATTATTGTGTTTAGGGGTTTTTTTTGTTTGTTTGGTTGGTTGGTTAGTTTGGTTTGGTTTGGTTTTTGTTCTGCAAGAACAACATGCCTCAATATTTCTAAGTCTCAGAAGCTTCCCTTCTTCCTGGAAAACTATACACTGGAGACCTGAGCAGCAACTTTCCTGGATAAAAACCTATATGTGGCTGGTTTTCCCTGCAAATCCTGCACCTGTGCATCTAGGATCAAGGTGGGTTGTCCATCCCACTCCCTCATATGCTCTCCATGGTCCCACAGGTAAAGCCACAGGGTACTCCGTGGTGTGTACCTTCTGTATCCTCCCCATTGAGCAAAAGGACACCTGCTGTCAATTGTTGAAATACGGGCCTGTGCAGGTGGGGAGTAGGGCACATTCTCTCTGAACTGCTGGAACTCATGAGACAGTTTAGCTGTCAGTTTCTCCAGAGCTGCAATGATCGAGGAAGGAATACTCTCTTCATATTCCCAGAGCTGCCAACTCACGTCACCCGCTGTTAGTGGTGCATCACCTTCCGAAAAAAATGTTGCGGAGGGGTCAGCATGTGCTGTTGGTGCACTCTGCGTAAATTTCCTCCACAAAGGTCACTGATAAAAGATGTCATCTGGATCTGCGGGGAGCTGCACATTGTCTGGGTCAAAATATTTCGTTTCTCTCTCATATTTCATTTCTTTTCAGTATTGAATACCTTTCTCTATTGTAGTCTATCTGCCTGAGTTACACAAAATATCATCTTTATAGGAATACCTTTCCCTCACACTTGATAAGAGTCTCCTCCAGAGACTAAGGACTTGTGTCTTTTTTCCCTTTTTTTTGTCTATGCCTGGTTCCTTAGTAAGTGATCCCAGCTGCCTGGCTTACTTATCCTCTAACTCCATATTGTTGTCTCCATTGTCCCAGCACTGGAGCAGCCAGGCAGTAAAATGCTCACATGGCTGTAATCTCTTCTTGCCTCCTGTAGCTCACTCAGAGATAGGGGCTGAGTGGTGGTTGTCTCTTCTGTCTCCTCTTCTAGTTCCAGTGATAGCCTTGATGATAGCCCTGAAAATCGCTCTTGTGATGGTTCTGCTTCTTCATCCTCTTTGCTCTCCCTGTCCTCCTTGACTGTTTTTGCTAAAGCTCTTTTACTAGGTGACTTTCATGTACTTTTCTTCTGCTTCTCTGCAGGGGCCTCTGACAGGGGCACCTGTGGATTCTGTTTCAGCGGTTTCAGTGGCAGTGCCTGTCACTGGCATTGGAGCAGCCTCAGTGTCTGTCACGGTGATGGTAGCAGCTGCAGGGCCTGTTGTCATCTCACTGTCAGATTCAGAGGCCCTCCTGAGGCCACTGAGCAGTGTTAAACACAGCTCGAAAGGCCTGGCCAGGCCCCAACATTTGCAGTGGTTTGGGTCCTCTCCGGAGTGCCAGCACACTTTAAAAAGAAATATTTCACTAGTTTTTCTGGATTCTGCATTTGTTCAGGGGTGAGGTGCAAACACGTTGGCGGTGTCCGCTGTCCCAGGTACTTGCTCAAACAATACCACACTCCTTGCCACTCCAAACTATCCAAGCTTTGTGCAGATCTCTGAGAAATATTCTGAATTAATTGTCTGACTTTAAACAAGACTGAACCATATGCAATAACATGCTGGCTCCTAACAAAAGGACCAGGTTGGTTTCAAGGTTGGTCAAAGGATATTCGAGGATATTCGAAATCTTTAAAATTCTCAACTACTGTAATCAGCTTGGAGGACAAGGAAAGAAAAAAGGAGGGAAAAAAGATAGAAAGGTATCTCCATCACAGTTTGTTCCCCTGAGAAGAAAAAACAAAGATGTGGTTATTACTCATTCCCAGTAGACGACTCCCAAAATACGGAGGTGCCTGCGATACTGAATACAGACACCAGATCGGTGTCCTGAGCACAGACATTGTCACATAATAAGCCCATCCTATGAAATACCACAGAGAACACAAACTGCAAGTAAGGTATCACCGGTGTAAGAGAGACAAAACAAATGTGAGAGCAAATATGTCTGCGTTGTAACTCACAACTGCTAAACCAATACAACGAATGTTTATAACAATTTTCTTTTAACACACTCTGGTCAGATCTGTTGTTATCTCAACTCTTGGTGTTCAATACTGGGCATCAAAAAGGATTGTTGTGGTTTAACCCCACTGGAAAAGAAAGCACCACACAGCCACTCACCCAAATCCTCTCTCTAGTCACCTCCCACTCCAGCAGAAGGGAAGGAGAATCAAAGTGAAACTTGTAGGTTGAGATAAGAACAGTTCAATGACAACAACAACAAAAAATACAATACTAATGGTAAATGACAATAATAATGACAATAAAAAGGAAATGAAGTGGTGCACAGTGCAATGGCTCATCACCTGCTGATCAGTGCCAAGCCCTCCATCCTGAACCCAGACAGACCTCCTCCCCCATAAATCCCCCCAGTGTATATATTGGCATGACATTCGCCAGTTCCGTGATGTGGAATATCCCTTTGGTTGCTTCGCGTCACCTGTCTCAGCTGTGCTCCTCAAAGGTTTTTTTTTGCATCCTGCCTCACTGGCAGAGCATGAGAGAAGAAAAAAGTCCTTGACTCAGGATAAACACGACTTGGTGAAAACCAAAACATCAGTGTGTTATCAACACTATTCCTGTTCTGAATACAAAACACAGCACTGTAACAGCTGCTGAGCAGAAATTTACTCTAGGCTAGCTGAAAAAAGGGCAACGAGATAGGAGCGACTTCAGAATGGCACGGCCTCGTGCTAGTGCAAACATATCCCAGAGATAGCAGTGCCCGGACATCACAGCTCCACCGCACTCCCAGGGCTGGAAGCTGCAGTTGCATGTGTAGCTGCTTTAGAGCACATTAATTGCAATTTTTCCTAGTGGAAATCACAAAACAGAAGGAAGGAAGCCTCCTGGGGGCTTCATTTATGTGTGAGGCAGGTCAGCTTACAAGAATATGAAAGGAAATTCTTCTTGCCAGGACTCCATGAACAGAGCCATTGAGGTTTCCTGTTAAATATTTGCTTGCTAGCCGTGAACCATACTCCACACAGTATTTATGGAACATTAGGAATTTGTACTCCTTCTCAATACTCCTTCCACTATCTCCAGTCACTTGAAGATGTTTTGAGAGTTACTCCAACCTGTCTGTGTCAGGAGTTGACTACAGGACAATGGGTGAGCCTGTAACCACTGTGGTTCATGCTGAAGTCAAATTCCTTAAACATTCATTTCAGGCATCTTACCAGGAATCAAGAGACTCAGTTTTAATTGGACTCTGCCTGAAATTTACTATCAGTTGGCACCTCAGATTGTCTTTTTAATGTGTGGTTCCAAAGTAATCATACTCTGCACACCCACTGCAAGAACAAAATTTATTTCTCAAAAATATAACAAAGGTATTTCACAATCTGAAAACTTGCATGTCAAAGAAACTGACAAAATCTGTTGTACTTTCTCCTCACACCCTCATGACTGCTGATTTTTATCTCCTTTTATGCTTTAAGCTGTTTAAAATTGGTGATCAAACAGCTCCTGATAAGGAAAAATTAATATAAATTCTTTTTCAGACAAGACTTCTTCCTGTGCCAAGGATCACAGCAATGAGCAACATGGTAATATTGCATGTCCACACAGGCTTCTCTCACCGGCTGCCTTTGGTCTGTGCTAGTTGTACGCAGAATTAAAGAGAGATTAGTACAAAGCAGAGAACTTGAAAGTGAGCCTTAACACAGATTTGCTTGGCTGATTGCTTTTTGCCTATCACACCCTTTACGTGGGGTTATGCTGTCAGATTTGATACCTGTTGGACTGTGTCTGAAGATGCCTCTGGCTCTCCCAGCACAATGAGGCACGGAGGGCTGGGCTGGCAGCCGCTTCAGAGCCAGCCCTGGCTATGTCCTCTCTAAGTGGCCAAGAAAGGTGCTCCAGCAATGTTGCTGCTATCTCAGGGCTACCCTTTAGCACTTCCCCTCCACAATCCCAGCAGGATGCAATGAACCTAAGATGCAAAAATCTTCCCTCTCCCATAGCAGTGTGCAGTGGTCCCTGCAAGGGCACTGTGCCACGCCACCAATTGTGCCGCGCTTAATCCTACTTATTTTTACAGCATTTCTTGTAATTGTCAAAGATGCATCAGATGTTTAACCTTGATTGTAGCAGTTTGATGTCGTTTGTTCAAAAGCTGCACTACGAGAGCTGAGGTAAATCAATTTTTTGCATCACATTTTTATGAAAACTCCTGCCATACCACCTCAGCCAACTTGCATACTAACACATTGGTCATTTTTTAAATAAAACTAAAAAGGCTCAGTGGAACTGCCTGTGCTTTTATTTTCAAGACAATAGGAACCTAACCTTCATGTAGGAAATCACAAAGAGAAAATAAAATATGTTACAAATACAAACACCTTGGCATCTTTCCACTGTTCAATACAATTTACAAAATAGTTCTAGTGAATAAAGCATTAGTTTGTAAAACATCAGCTAATTTTGTTCTCAGATTAACAATTAAACCGGAACCACCTCTGTTTCACTGTAGACAGCAGTAGTTTAAAAAAATTTTATAGTTAAGACTTATTTAGGCTTTGTTGCCTGATCAGTCTGGGGTGTTCTACATAAAAATGTGTTTTGCAAACTATGGCAAGCAGCAGTCTCAGTAGGCAGATAATTCTGAACAGCACAGACCCAAGCAGGGACATCTGTCCATCTTCCAAAACCACATTTATTTCTGCATTACTCAGGTGGGAATTACCAGTTCCTTTCCCCACTCTGAATGTCCAGTAAAATGATTCATAAGCTGCAGAAATTAAACACAAGTCCACCGCCCTAGAAGGAATGAAAGAATTTCAATGCCATAGGTGTTTCCGAGCACAAGTCTCCCACTTGGAACCAAAAAAGGAGTTCAGACCTTTCAAAGTTCCTGGTGTCAGAGACCATTTAGGATGTCCTAACACTAGGACATAAACATAACATAAACCTAAACATAGCATAAACATTAGGACATCTTTCAAGGCAATCAAAAAGACTTGAAAATACAAAGAGGTAATAATCTTTTCAGTATATAAATACATGTTTCTCAGCAAAGAGTACCCGTATGTTTTGAATCAATATGCTGGGACGCACTATTCAGTTATTCCCACTGTAAAAATCTCTTAAGGCCCAGAGTGAAAGAACAGTTCTATTACACAGAAAAGGAGCAACGCATACACCTAGTCCCACAGAACCACGGCAGTGACTACTCACACCAAACCAGTTCATAACTAATTATAACCAGAGATGGCAAATTTCCAAACAATGACTGCACTTTACTTCACAGGAAGTTGGGCTCCTGTGAAGGTGTCTGTTGCAGCAGTGCCAGAAGAAGTTCTGCACATCACCAGTAACACGGCCTTTGACACCCAGAAATTGACCTGTTCCTGCTCACTGTGACAGGTCTTTGGCTTCATTCTGTCCCAGGTGCTATTTCTTTTCAGTCAAACACAGAAGCATTTCTTCAGAAAGTGCAACCACTCCAGGAAAGGCCTAGGAGAATTTTCTCGCTGGTTTCAAGCTTCTTTATCAGGCCACTCATATCAGACTAGTACTGAAGGATCCTAAATGATCCATTTGCCTTTGTGCTGCTTTCTTAATGAAATATTAATGAATGACTGTGATAAAGAAGATACTCCACAGATAGTGGAAAAGGTAAGCAACACAAAAGTCAAGAAAAAGCAGAACACAAGAGTTAAGAATATATGCTACAGAAAAGGGGGCAAAAACCCCAACATCCTTCAAGAGATGTTTTCTACCAATAATAAATTGTTTTCTACAAAGAGCTTGTCTCTGAGACAATATGCTAATGAAAACTCCTGTTGCTTTGCCACATACACATCTCCCTCCAGCAATTCTCCACAGTACATCCATTAAAGTAGCCACTCTCACTCAAGTCATCCACCCCCTGTATATTTATAGCACTTCTGCTATTAATTCACTCCTTTTGTGGGTGATCTCTTGAGATATGCTTTCCCCTACATCCTGTGATTATTCATGACAGCTAAAAATAGTCAGCTGAGTGGGTCGGCACATCCCTTCCCCCTCTGTGAAACAGATTTAATCTACACAAATGCTCTGGTCCTCATTTGCTGAGTGGGGACCTCTTCACTGCTGTAAGAAGACACTTGAAGAGGATATTGCTGAGACTACAGGATTTGATGAAACAAAATTAGTATTTCTCCAGCTCTCCTGGAGAAGAGAAAGAGAAGGAATAGAGTCTTGTATAAGAAGTACAGGGAGATGCTTTATCTCTGCAGCCTCATGTGACCCACAGCATAGCATTTGTGAGGAAAGCTTCTCAGCTCTCATCTCTAACAAGCGGCCACATGGTAATACCTGGAATCACATCACATTCCACGACAACTATGAAGACACTGTGTCATTTCTTTTCCTTCTGTGCTAGGGAGTCATGTGCAATTCTCCACTCTTGTAACAGGAAGAATTCATACCAAATGAACTACTTTAAGCCACAGTATTTTAAGCTGGCCATACATTAGAAGGCCTTAATAGATAGGACAATAACCAAGGTTCAACAAAGAACTCACCAAACAAGCCTGTAAAAATATCAGCCACTGTCAGCATGACCATTAGTTAGTGCAGGACAGCAAACACAGATCACAGAAGTTCTCCCGAATGAAATCACGTGTGTCTTCAGAGCTTATAGTGGTAGGTAGCTGTCTCACCTCATACACCTCTGGTATCTGCTACTACAGTCCACCTTCTTATCATATGCAAATCTCTTGAAGACTGCAAGAATATGCTGAAAATCTTCTTAGAGCAAGAGGCACAAGGTCCATCAGATTCAATTCCAAAACAAGCAACATATTTTTTCATTTCTTCTCTTTAAATAGCTGAGGAAGAAAAACCATCAGCAAAAACCCCCATGTAAATAATTTCAAGTGAACAAATTTGTACAAAGATCCAGCTCTGTCTGGAACTTTAAAAGAATAATTACAAATTATTCACACAGAAAGCTTCTGCTTATGGAGATCTTAAGAAACCATTCTAAGGTAACACACAAACTACCTTCTAGTGACACAACAGTTGGTGTTTCATCTGAAGGCAACCCACTGACTAAACACAGTGAACGGAAACCAAGAGAAGAATACAAAAGGTACGAGATGTACACACAGAAATTCAGTAACATAGCTATTTTCACTGAGACTACAAAATCAACACTTGTAAGCATATAAATACAAAGCAGATTTTGAAAACACCAAACAGCACTCAAAATAATGCAAATTCTTTTTCCAAAGCTCATCTATAAACTGTTGTATGCCTACATTAGGGATGAGATTTCTTGGAAGAAAACTCTCTTTCAATGGTATTTCTACTTGCCCAGAGTCCTTGGAAATCCGCTATGTGTTGAAGGAAGGTATCACAAAGAGCATCAGACCTTTTCCAGTCTTTCCTGCATCTTTCCCTGCTCTTCAAAATCCTGATTCACAGGACATCCAGGTAATGCCACCAACAAAATATCATTTCTGCATAAGTAGGTTTCAAAGCATTAGTTGCTGAAGTCAGATAGTGTGGCCCCAGTCAACAGGACTGTCTATTAGTTTCAGTGTCTTCAGGCTGAAGTTTTGACCAGCAGTTCAGAGCCGGAATGCATCATTTCTGGACCATAATCAAATTAATAGCTGGGAATAAGAACACTTCATTTGCTGTTTCATAAAGTGACCGAGGAAATTAAGTGAAAGTTGTACATTGATTAAAAAGTGCAAATCTGACAGAATTAATTTCTTATACAAATCTCCAAAGTCTGAAAATAAACAGGAACACTGCAAATTATTTTTCTCCACAGCCACTGTCATGTGTAACTTCTTTGTCTTCCAGCACAAGGACAGCTCTGTCCAGAGGCAGCATGAGACAATGACCCATAAGAAAAGGAACGGCTATAAACCAGCACTTACAAAGAAAAGGTGATTGATACAGACACAAGGATTAGCCACACAGCCACCGTCCCCTATGCGCGGTGTAAACATACATGGGCACGTACAGTTTCCATCAGAATTAATAGTGGCAAGGTGCTTTAAATGAAAACAGAATACAGTCATTCATTTACTGATCTCTCTCTTTGTGTCTCGTACAGAGTGTCTGCGCCCTTGCAGCCTGAAACACCATGTTGCTGTTAGATAAAATATCATGTTGCAGATTGCCTGATGTGCTCTTAGCTGAACAATATTTTTGATGTGCACGCAGCCCAAATGACAACTCTGTGTGTTGACATCCACTCCTAGGCATACTGGTCTTTGACTAAAAAATTTGTGCTGGTCCAGGTCCCATAGACCTTAGGAGTACAGTAACATCAAACCCCTCCATTTTTTTGTAATGACAGCTTATTCATTAGCTATTGAAAATGAATACTAAAATATAAAGATACACAGAAAAGTGATACAGTAGTAGCAATGTGATGCGGAAACTGATTTTTGTCAATGAAATAGAAAAATAAGATATTCTTATAAGTGCATATCTGTACTTTTTGAAAAAGAATTACCACAAACATCAAACAGCTCTCAGAATGAGATGTAAACAGCTTATTAGATCTTTATTTCATTATGTAAAATTTTCTACTACGTATAACTCACTCAGTTTTCTTTAGAAGACTATTCTTTGTAGGAAATGAAAGTATCAGCAAGATTTACAGGCCTTTACACAACTCCAGGGAAAACTGAAGAAAATGCAGAAAATATGACAGATTTTGAATTTAATTTCATGTTGAGCTATGGATTCTGCTTTCTGGTCTTCTTCCCTGACTAACTCGAGCTCCTGAGGCTTTCAGCTGCTTGGGGCTGAGGTGTAAATGTGCAAGCAGTCCTCTACCTTGGGCTCATTCCATTTCCTATTCCATTCCGTTTCCTATGCTGCCTACCCCAGCCGGGTGGGTGGAGAGGGTGTCTAAACAAGGAAGAGATCTGAAATTGCATGCAGCAGAAAGCCACGGATGCTGAGACATATACTTGTATCTTTTACACTAATATATTACAGCAACTTACAGCAATGACAGTCCTGCTGCAGTGAGGGTGTTTAGCTTCCCTTTTCATTTCCCTCCCCAGTGCATGCACAGTTACCCAGTAACAACTGGAACGACGCCACTGGTAACTATTCTATGTCCATACACTCTACATGACCATCAGCAGAGATGCAAATGAAGGATTTGTGTTCCAGAACCAGAGAGCTCTGTATTTAAGCTAAATAAGGCTTTGATTATGCCTTTTCTTCCCAGGCTTGCCAATGGGTGGGGCATAAATAACACTATTCCAAAAACATCCCAGAAAATAACGTGCCCCGGAGACACACATTCCTACTCTTCTCTGGAGGTGGGAGAAATTATTATGAGCAATGCTTCTCCTCAGGCCATAGATCCAGCACCTCAGATATCAGGTGACCCATGAACTGCATCTAGTTCCACATCTATTTACCTTCAGCTCTGCCAAAGACTCTGGAGACAAGGTTCGATAGCCACCATCTCACTTAAGCAAGTTGTTCCTGCTGCAGCAGACACCTGGGAGCTTATGAGCTGTAGCACTAAACAAACAAGAAGCTAATTTTTTGTACCACTGATGTTTTAAACATTGTTGTCCTTAGAAGACTTTTTAAAGAGTAGCAATGAGCAGAAAAGACATATGAAAGAAGCAGGCAGAAGGCATGGAGAGTTTGAATATTGGCAAAAGAAGATCGGTGTCAGAGGTTTCAAGTAGAGTTGAGAGAAGAGAAGAAAGTAGGGTTACAGAAATATGTAGGAATATAGGAATACTTAGTATGGAAAAATGGATAGCAAAAAAGATTCAGTAGCTGGAGAAACTGACATTCTGAAAAAAGGTAAGGCATATAAAATGGTGAAGTGTGCACAAAGGAGAACATATGGATAAAGATGAGCCTTAAGAAATAGGAACAACACAAGGACCTTTAATATCAATGGGGATCTTTGTGTTGTGCTGGCATAAAAAGGCCAATATTTCATCGAATGTGTACACTGCCATCCAGAAAATGGCTTAGTGTAAAAGAAGTTAATAAAATAAGTAACTTAAGTGTATAGCATGCAGTAGGGACACGAGCCTGAGTTACAACCCCGAGAATCCCACAGACAGGATTAGGTAGTAGGTATGGTACTAGTATTAGGTACTACAGAGGTAGTAGGATGTCACCAAGAACGTCACCAAGAATATGCATTAGTTAGCACAGCCAGCCACAGAGGAGTGTCCTACGCCAGAGCAGCAGTAAGGCTGCCGGCGTCTGGCTGACAGTGAGGGTGTTAGCACACAGCACTGCCTCACACCACACAGACACTCTCAACAGGAACAGTGGAAAAGACATTCCAAACTTTAAAACAACTTGCCACTATTTTATGTGCAGGTATGGATGGCATCACGTGGATATGTGTGAAAGCATCTGGCAGGCTCACTCATCTTCAGGTCTTCTTCCATCAGCAATCCTACTCCACTCAGTGACACAATCCTCAGTCTCGCCTGCAGGCCATATTGCCATCTGGGCATTATTTACACAGACCCTTACTGTGACACTTCAGCCATCGTGTTCCACGAAACAGCAACAAACACGCCATCCATTAGCTCCTAAAAAGCTCTTAAGGTCTGGTCGACAGCAGGGGCATACACTGCTTCTGGGGAACTTCTTGTTTCAGCAAGTAATAACACTTCTTAAGGAATGCTATGTGGTATGGGAGGAATTTATCTCCTGTGTAAAGGGAAACAGATGTCAAAGAGAGCAGTGCATAAGAACATTAAGGGGCTGCTGTGACTGGTCTAGGGTTCTTTTCTGAACAGTGCTTGTTTTCTACTTTTCTAATGATGTTGAGTCATTATTATAAAGTCAATACAAACGCCAGATTTTTAACATTTCTGAGCACTCTCAGCCCCTCTTAGCCCTGGTAATTTCTCAGAATTTCTCAATGGCTTTCAAAATCAGGTCTCTTATCTCTTTTAAAGCATTAATTCTTTGCCTGCTCATCTCCACTTCTCTTTTATTTCCTCATAATCATTCTCAGCATATGAATTTCTCATGGCAGAGACAGCTAGAGTTCCAGTGCCTAGAATGAAATGCCTTTACACTCAGACTGTAAAATCTGGGTACAGATTTTATTATTTATTATGTCAGTAGCCTAGTATGCTACTAACATAAATAGTGGCTTCTGTTTGAAGTCCTTTCCCTCTGTGGCTGTGTCGCGTGGCCACTGAGGAATAGGTAAACTGGCTTATGAGGGAGCATGTGTTTCCTAGGAGTTTCTGGTCTTCCCAAGCAGGTTTTAGGGGTGGTGTAAGTACCCTTAATCCAGGTTGCCTGCAGACAGATAGGCTACAATACTCTGCAAACATAGAGACCCTTAAAGGCCTCTTTCTTTCCATCCCTCTGTTACCTGGATAACTTAGGTCTAGTCTAGGTATGTATTTATTTGTGCTGTTAAGAATACATGTTAGGTTTCCACAGCTTACTTCCAGATGTCCCACTGTGAGTCTCCTGCTTGGCTCTTGATGTGTCTTGTCAGCAGTGACTTGTTCAAGCTGGTGGTAGCCAAGATGTAATTGGCCATACGGTCCCTCCACACTGCAAGCAAGCCTCAAACACAACTTGAATTGCATTTTCCAAAATAGGGTTTGAGAGAATTTGGAGACATTTAGAGGGAAGGTAACTCATTAACTGAATAAACTTGATATGGGCACAGCTGTGCTGTTTTAAAGTATGGCATACCTCAGAATTCTGACTCATGACCCCTCATGGGCTCAGCAAAGGTGATTCACCGTCAGGGGCCTGGGGGCACTAATCATTGCAGGGGCATATCTCCAGCCCCATCTCCTGCTGTTCCCTGTCCATACCAAGGGTGGCCATGACCCCATAACCAGCCCTTGCTATGCCCCTTACTCTGACCCATAGATGAGGGCCTGGCCATGTGAGGTGACCCCTCTCCAGGCTCCCAGACACTAAAGACCTTAAAATCACAGCTTACCATACCTGCCTGAGGTATGGTATGCCTTTCAATGGAAACAGCAAGGCTGATGTTAAACCCACTTGAACCCACGGCGCTCTGCAGCCCAGAGTACAACACAGCAGCCAATGGTTTAAAGGAAAAAGATGAAGCTATAGATTGTCTTTACGGAGATGGTAACAACTTACAGCAAAATGGTTGATAAGATAATAGGGCAGCAATACCTTCAACTTATTTCATCAGGGTAAGAAAATCATGCCCCACTGTTAATTGTAACAGTTAAATACAGCACATCAAGCATCACAGTGAAACAAAGTACAATCTTCCAGCACTACAAAAGCATTGTATCAGTACAAACTCAGGGGAAAACCTTCTTGCTTTGTGCTTTTGTGCTGTCCCAAAAGAGGTCCATTTTCATCAAGATGCCCCAAGAACCCAGCTGCTGTAAACTTTTTTTCTGGCTTTTTTTTTTTTTGCCTGTCCCAGGCCTTCAAGACTCCTAAATTGTTGCATCCTTCCAAGAAGGACTTGAGTGTGTTGGTGAACAAGAAGTGCAATATGCCTCAGCACTGCATGCTTGCAGCTGGGAAAGCCAGTTGTACCCTGGGCTCATCCAAAGCAGCGTGGGCAGCAGGGCAAGGGGGAGATTCTGCCCCTCTTCCCTGCTCTGGCGGGACCCCACCGGGAACACTGAATCCAGCTCTGGGGTCCCCAACAAAAGAAAGATGTGGATCTGTTGGAGAGTCCAGAGGAGGGCCACGAAGATTGTCTGAGGCCTGGATCAGGCCCTCTCCTCCAAGAACAGGCTGCAAGATTTGGGATTGTTCAGCCTGAAGAGAGAAGACTTCAGGGTGACCTAACTGCGACCTTCTATTACTTGCAGGAGACCAACAAGAAAGCTGGAGAGGGACTTTTTACAAGGGCATGAAGTGATAGGACAAGAGGGAATGGCTTTAAACTGAAAGACAGTAGATTTACACTACGTATCAGGAAGAAATTCTTTACTCGGAGGTGACGGACTGGCACAAGTTGCCCAGAGAAGCTGTGGATGCCACATCCCCAGAAGTGTTCAAGGCCAGGTCGGAAGCAGCTCTGAGTAACCTGTCTCCTGGAAGATGTCCCCACCAATGGCCGTGGAGGTGGAACTAGGTGATATTTAAGGTTCAACTCAAACCATCATATGATTCTATCTCCATTTTCCTTTGATAACATATGGTTAGTCTCTGCTTGCTTAACTTTTCTATTAACTAAAATTTGGGTTTTTTTACTGTAAATTCTATTCAAAACCCCTAAATTTATTTTGATTCTTAGTCATACAGTAGTCCTTGGTTAGTTTAGAAGGAGTTCAATCAGATCACCTACAGTTTGTCATTTTTCTCTTCACACTTTTTTGCCACTTTTGCTGAGAGCTCAGTTTTTCCATTCTTTCAGCCCACTCTTTCAGTTTCACTGAAAGATGAAAAAAAAAGGGTCAGTCTGCTCCAAAGGGTATGTGCACATTCCCATCATGTGATGCTGTGTTACGGAAGCATAGCATTCCTCCAGAGATGGTGTGCGTGCAGCTATGCCCATGGATTTGGCAGTGGGCACCATACCTCAGCCATGCTCTGCCTACTCTTCGCAGGGGTGCGGGAATGCCCACCACCAGGACTGGGTCTCATGGAGGCAGCCTAGGCAGCAGGAGCTCTGCAGGACCTGTGGGTGATGGGTGATGCTGCAGCAGTGGCGTTCACATGAGCTGGCCCAGGTCACCCTGGGCATCTCCCTCTTGTACCCTGAGGCTCAGTGCACAGGAGGAGACTGCAACTACTGGGGAAGGATGGGAATAACGTGCAGAAAAGAAAGGAGGGACAAGCCTTCAGACAGTGATGTAGGTGTACAGTCTTCATGTCTGGAGTGTTGAACAGCAGGATGCAGACGGCGAAACCCAAGGAACTGTTTGACTGAACTCATTTCCTTCTCCTTTCTCTGCATTTCACTTTTTACATCATGTCTGGCTGGAAGTGCTAAGATAACAGCTATCTTTCCTTTAACATGTGCAATCTGCACAGTGCTAGATGTTGAGCTGAGTCAGTCTTAACGTTAACAATAACAATAAATATCTGGCCATGCTCTGAGCATCTGCCCCTTTATCCCTAGAGGAAGGTGTCAGTTGCAGAGGCAGACAGAGTTCAGCTTAGCTAAGCACGTGATCCCAGAAGTTAACATAAAACTTGCAACTGAAGTATGTCCTATGAGCATGTATTTACTTATGCATGTGCCATGGTACAGAAGTACACCAGGAGGTGAGAAAAAGTCACAGTTTTTGAAGTCATAGTTTTTGAATATCCTCTGCTTATATTTTATAATTATTGACAGATTTCTTCTTTGATGTGGTATCCAAATGTATTTCAATCACTGCAGATTATGATTTAAAAGCACTCCAAATAAATGTTCTCCCATTTTGGTTTTATTTTTTAATGTTCAATTAAAATATTGATTAAACTTATTTATCTTTTAATGGTTTCTAATTTAAACAGTATTACATTTAATACTGTCTTAACACCGAGCTGGAGTCACAGAAATAAGAAAAACAGTGTTACAAAAAAATGTGTGCAGCATTTCATCTTCTAGATGGAATAATGCATAATACATTGGTTAATATAAAGATGATAGTTCAGCAGCAGTAGAAAAGTAGAGAGCTAAATTATGCTATCACAGAATCAGACAAATGCTATACTGTTTTGAATTGTAATTTTAAAATTACCTTGCTGCTGTTTAACTTTCATACCAAAACAGTCAAAATAAGTTATTGATTTTCCAAATGACAAAGCATTACTTCAGGAACTTCAGGCAAGTAAATCAATGACAGACCTGTAAAGCATCGGATGAACGTCAGTATGAAGAAATTATAACTAATGTATTAATAAAACATTGCATGATCTTGACAGACAGATATTACAAAGATTTTATCATGCCCTAAACAGTTAACAGAAAAAAGATATTCTTCAAGGACTTAATCGTAACTACTACATGAGAAGGATAATATTAATCTTGAAACTTTATCTGTTTTGTCTGTAAAGAAACCACAGTATCTTTCATCTGAGGGTAACTTCAGCGTTTATTGCATATTTATATATCTTATCTATCTGTAAATGGAAGTAACTTTAACCACTTTTCTAACTTTAAAGCATGTGCTGAAAACCTGTCTGTATCAGTGACATTCATTATGCACTGCATCCATTGGACCAAATGCCCCATTTGGAAAAAAATACTCTTTGTTTAATCAGTTATTCTCCATGTAAAACCCAGGACAGAAAAGCAAATCCATTGGCTGTCACAGGGTGCTGGGATGCCCAGGACCATTCAGATAACTTCACTAGGACATTTGCTGAGCCCATGGCATTCACTGAGCCTTCTCCCTCCGAGCGCCTCTGCTGACTCTTGCTCTGCCATGCCCAGCGTAAATCCCCTACAGAAACATCTCTTTTTTTCAGTACCTGCTAAAGTGGGCAACAGACATGCTTTTAAATGTGCCATGGCTTGCCCCTTAGTCAAGACCACAGTTAATTGCAACACAGAAGAAAAGAGCCCAGACAGGATTCGGCCCATGGCACCTTTGGAGCTGGAATCATGTACAACCCTGTTTGTGACTCCCAGCCATTGTTCCCTGCAGTGCCTCCTCTTGGTATTTAACAGCCATTGGCAGCCCTTCACTCCAAGTGGTTTCATCTAGTTTGTTTAACCACTTTTTCTCTCACATTCATTGGTTTCCACAATTCAACAGCAGGTTGTTAAAATTTTTTGTCCTTGTGTTTTAAAGTATTCCATCTTGTGCTTTTTCCATCTCTTTTTGGACCATTGATTAGCCCTAGCCAACCTGAATTTTCCCTTCATGGATAACTTTTCCAACTATTCCACTGCCTTTTTTGCCTTTTTGTGTTTTAAAAAACAGGAGATGAAGCAACCACAGACACTTACAGTACTCAAGGTGCCAAGCTCACACAAGAGCTCAACCACGTTTTCATTTTGTTCTTCTTTCCTTTCTTAATCATTCCTAGAATTCGGTTTCCCTTTGACAGTTAATGAATGCCAGCTGCTCTTTAAGGACTATTCACAAAGACCTCTCTTCTGAGTATTAATTCTCCACATGAATTTCTACATCTATTACTAGAGTTGTTTTTCTATGTTTCACTTAGCAGCATGGAAATGAACACTGTATTTCATTAGCAGGTCACTCAGGACCTCCAGGTCTTGGGAACACCTTGTTCTCAATTTTAGTTTCACTGTCAAATACCCCCAATAACATCAGCAAATAGTGCTTTCCCATTATTCATCCTGTTTGCCAAATCACTTTGAATTTCCAGGGCAGAAAGGACTGCTCACCCTCAGAAAACTGAGATGTTAACCTCCTGTTGCTATGAAAATTCATCACTGCCCCTGGCCTTCTCTTGTCGCTTGCGCTGGCGATGACCAGCCCGGTGGGCCAGTGAAGGACTTTGGCAGAGTGACAGAGCCGAAAGGAATCAGCTCTTTGGCTCTTAAAAGAGCCTTTGCTTTCTTCCCACGTGCTTCCCTGCACGATGTCCGGTGGTTGAGTCTGAAAAGAGGCGTTCGCCTTCAGCTCTTTGTGGGCTTGACCACAAGCCGATGTAGCTGCAAGTCTGGTGTGGGTAAAGAAGGAAGGAGGAGACTCTTGCCTGTGGTTTCCAAACCTTTATTCCCCAAGCAGGAGAACACAGCTAAAATAACGGTGGCAGACGAAGAGCCCACCTGTCCCTTGGGCGGGGGTTCTTATACAGTTACAAACCAGCGGCGGGGAGGAATGGTAGCCAACAGGAAGGTGATGGGTGGTGACAGGTAACCAATAGGGAAAAAAGGAAGGAGGGGCAAATACAAACTAACCAATGGGGAGAACAACTGAACAGAACTCTCTAGAAACAAATTGCCTAAACATGAGCTAGGAAGAGTTTTGGGAGGAGACATCTCAAGACTGGCACATTGAGGGTGCGGTTGACTAAACGACTTCAGCCTCACCTTCAGAGTCACTTTCCCTAGCAGGGAAATCAACCCAATCTATTTCATTGATCTTAAAGCTGAAGGTGGGCTGGATCACTGCAACATTCTCTTTCTGTGTCTTTCTTAGTCATTAATCTCTCTACCGCAAAACCCGTAATTTCTTCTAAGGTTGAGATCTTCATGGAAAGATCTCCATGAGTGCCTCACTGGCTGTTGCATGAGATTTGGAATTGAACCAGTGGGTTGTATCAGCTATTGCCAAAGAGGTTGAGCTCTCTGGAGGTTTTTGCCAACAGTTGCTTTGGCCTGAGATGCCACACCAGGCAAATCCCCTGCAGCCTCTGAACAGGGACTCTCTACTGCCCTTTGTTCCAGGGTGGCTTCTCCAGATTTCCCTTCAGTATCCTGCCACCTACCTCCTTCAATGACATCAGCAGCCACTGCAACCACAGTGGTCAAAAGGGATCTTCAAGAAACCACTGCCTGCTGATGAACCAGACGCCCCTGCAGCACAGCTGTGGATGAAGTCAGCTTTCCATGATGGAGAGGAAAGCTGGGGCATGAGATCGCTGTGCTCACTGGTGGGACTGCATGCTCACAGTGCTTTGCAGCCAAGGTGGTTTCAGACACCATCACGTCAGACACCACCAGAAGTCCCAGTCAGAGATAATATCTGATCCTCACCATAGTTACACCACTTCCCTTGTACTGTAGTGGGGTCTTGTTGTTAGCTGCTCCTGTGGGTTGCTGGTGGTGGTAAGCCCAACTAAAGGCAATTTAAAACTATCACAGGCAGAAAGACACAGTTTGCCACCTCTCAGCATCACTGCCAAAAAATCTTTGTGGTAACTTTGGTAAGAGTGACTACTTCTTCTGGCTTCTCTCTCCAAGTAACCAAAAGGTAGTAAAGGAAAAACAAGGACAGAGAGGAAAATAACAAGGAATAACAGCAGAACACAGAACCAGGATATGGGCTACCTACATCTGCTATACAAGAACTGGATCTTGATGGTGTGTAGCAAGCAGCTGCCAAGAGGACTACAGAGCTTCCTGGGATGGTTTTCAGGGAATCTGTAGTACAAGGCTTTTCTGAACAATGGGAGAGCAGTGATTCACAGGCCTGAGCTCCCCTTTGCCTAAAAGTGGTGTGGACCTTTGTGTGACCTGGAAGGAGTTTTCCACTCCTCTTCTGTTCCGCACGAGTGAGCAGCTTTCACACAGCACACAAAATGGGAGGACGGGAGATAAGGCTAAGACCACTACAGATTGCAGTATAGTCCTATCCATAGCTAAGTGGGGCCATATCCATTGGGTTCATCAGCTTGGAAGCAATTTACCACCATTTTGCTCTGTGTAGTCCTTATTTCCTACCAAAGTCCTAAACCAGAAGAGTTTTATTACTCCTCTTCAGAAGATAAAAAGCAGTCACAGAACCAACCGTTTGTTCTGCTACATCAGTTAAAACTTTCGGCTATAAAAAGCCTAGTTCTGCTTTCCTCCAGGACTTTTCTTTGCTTTAGAACAGCAGTGCAGGCAACCCGACAGCCGAGCCCATTGCATGACTCCAAGTGTGATGATGCTCAGGTCCAGACAGGAGGCTCCCAAGAAAAACACTGATTGCTGTGAGATGATAGGCAACCCTACACGTCTGCCTGTGCTTAGCAAGGTTGCTGTAGTGCTCCTGTTTGCCAGCTTATCATATGCACTTCTGACAGAAAGATTTGCTGTACCCACAAGCATCTTACAATTACATTTAAATAAGACACTTGTGGGATCCAGGTTCCAACTTCTTTTTCAGAGCACTGCTGCCGTCACTGGCTCCATCCACGTGCCTATCGCTATCCTTGGGTTGCTATTATTCAGTCGATAACCCTGTCAAGAGGTACCTTTCCAGGAGCACGCTGTAATCGGCAGTCCTGGGTCAAACCAGAAGTACTTTTACTGAGAATTTCTGATTGTTTTACCCTGTGCCTATCGACTCAAGCTCTCTGAAGGTCGCGTTACTGGACACAGTGAAACACAGGAGCAGAGGTAGCATACGTACAACCTCACTTGAACATTCTGATCGCTCGACCTGAGTAACCCTCCACTTCGCATTCTTCTGGACGTTATAAATACTCGGCGCTGGGCTCTGCCTCCTCACATTCTCACCCCGGCTGCCCAAAGCGCCGTTTAAGCATTAAACCCCCTGCTACCCCGCCGGCCGTGCCCTGCCGGCAGCATCCAGCCCCGGGGAGCTGCTCACCCGGGCATGGGGCACGGTGAGCGGCCAAGGGGCGGGGTGAGGCGTGGTGGGACGGGACGGGACGGGACGGGGACAGGCAGGGGCCGCCGGAGCGCGGAGCGGAGCCTGTCCGGCGGCGGCGGCGCCGCGGAAGCAGCGTGCCGGAGGCAGGAGCCGAGGGCGGGCGGACGCGGGGACCGAGAAAAGCCCGGAGGGGCGGTCGAGAGGTCAGTCGGGGGAACCCGGGCGAGGCGGCTGCGAGCAGCGGCGGGGAGCGCGGAGCCGCGGGGATTGGCGGCGGCGGCGGGGCAGGGCCGGGGCGATCCCAGCCCCGCCCGGCCCGGTCCTGCCCAGCGNGCCAGCGCGGCCGAAGTGTCCCCGTCCCGCCGGGCTGGGAGAGCGGTGCCGGGCCGGCTGCCACCGCTCGGGGTGTGGCGTAAAGGAGTGGTGGCTGGCACGGAGCGGCGGCGAGCCGCGTGGAAACCCCGGGTCTAGGGGTCCTCGCACCCCGTGGGTAGAGAGGTGTGCCCTGTGTGAGACCGTCACACCGTGGACACGTCGGGTACCTTAAACAAGATGTTTGTCGCCCCAGAAGGCTCAGGCCGCAGCCCTAATGGAAATTTGAGAACAATTGCTGAAGTTTGGAGTGCGGGGAATAGGTCTAGAGCTCTGGGAGACGGCGGAAGAAGTCAAAGTGCCTTCTCTTTAGCGATCACGAATTAAACCGTCTGGGAGCTCCCCTATGAGATGTGCATGTGTGCTACTCGGTACTACAAAATTCGAACTGATGTCTGAAAGCCAGAAGCCACGAAAAGTAACTATTTGTTTTTCTGAGGCTGTAAGTGCCAGCACATTCACTTAAGAAAAAATCTTTTTTAAGTTTATTTGAGTTGTCTAAGAGATTTTTCTGTAGCAGATGTTTATTGTCTCAACTTCATTTGCATCTAGCACAGCTTAATTTCAGTGGAAATGTGTATTGGAATGTGCTGCTATTCCCAAAAGCCCTTTCTATTAATGAGGCTACCAGGGTGTGCCTGATAAATTAGATGTGTTTACTTTTCATTTGGAAAGGCTTTACAGATACATAAAATATAAAAAAGTTTGGTTTCGGATTTGCATTCTTGCCTTTCCCTTTGCCATTTTTAAAATTCTCTCTTTTGGCCAAAGTGTATTGTTGTACATGGAAGAGAAGGGAGAACTGCTCTGTGGGTGGTGGTGGTGGTGGTGGTGAAGGGGCATCCGATTTCTTTGGTCAAGTCTGTTTGTGGCTATTTGGAAAACAGGAAAATATGATTCCAACAAAATTATGAGTGTGCTGAATGCAGGGTATCATATATTCTTCTGCAGGCAAAAGTAGGTAGGGAAGGTCAAGTGCTATGCTAACTTTATTCTCACTTGTTGCTTTGACTTCAGGAAAATTGAGAGCAGTTTGGCTCACTTTTTGAATACAGAAATTTCTTATTTCTTTTAGATACAAAGTGCCCAGTGACTCATGATGGTAAAAGCCCTCAGCTCCCTGTGGGACTCATAACCAGAGAGCCCACTGGAAACAAAGAGCAGAGATGTACGGGAGGGAGACGGTTGCTGAAGGGTTTTGGCATCCCCATTATCACAGGTTCCCTGTTGACTCCTGGCCCTGGGAATTGCATATTCCCAGAGAAAAGCTGCAGGCCAGGGCAACCAGTGAAAGCTATGGCCCTGAGTTTCTACCTGTACCACTTCATGGTTCAGTTGGAGAACACAGAGGAGGTTTGTCTTGCAATAGGGCAGGTCAGGGTTGTGGCCTTCCACACAGCATTGTGTCTTTCATGGTATGTGTGGCAGAGGGACCATACAGACACTGGTGGACCCTAGAGATGTTATCCATGGTAAAGAGCCCCTGCTCTAATTTGAAAGAGTGCTTGACCCTGCCAGGATCCTTGACCTCTGCAGGAGACCACATTAACCACTGGAGAAACCCCAGAGCATGCTGGTGGGCAAGGAGATTGCACAGGATGGGCAATATCTTGGTGCTCACGGCTGACCCCAACTGCTCTCTCTGTCCTTGGAGCTGAGATGACAGACATCAGCCAAATAGCTGGAGAAGGCAGCTCAGTTGTCCTGCACATGACTGGTTCTTGACATTGTACCACTGCCTTAATTTGTGTAATTTAGCAATCACCGTTTTAGCCAGCACATCCATGAGGAAGTACAGCCAGACTGCACCTGCAGTGCAAAGAGGTTTATCCTTCTAGTGGTACCTGGTGGTGCAGCAACAGGGATCCTCTTCTTTGCTTTAGAGAAAATAAAACTCATTTCCAGTGGTTTCAAGAGTCTGAGATGCTGAGGTACCTAACTGTGGCAGTGCTGGGCAAGCAACATGCCACAGACAGGTTCTTCAGGTTGTTTTTTAAATATTTTGAACTGAGGTCCATACTTTGCAGCTAGAACGTGACTGGGGCAAACTTGTTTTGAGGAGGAAATCGTTGAGCTGTCACAAAGCAGTGACACAGGTTATCCTGAACCTGGCTGTCGTTGTCTTGTTATTATAATGCGCAACCAGCATTCATTTTTCTTAACTGTTAAAGAAAGAATGTGCTTTCTGAATTACTGGCTACAAAGGAGGAGGTAAACAAAAAAAGAGTATATCTGAAATATATTACTTGGAAGTAAATTCTAATTTTTTACATCATTATTTATATTAACTTCCAAATGTCTTTCAAATGCGTGATACTCAGTCAATGTTACAACTTTCATTGTCTTCTTAGTAGATCGTCAGAGACAAAGATTTACTTCTGTGATACTAAGTTTGCTATGATAATTTTAAGAGAAATAATTACCAACAATGGCAGAGATTGTATGATTTCTGCTGACTGAGTGCATCATCCTTGCCTTCAGCCAGGGGAACTGGTATAGCACCATTACCTTTAGCAGAGTCATGACAGTTTACATCTGCTGAGTTGTGGCTGATAAACTCCTATGTCTGGCATATAATTCTCTTCACAGAAAGAAATGTATTTGCCCTTTGATAGACGAGTGTGATAACTCACTTGAAAATGGCTTAAAGAAACATTTATTTTGTTGCATGTGGTGCTCCTAAATGATAGGAATATTATTCTCTCAGGCAGTCATCAGCCAGTCTGGTGAGTATTGCTGGTTGAACTATTATTAACAAGTACTTTTCCAGTCAAATGTAATTGTTTATTTTACAGTGGAAAGCACTTGCAATTCATATGGACACAGTGGGATTTTGTTATAAGCCAATACAATGAAAGACTGTGACAGTTTATGTGATAACAGTGCACAGATTGTAACTGAGTTACAATTACACTGAACCTTAGCTGAGGTGAAGTTTTTCTGTTGAGAGCTTCACTGTTATCACACTTCAGCAAAGAATTTAAGAGCTCAAGGGCCCAGTTCAACTCCTGGGAAAGAAATGAGGTGGTTGCTATTATCTTCAGAGCAAGAAAGGACCCAGGACGCCAAGCAGCAACTGTGTTTCTTGGACGTCTTTTCCAGTGGACTTCTTCAACTGAAGTAGTTTGGACCTATGAACTAGAATGGGGAAATAACAAAGGGTAAACACCAAATTATTTTCTTAGAAAGTAATTTTAAAACATCCTGAATGTACTAAAGAACTCAAGTCAGTTCACTGTAGGCTTTCATCAGATGACTTCTTTGCTGAAAGAGGAAATCAAGGAGAAGGAAGGGTGTGAAAATACGGTGTGTGTCATCCTTTAAATCCCTTTACTTTCATCTGGGATGTGGTTTGCTCCTCCCCTCATCCTCAGAAGGCACTTGAAAATGCATCTCTGACTTCCCAAGTGCCCAAAACAGTCTGTTGGGTCAGCAGTGGCCCACACATTTTTCTGATCTTAAGAAACCTGTGTATAGAATCATAAAATCAGAGAATGGTTTGAGTTGGAGGGACCTTAAAGATCATCTGATTCCATCCCTCCTTCCCTTGATACCTGTCCTTTGAAAGTGTCTTTAATATGTTTGGAAAATGTTTATGACCCTTGAGTAAATAAATGCTGTGGTCAGGAGCTCTAGCTCTTAAAAAGTTCCCTAAACTAAGTTATTTAATTTTGGGACCATGAGAAGTGTCCTCCCATCCAGCACAAATTTTTTTCTGACCCTTCCCAGAAAAAAAAAAAAATTACAAATTTGATTCACATGAAACAAGTGCTGTCCTCATCCTCATCATTGCTTTCTTAGAAAAGTGAAAATTGGCCATTTGTTTATCCTCAGTGCATACATTTGGGGAATGAGCACTGATTGTCATTGGAGTATGCAGCAACTAAACTGCAACATTTTTGGTAAAACAGAAAGTGCTTCTGACATCTTCTGATATTTTTACCGTGCAGATCTCTTCTGATATTTATTGAAAAAAGACATATTGGAAGATCTGCTATGAAAATGGAACCTTGAAGTCCATGGGAAGATGTTGCAGTAAATCTAAGTTGTAACTTAAAGAAAACCAGAATTTCTGAGAAAGACAAATTTGATACAACTATTCTTTATTTTTAAAAAACCCAGGAACATTAAATATAAAGGAAAAAAACAGTAAAATTAACCATAAAAAAACCCAATACTTATAAAAATATGACTTGCAATGGTTATTTTAAAAAAGGTAGCAGAAATCCAACTAATTTGGATGGGAAGTAGGATTGGCTTTATGATGACTGGCTTTCAGTGCATCTTCTCAATTGTAAATAGCATGAATTTATACCATTAACTGTGGGAAGTTATTTTAGGCATTGGCAACATGCACACTGGCATCAAGACTTGATACCAACTTTCTCAGGGTCTTTCCTACCTTAGGTCTGCATGGCAAACAAGAACAAGCTTAGAAAGCATAGAGTTTGCCCTACTGCTATGGAGGCAGTGATGGTTGGGTGGTGTTTTGGTAGTGCAATGTACACTTAGGTCTTTTTTGAGAGGAAGTGAGCTGCTTGCTGTGCACACTGGGGCTTGCTGGGTCTGTTTGCTAGTCCTTCTCATGGCTCTTCTGTGTGTTTTTCAGCATGGAAATTTTGTGGGGGGGAAACACCTTTGAGCAGTTCGCTATGTTGCCCTTGCATTTCTGTGTCCAGGCTGTGTCTGAGCGTACCTACAGCTCCCGTGAGAGGCGTGCAGCAGTGTTTGACCTTGGTGCTTCGTCGGTCACAGTCCCTTGCCCTTGGCTCCTGGGTGTATGTTGCAGCTTAAGCACTGGGTGACATGAGAAGACAGTGATATTTATGTTGCATTTGTTGATTTTGTTTTCAGAGCCTGGTTTGAGAGCCACTTTCCCAAATTAATATGCAAGGCTTGCTGGAGCTGGGGATACAGAACGCTTGCCCAGAGGAGCACTGGGAGGAACGTGGCTTGATCTCCCTCTTGTGGAAAGTTATTGGAACTATATTCTCGTGATACTGAAGAAAAAAAGTCCAGCATCCATCAAGGAACGAATGATGGCAGCAGTTACCATGCCACCAGATGCTCTTGTCAGCCCTCGAGGAAATGAAGAGGTGGACTCTCTGATTGTACTGCATTATAATTACACAGGAAAGCTTATTTTAAGGGAAAAGGCAACTGATAAAATAGACCTGCCCACTATTTCATTTCTGATCCTATGTAGTTTCATAGTCCTGGAAAACTTGATGGTGTTGATTGCCATATGGAAAAACAATAAATTTCACAACCGCATGTACTTTTTTATTGGCAATCTAGCTCTCTGTGATCTTTTAGCTGGGATTGTTTACAAAGTAAACATTCTTATGTCTGGGAAGAAAACTCTGAGCTTGTCCTCCACAATCTGGTTCATTAGGGAAGGTAGCATGTTTGTTGCCCTGGGAGCCTCCACTTTCAGCTTGCTAGCGATAGCTATTGAGCGGCATTTGACCATGATTAAAATGAGGCCTTACGACGCAAATAAAAAATACAGAGTGTTCCTTCTCATTGGTACGTGCTGGCTTATTTCGATTTCCTTGGGTGCCCTCCCCATCCTCGGCTGGAACTGTATAAACAACTTACCGGATTGCTCAACAATTTTGCCTCTGTACTCCAAAAAGTATGTTGTGTTCTGCATTAGTATCTTCATAGCCATTTTGGTCGCCATTGTCATCCTTTATGCCCGTATCTACATACTGGTTAAGTCCAGCAGTCGTAATGTCACCAACCACAATAACTCAGAGCGGTCCATGGCACTCCTTAGGACTGTTGTGATTGTTGTTAGTGTCTTCATTGCATGCTGGTCTCCACTGTTCATCCTGTTCCTCATCGATGTGGCCTGCAGAGTCAAGGAGTGCCCTATCTTGTACAAAGCCCACTGGTTTATTGCTCTGGCCGTCATCAATTCCGCAATGAACCCCATCATCTACACCCTGGCCAGTAAGGAAATGCGTCGGGCTTTCTTTCGCCTTGTTTGTGGCTGCCTGGTGAAATCCAAGGTGGCCAGATCTTTGCCTATTCAGCCCACACCAGATCACAGTCGAAGTAAATCCAGCAGCAGCAATACCCAGAAGCCAAAGGAAGATTTCCCACCAATGAATGTTCCCTCATGTATTGCTGAGAAAAATGAATCTTCATTTCACAACGGAAACTTCTGTAAGTAAAGGACTCCTCAAGAGAAGTATTTTTCTGTGGTTTTTAGGTTTAAGCTACAAGCGTAGTTTAAATATTCATGCACTTCAGTCACAGGGGAAAACACTAACCATTTATTTAACTTTGAGGACTTATTTATCAACAATCATTTGCTTTGGGTGTTCATTCAGTAACACACCTGATTCAGCAAAAGCCTTTCATGCTACTCAGCGGCCAGGATGAAGTCCATGCACAGCTAACGACATCACGTGCCACAATGGCGTTGCATGCTAAGGCTTCATTTGGCACCTCTTGATCTTGCAAGACATCACTAAAAACCTTTTAGAAACTTCAGCATTCACTAAAGACTGCTGACAATTGGAAGATGAGCCTGATTATTGCCAACTGGGAGAAGAATTCATTACCTAAGTTGGTGATTATAGTTCTCTATATGTATCTTGTTGTTTTGTTAGTGGCCTTATATGTATGTGGTATAAATAGCTGTATATTTGTACAATTTTTCATTAAAAAGTCATTGATTGGTAAAAGTTTACAACGTGTTAAACATTGTATTGCAGTATACAGTGTAAGGTGACTAATTGTACAAATAGATGCGTTTCAATGGGGATATTTAAAATGAAGTAGTAGCTTTTAACTGTCAGAAACTTTAACAAGTCATATAAATGCAGTATTTTTATTTTTTCCACTGTTATTCAAACTTTTCATGTTTAGTGAAAGACAACATGACGGTTGTCACTGTGGCATTTCACAACATATTTTAAGTAAGCAGCAGTAAATAACTGTTGAGAGAGGATATATATGTTTGCTATTTAAAGTAGTTAAAATGTGACCCCTCAATACACGTGTAACAAGTGTATGTGCTGTTTCAATGCATATATTTTTGCTTTCTATTTTCAATGTATTTAAAAATGTATGTCCAACCTATGTAAACTTGTGTACATTGTGAATGCACTACCTAAGCTGAGATCCTTCAGTTCTGAAACAGAGACGTATCATTTCAGAAAGCAGTGAACCACTGTTCCTGTGGAGTTCCTTCTTTCCTCTCCAGGCCCTACCACAGTGTGGGATTGTGTTAGAAATTCTCCCTGGGAAGTTTAGCCAGTGGGACAATGTCCCATTTTCTGTCGGTGGGACCCTGTGCTTCTACCATCTCCGGACACTTCTGCAGATACTAGAGGGAAGATGCGGTACAACAGGATCGTGCTGAAGGCCATATCTCCATTTATACCTGACCCTGCCTTGGATCTGGAAGGAAGGTTTATTTAGTTTGGAAGACCTGAGCCCCAGCCCCGACCTTTTGAGAGGCTGTTCCAGAGAAACCTGAAAACAACTTTATAGTTCATCACTGCTTTACCAGCCTGAGTACAGGATGGTGTTCAGCGTCAAAGGGGTTCCCTGAGTCCTGGAGCAGTAAAGACTTCACAGATGTCTGGTTTCAGGTCCCCATGGAAGTGGCCTGCGGTACTTCCATCCGCTGTGTTTTATGGCTGGAGGCTTCAGTGGAGTTCGATGGGAAATTCTGGGACAAGTTCCCATTGTCTTTCAGTAAGAATGTATACATCTAACTTTATTGGGCTCTTTCAAAGATTCGTGTTTAATGTCTCAAAACACACCTTGCCTTATGCACAATCAGAAGTAGTTAAGGCTTTTTTAATACATAGCATGAAAGAGCTCATCCTTAGCTTTACTCTGGTCTTAATCATTTAAAGCAGCAGCATTAGACTCTTCTCATGTATGGATAGTGTATAAGTTGTGTATTGTATGCAGCAAAAGCCTTTAAAATGTAGAGGTTTGCTTTGTGATTATCTTTTACAAATTAACAGTCTGTAAATGTTTTATGCTGTTAGAAAAGTGTGTAAGAACAAAGAAGAATTGTATTTGAATGAAATAACTGTGAAAGAGAGTAGTAAATATGAAATAATTTCTACCAAAAACGTTGAGAAGCAGTGCACTTAGAGAAAAAGAAAAAGCTAAACCAAGCTAAGCATGATGTAACTATATGGATTGTAGATACAGGCTGCAGGCTCTGTAGCTTTGTGAGAAATAGAACTGGTGACATTGCATTGCCATGGCTTGATTAGGTTTTTAGATTTTTCATTGCTGTTGGGCTGTATTGTGGAAGTTCTCCCCTGAAGTTGTGGCTTTTAAAACTGCCAGCTAAAATATTTGTATATTTATGTTAGTTCCTAAAGTGGTGGCATGTGGCAGCTTCCTTGCTATTGTAGAGCAGATAGCCCTTAGGAACACAATGGTTTGAGAAAACATAGTGGCTGAACCCACACCAACCCTCATGTCAAGGATGTTACATGATTCTTGCTATATAGGTGAAAAATAAAGAAAATTTTTTAACGGATAGAGTCCAAGAAAATGTACATAAAAGTGAGTTTTAACATCTGCATTATAGCCTTAGCTATTGTGAGTGTTGGTGGAAGGTACAAGTGATGCAAAGAACTTCACTGTTAAAGGCCATGTGATTGCTTGTTAGTACAAAACCATTTCATTCTACTTTGATTTCCTTCTCTTATATTGGAGCTGTGGGGATATTTTGTTAGTTCACTACCCTCCTGTACTTGAAGCAGGTTTCTAAGATTCATGGGTTCACATATAACACTGATAATACAATTTACAAAGTACTTATGAATGAAGAGGAAAAAACCTATTGTCGATACACTCTTCAGTGAGTACATCCCATTGGAAAGTATTAGATAAGGCCTAGATTGTAGAAGATTTCAGAGCAGAATTTTAAATTAGGACAAGTCAAGGGTTTAACAGCAGTGGACCTTAAACAGCCAGGAAAATGACATACCCTTGAAGCTGGAAAAAGATGAAGAATATCTTCTTTCACTCTAAAATATTAGAAAATTCCTCCCAATTCATCCCAGAATCTAAGCCTTTTATCATCTAGGCTGATTTGAGCATACAGGAAACCAAATAAGATTTTCCTTTCCAGTTACTTTTACATGGAGCAAAGGCTACATAGGAGACTAACATTTCATTCATATTATTTCTTTAATTGGAATATTTGGTTTGATTATGGATTATGAAATAAATGCAAATCCAGCCACCTATGGAGAAAATAAAGGTTTTCGCAATCTGCTTTCCAAGAGTCTTTTATTGCCAACAGTCTTAGACAGTGTTTTCAACTCATTAGGTACCAGAAACATTTTGAAAACTTCTAATAAAAAGTCTTAAACCTTTAAACTAAAGGTGTCAAGTAGCAGTCATTTTTCAAAGAATTGTGAAAAGGTTTTGGCCTTCTATGGAAAGCATTCATTTAAACTCTTGAGTGTTGTGCCTGAAGGCAGTACCCCAGAGCCAGAAGGCTAGCTTGGTTGAACAGGGATCTTCTCTTAGAAATGAGACTAAACTGGAAGGTGTGTCCCCAGTGGAAGCAAGGTCAGGTGACATGGGAAGAATACTGAGATGCTGTTTGCCAGTGTAGGGAGAAAATTCGTGTGGTCAAACTTCAATTGGAGATGAAGCTGACAGAAATGTGGAGGATGATAAAAAGAGTTATTTCGATATCAATGACAAAAGGCAGCTTAGAAATAAAATCAGCCCATTAAGGGGGAGGATGGTCACCTCACAAACAGGGACATGTACAAGGCAAAGGTGTTTAACGCATTCTTTGCCTCTGTCTTCAACATGGATGACAGACCAAGGGGATCTCAGTGCCCTGAACTTGAAGGACCATGACTGCAAGAATAATCAACTCCCAGTGGACCCTGAAATTGTGCAGGACCTGCTGCTCCAGCTGGATCCCTACAAATCTATGGGGCTTGATGGAGTTCATCTGGGAATCCTCAAAGAGCTGTTGATGTCATTGCAAAACCTCTCTCAATGATTTTCATGGGGTTTTAGGAATCCAGAGAGGTCCCAGCTGACTGAAAGCTGGACAACGTTGTCCCAAGTTTCAAAAAGGGCAGGAAGGAGGACCCTGGAAACTATGGGCCTGTCAGTCTCATTTCAGTGCCCAGTAAAATCATGGTTAAGATTATTCTGGGAGGTGTTGAAAACCTGGAGGACAATGCAGCCATCGGTCACAGCCAGCATGACTTCATTAGAAGGAATAGTCCTGTTTGTCAAACATGATTTCCCTCTATGACAAGGTAACCCACCTCGTTGATCAAGGGAGGCTTCCCATGATGTAATCCTTTGGGGTTTCAGCAAAGCTTTTCATAATGTCTCAGTGTCCTGGACAAAATGTCCAGCCCACAGCTGGATAAACACATTGTGTAATGGATGAAAAACTGACTGATGGGTCAAGCACAAAGGGTTACAGTGAATGGGGTGACATCAGACTGGGGACCTGTCAGTAGTGGGGTTCCACAGGGCCCCATCCTCAGCCCTCTGCTCTTCAACATCTTCACAAATGACTTGGATGCAGTACTTGATGGAATACTAAGTAAGTTTGCTGATGGTACTATACTGGAGGAAGCTTCCAGCTCCCTCAGGGGCAGACAGGCCTTGCAGAGAGACCTCAACAAGTTAGAGGACTGGGCAATCACCGACCATATGAAGTTTAACAAGACCAAGTGCTGGATTCTGCACCTGTGACTGAGGAGCCCTGGCTATGTGCGTAGACTGGGGAACAGGAGGCTGGAGAGTAAGACTCTGGAGAGCAGCACTGTGGAAAGGGACTTGAGGATCCTGGTCCCTGGCATGCTGAACATCAGTCAGCAGTGCCCTGGCAGCCAGGAGGGCCAGCGGTACCCTGGGGGGCATCAGGCACAGCATTGCCAGCCAGGAGAGGAAGGGGATTGTCCCGCTCTGCTCTGCACTGGGGTGGCCTCACCTCAGGTGCTGTGGGTAGTTTCGGGTGTCACAATATAATAAAGACATTAAGTTATTGGAGAATGCCCAACAGAAGGCCATGAGGATAGTGAAGGGTTTGGAGGGGAAGCCGTGCAAGGAGTGGATGAAGTTACTTGGTCTTTTTAGCCTGGAGGAGACTGAGAGAAGACCTCATTGTGATCTACAGCATTCTCATGAGGGGAGGGGACCTCTTCACTGTCATGACCAGTGACAGACCTTGAGGAAACAGAATGAAGTTGAGTCATGGGAAGTTTTGGTTGGATATCAGGAAAATGTTTTTCACCCAGAGGGTGGTTGGGTGCTGGAACAGGCTCCCCAGGGAAGTGGTCACAGCACCAAGCCTGACAGAGCTGAAGAAGCATTTGGGCAACTCTCTCAGGCACATGGTGTGATTCTTGGAGTGTCCTGTGCAGGGCCGGGAGTTGGACTCGATGATCCTGATGGGTCCCTTCCAAGTCAGGATATTATATGATTCTGTGAATGCTGTGCAGCTGAGGGTGGCAGGCTCTGCATCCACCATCCCCAGGCCTGGAGGAAGGCTTTGTCCCTGCTTTCTGGGAGCAGGGTCAGTCCCTTGGCCTATCTGCGTGAAGGGCCGTCTGCTCCAGTTATGCCAGGTGTGGCTGCTCCCTGGGAAGGGACATTTTGCAAGATGCAACTGTAGTGAAGGTTTGTGCGGCCTTCAAGGCTTGTTTCCAACTGCTCTATTAAGGAAATGGAAAACACACCTGTGTATATGAAGTGCCAAGTACCAAAAAGCTGGGGTCCTAAAAGTGAGCAGTCAGCTCCTGCTGAGAGGAGATGTGCTGGTGTTCACCTGCAGGTGCCATTTCACCTGCCAGCACAACTAAGGACACTCCCAGCAGGAGCAGGCCACTCTGGGCTTGGAGGCACTCCCTTCTCATGGCCAGACTCACAGGGGCCAGGCACAGCAGCAGTGACTGGGAGTTTCTGCTGCTGCCCTGAGGCCCTCCAGCACCTGAAGAGGGCTGGAGGCACCATGCGGAGGCATGCGGAGTTTGCAGGTGCCCCTGACGCATTCAGAGCTGCATTGCTTCTCCCCAAGAGCAGCGTAACTTCCCAGGGCATGCTGAGGCTCAGCTTTTCTCCAAGTGGTCAAAAGGGAAGGAAAGGCCTTTGCAAGAAGACATGTGGTCAGTGGAGGAAGGGGATTAGGGTCAGAGGTCAGCACAGCTAAGCTTCCTGCTGACATGGAGGCATTGTCCTGTCCACAGTACACAAAGTTGCTGCTTTTGTCCTTGCAGTCACTCTCCACGGGAACATCATGGAGTGGACTACCTTTTTCTATTCTCACCTATTCAGTGTGCCAAGCGGGAAAGCTACTTTTCCAGGATGGGGCATCATCTGGCTCAGAAGGAGGGCCTGTATGAATGCTTACATGCATTCATGAAAATGGTATTTGTTGAGAACAAACACGTGTGTTTTCTCTGTCGAAGTATGTGGAGCTCTTGTGGTGGTGTAAGGTCAGTGTAACTGAGGTCCAGCTCCTCATGTGCCATTTGGTGCTCTGACATTTTTCATCCCTGATTCTACTGAGTTGAGTAATTGATTGATTTATTAATATTCAGTATCCAGGAAAACCTTTTGGAATGGCACACATTCTGCTACAAAATTTGCCTCCCTTCAATTCAATTAAGGTCAAATTAAGGTCAATTAAGAAAACCCGAGCCCAACCCCATACCCAACAAACAAACCCCTTTAAGGAACCTGAGCGTAAGAGAACAGACTCAAGCCCACTCTATATGCATTTTCAATCTAGTAATAGTGCTCACTGTTTTATTACTTTGGTTAAACATATACAAACTGAATAATCAGAAAACAGTTGCATGACACTTATATTCCAAACTACATTGCTCAAGGACTTCCTCAGAGACAAAATTTGTCTCTATAGCTAGAATATCACAGTCAGCAGAGAGGCAAAAACTTGAGATTCACAAAAGTGGTTAGGAATATAAATTATCACAATATTTCCACATACGTTATTTTTCCTGCAATTCTCAGTTAAAAAGGTTTCTAAAAGTAATAAATATTAATAAATAACAATTGTACAATAAAACTCCCTTTTACAGCAAAATAGTCACTTTTTAGTTTTGTTGTTGCTGCCCACACAATGCAAAGAAAAACATTTACCTTGAAAGAAGAAACCTAGCTTCTTTCAAGTTTTAACTCTGCAGGACTTTACTGAGAAGCAGTTATCACACCAATCCAGACAAAAAGGACACAAATATATACTAATTATAATCTTCACATTCTTCACTTGATAGAAAATTTCACTTAATTTTGAATTAATGTATGCCTGGGTGGGTGTGGTGTCTTTTTCCTCATGGAAGAAAAAAGGACTGCTGGAAAAGCTCCCGTTTGACCTGGACTGTGTTTCATCTTCATGATAGCTACATAAAGTGTAAATCTATGTCTTAATCTCAAATTCTGAGGCTACCTTTGTTTTCTGAGTCATCTGCACTGTCTATTACACAGTGGGGTAGCCAAATGAGTCACCCAGTTTCAGCTTCTTTCTTCCTTTGGTTTCCATGACCTGTTCTGTTGTCAAACAACGTTCAAACACTCTTTGTATGGTGCTTTTGCTAGAAATGTGTAGCTCCGAAATCTTATCCCCTTTACTGAGACAAAAAAAAAAAAAAGGCCCTGCCCTGCATTTTCTCCTTGGAAGCCTTAGGAGATGTTTACATCGGAGTGTGCACAGGGACAGATCAGGGCTTGTGAACATAAATGTCTCAATAAGAGATGAGCAGTAGGCTTTGTATCCCCAGAGGTTCTGCTTTAACTCTATCAACCAATTAGCATGTTTATAATTTGGCAACAGCTCTCTATTCTCATTAGTAGCTTAAATGCCTACTGGCTCATGTTTCCAGGCTTCACATTTCTTATCCCTGAAGTTTTCTCTCCCAAGACAGCTTTTCACTCTCTATCCAAGCCTCTGGTTAACTGCAGGCAAATTGTATGTCCATGTTAACTTTCCACAGGCCTGCCCTTATTCCCACTGCATCCAATGCAGATATGACCAAGGTCCACAGACACTGTGTGTGAGTGAGTAGAGTAAGCCCAGCTGATCACAGAGCATTAAGCGGAAATTCGCCCACATCCTGACAGCTTTGGACACGTATAGATTTGTGAAGAGTGCAAACCTCAGCTTGGGCAAAAAAACCCATGTAAGTCAAAGTGGTTTTGACAGTACACTAAGGTATATCTGAATTTAGACTTTATGCAGACATATTTTGAAACTGTCTGGAAGATAAAAAGGGAAGTATGTCTCTTACTTCAGTGTAGACTTTATTTATGCAAATATGGATTATGGTTTACTTAATATAAATTCTTGGTTCTACCACTTACTTCGGATACACACTGGAAGCTAAGAACAAAGTTTTGAAGGCAGCTTTGATTTGTAAGCTTTTTTCAGAATATTCACAAGTTCCAAATATACGTCTTATAACTGCAAATTTCCTAGAAGGTGCAAAACTTCGCTGGTTATCAAATCTACTGACAAATATCTAAATATGCATCAGTTCTATTATTATATACATTATCGCTGGCATCTGGCATTGAGGTGCCAGCAGCAATCACACTGTGGTATAATTTTTTTTTAAATTTTCCTCATCTTATTGCACATGATGCCTGGGGACCACGGTGATAAGAAATACGAGTATATTATTCCACGGTGTGGAAAAAGTATGAATACAGGCTATAGAAAATTTAGTGCTGGCAAGTGATATTTACCAGACTGCTAAAAATTTTATTCCAGTGACAGTGCGCATTTTGCACTCAAGGTTTGGTTCCAGGACTATGTCCTTTGTTCAAGCTTTTATTGAACATGTCTGGCAGAGAGGTTTTGGCAGAACCAGTGTTACCTCCCATTGTGAACCCTGTAGGAAGTGAAGTGGAGTGAAACTACAGTATGACTTTGTATCCACACTGTGTGTGCAAAGCCCTGGGCAGGAAGGCAGGTATTAAGCCATGGAAATTGCAACTTCTCATATGGTGACTAGCCAGACTAGCTAGTTTGAACATTCTCTTCTTGCACAAGGAAAGGGAAGCTGGGACTCCTCACTCAGAGCAGATTCCCATTTGTCAGAAGGTAATTCAGTTTTCAAACCACATTTTCAGGTTTCATTGCTTCTGAAGCATCTGAAATAATTGAAGGTTTGGGAACATGATTGTACCTAAATGTCCAGCCTATCACTGCCAGCAACACTGGATGAATTTTATTAACTTAATAATTAGTCTAGATCTGCAATAAAAGTAATCAGAATCATCTGGTTCACATATAAATGTTCTTTGTTTAAAGGCATTGAATGTGTTTTCATTGCCATTAGTTCCTATAGTTGCAACACAACTGGAATCAAAACTGTTATGTTAATCAGATAGGACTCAATACCAATGTAGACAGTCTTGCAGAATATTTAGAGTTTCAGTTCTGACTTCTCAGCTATTTGTTGGAAAAACACCAAAAGATACTATAATATTACCTAATCTCAGTGATTTCTATTGAGTCTAAAAATTTTTTCTTTCAGTAAAATCCCACTTTTTGAAGTCATGGTACTGAATTACCACAAGCAAGAGTCTAGTCCTTGAGATTGCATTAAAAAAAATAAAAAAGATGAGAGACTCCAAACCAAAGGTGAACATTAAAAGACTCACATTATTATGCTGTCAGTCGTCAGGTTTTCCGCTAACTTCTCAGCATTTAAATCTATCTCGTTACTTTTGCATCTCTTAAATTGGTGGCAGTGTTGGCTCCTCACAGAAATGAGCCCAGCCACTCTAGCAGTTTCAGTTAGTTCTTGTTGAAATCAGTTTTAAATGGTGTTTCACTCTAATGACAACTCTTTTGGAACTGCTGTCCAAATAGCTTTACAGTTTATTTGCTCTTTTCATAAAGGGGAAAGCCAAATCTACCAGAGTGACAAGGACAGAAAACATGGCAGGATCCATGAACTGAGTACTGACTAGTACACATGCTCTTCTTTCTTGGACAGTTTTGAGCCTGTTTGTCTCCCAGTGATGTAGAAAAGCCTCTGTATCCCCATATGTGGCCAGACAGGACCCGCTGGCGCATCGCATCAGCAGGGCACTGTCTCAGTGCAATGGCGCTATTGCCATCTCGGACCAAATTGCATCTAGTCGAGATATATGTAACCTTTGCATCATCTGTGGATGTGCTGAGCTGGGCGAATTGGCTGTGCTGACAGAGCAGCTTGAAATAGCTACATTTCCCTGGAGGCAGAGTTTGTGAAATACAGTCTGGGAAATTTAGTATTTCTGTCAAGCTGTTTCATTTTGTGTCTCCTTGACACCCGCTTTAATTTCCAAAACATGCAGCTAAGTGGCTGCTAAGTTATTAAAGCTACAGCTAGGACACTGGTAAAAAAATTAAGATATTTATTTCAGTGTATGCTTAGTGCCTTCAATTCATATACCCAAATATTGTCACATTTTTCCAGGATTTTTAGGAATCCAAAACGGACATGGGAAGCAGGTGGGCTTTTTGAAGACACCTAAGGGCATTATGCAGCAGACTTTTACTGAAATGATATGCAATGTTCAAAGAAAAAAAGACACCTTCTCTTACAGGTAGTGATATCACACTGAAAACTTTCCAGAACATGGCTACGGGAAAGTTAGAGCATGGAATAACAACCATTATATATGAAAAAAAGTGAGAACTGAGATAATTCAAACTGGAATATGGTGAGACATGGATAAATAAAGTCATTTTGGTGGATAATACTTTGGGATATAAGATCTATTCTTATTTCCTTGCCACTCCCAGTCTTGTAAAACAAGTTAAGAATTCCTCTAAACTCAGTGCCATAGTGATTTGGGTTCAAATCCAGCATTTAATTGCTCTCCTTTGCTCTCAGCTCCCATTCAGACCTAGAAATATCAAGTAATAACTATCTGCAGTAAAATTAATCACAAGCATTTGGTTCATTAATATCTCCATTTGGCTTCTGGATGTCTTAATTACAGAATCAAGTGTATTTTTAATAGGCACAGATTACATGATTAGTCTTAGGTGTCTCAATAATTGTCAGTTTTGACATTACCCAAAATCAAACTTTCAAGCTGCAACTTTGCCATATTTAGAAGCAGAAGGTACAAGAAAATTATTTCAGAATTTTAACATGATAGTCCTGCCTGAATATATTCTAAGTGAATTGTTCAGTCGGTTTGATTGTGGTTTGACAAATTTTTAAACTTAGCAAATTCTTAGAACCAAATGTAACTTTAAGTATACTGCAGGGTAGGCAGGTACTTAACCTAGACTTACCCTGCTGAGTTTTTATGAATCAAGTCTGAAGATTTGATTTGAGAGACTGGTGCTAGAGAAGACTTTTGATTGCTGAAGGCTAAATCTTGACTCTGGCACAAGCATTGCCTTTACAGGAACTGTGTCTATTGAATTTGACTCGTAATAAGATTCATAGAATGGGAAAATAACTTTATATAATGCTTAAATGTGAACAGTACAAACATCCCTTAAAGCATTTCCAAGTACCAAAAGTCAAGGGCATTTCTGCCAGAAATGCGTCTTTATTGTATGTGTATTTTTTAAACTTGGTATGTAGGAAAAAACAGTGTATTTGCAATACCTATCACTTGCTGAAGGCCAAAATGAAGTTATGCTTTGGCAAGTAAATGCAAGTGACATCATTTGCAAAACTGACCACTGAGTTCAGATAGTTTTCACTGCTTATAAGAAGAAAAGATTTTTCAGATATGTCTTTGAACAGTCATGTACATCTTGTATAAAGCCTATTAAACACAAGTTATTTGAACTTGTCTAATCGTTATGCAACATCTCATTTGAGACTGTTAGTTCAAGGACACCTAGATCTTCACCATAAGCAGAGAACTACTTATAAATAACCTTAGCACTGAAATTAATAAATTAAAGTTACAGTATATTGTTACAATATCATTAGAAAAATCAAAGCACACACCTTGTACACAGAGAGATCACATCAAATCATTGCTAAAGCAGGATACAAATGTTTTAAATAGCATTGTATAAGAATTCAAACTTGACGTCAGAAAGATAAAATCCTTTTGATATCAGTGACATTGAATAATGCTTTTAAAAAACATTTTATGCTAAGTTTCTCAGTTGGAATACTAGTTACTGAGTTCAGATTCCTTCCATGGTTAACTAGCATAATCCATCTGTAATCCCCATAGTTGTGCTTCTTAGGTAAAATCAGAAATAAGATTTGTAATATTAAATTTCTCAAGAAATTGAGACTATTGAATCCTATTTTTGTCTGAACAATCACAATTGTCATTTTTCTTTTGGTAAAAACACATGGCACAGAAGATAGTTTTATACTGTCAACAGACTGACTTGAAAAATATAAATATATACTGTATTTTTATATATAATGTGTATATACACTATCAACATTCACATTAGAGAATCTGAACAATTTCGTCGAAATTACTTTTAAGAAAGCCTTTTGCTGTGATTTCATGTGACATAAAGCATTGAAAATGTTCAAGTGTACCATATGAAATGGGTCTTCTTAAACCTAAATAAAACATACTTGTGAAATGTATGTGAATATGTGAATATGCATTTTTTTAATGTATGTTTTCTTTTCAGATACGCAATTTCTACCACTTAGAGCTTGCAAGTTGCAATAACTAAAAGAGTTATCTGGAGTCAGTGTTTTCTTTCAGCAGGCTGTTGCAGGCAGAGTTCACTCACTGAAGAAACTATAGGCAAATTATTCTCAAGATGATAGTTGATGAGATGACTTATGCTGTCAAAGACACGATCTTTTGTACGAACCTTCAAAAAAAAGGATGCAAGAAGATAGATTAAAGAGTAAGGTACTTTCCCCCTTAACTTCACACTAAAATTGTCTAAGAATAAAATGACAAAATCATATTTTAAAGACTGATGCCTCTTCAATCAAAATTGGTGGGAATTTGGCACTTACCCAGTGTGGCTTCTGTTTTATCTCTTACTCTCTCTATTTTCACTAAACAGATATTTTGCATGCAATTCCATGGACCAGCCTACTCTTATTACTCTTTCTGAATAGGTCTGCTTGAAAACTTTCCGTACATGATTTTGTTTCACTGTAAGTCAGATTTTTAGATCAATTTTTCTTCTTCAAGGAACTACCTGCTTCTTTTAGGTGTTTGCACCTTTTTAATTAGAATCCTTTTAATTAATCCTGCCAGGTATGTCAGAACCCATTTTCTTTGTGCACCTCAGCATTTCTGTGCTTTTTTTAAGACCTTCTTCTGCTACTCGAAAATTCCCTTCCTAGAAAGTGATCCAGCCACCATATGTGCTTAGCTTGGGTTTGCCCTGTGCTGCACAGTACATCCCTGTGTCTTTGGAACTGAAACACTTCAGGGCAGGAAGCATCATTTTTCTAGCCCGTGTACCGGACTAGACAAATGCCCTCTGTACTAGCATCCTGCTGGTATACAGTACTACACCCATGATAGGAGTAAACTGATATTGCAGGATGAGACAGTCAAAATTATCAGAAGCCAAAAGCTAACCTATATTACAAAGCAATCTTTAATTACTTAGCCACATGTCCACAATATATTTCCTTCCTATGTTTCAAATGAGTTAGGCATACAGCTACTACAGGCAGCACAGGTCTACTCAAGCAAACATGTTGGACTAAAACTTTGTATTGGGCTGGCTCTACACTGCCTCAAGGAAATGCCTGTGAGCACTGCTCTGAGTGAGGAGTGTCTTCTATTCTCCTTGAACTTTTCTCAGGAAGAAAGAACGACTTGTGTTAAAACTTTCAAAAGTCATCTCATGCTGTAGTGGACACCTCTTCTGCAATAATTCAGTCTTCAACATTAAGTTCTGGGAAAATTGCTAGAAGCTTAGCACAGGATGACACAGAGTAAAATAAAAAGGAAACAAATAACTGATGGCATATGATGCTATCTGGTCAGTCTACACGTAGTTATGTCATTGAAATAAACCAACAGGCTCTCCTAGTTTCTGAAGCATACTGCTTTGAAATGTCACTTTCTCTAAAATCAAAATATATTTTCAGAATTAAAAGATACCTTTGAAAAAGAAGTAACTTTACTTAGCTATATTCTGACATGTTCTTACCTTAAGTTAGACACTCTACCATCACCAGAGTTCTAATTCTAAATCCGGAAAAATCATGCAGTCCTCCATTTTAAGCATCCATTACCTGAACAAGGGATCTTTTTTCCTTTTTTACTTTTTTGTTAGCCGGATGAGAGCAGAAGCAACTGGACAGTTAACTCTGCTCTGAGAACACACCCTTAAGACCTGTTATGTGTCACTGGGTTATGTGTGTGAAATTAATTTTCAGGCAACATTTGTGTGAATCAGTCTTTAAGAACAGTCACGCTGAGACCACGCAGATGAAATGCAAGCCACTGGCACGCTGTGGCAGCTGGCCACACACTGGCATTTTACTGATGATTCTCCACTTTGACAAGTTGCAAATAGGGCTGCTCAGAAGCTGTGTCAGGATCCCACAAATTGTACAGACAGCACAGCTGTCTGTAACTAACTGCAGTTGCAGAAAATCATTGTTCTGGAACAGTGCCTCCGAAGCAAGGCATTTCAGAGCCATTTGGGCCATGATGATACACACAGGCTGAGGGAAGGGATAGGTTCAAATAACAAGCAGGTCTCTAACCAAGGAGGTCAGCAAATTAGAGCTGCGCTAGAGGCAGTGCAGCAAAGATGGAGGGGGGCCCTCCAACTGTACAGGAGGAAAATGCCCTGGAAGTCATCACAGGGCCTGAGTATTCCATGCCGGTCAGCACTGCAGCAGAGCTCCCGGAGGGACACAGCATTCCTGCACTTGCCACGTCACACAGCAGTGTTTCCCTTGCAGTAGCCTGTAACAGTTATTTGTGGGTTTATGCTGAAAAGAGAATTAGGGGACCTTGTTGCAGGAGTCACAAAACTGTTGGCAAATTTTAGCAATAGAGGCTGCCCTTCAAGAGGTGTAGAGCCACTCTCCTGGGCTGGTGTACCCATCAAACGCAGGACTAGGCAGCTGGCGCCGCAAAAGTGCAAAACCATTCTTTGACTGGCCTCATGTGGCAAATGTAATTAACTGCAACAAGTACAATGGGCGTTCCTCACCGCTGCAATACAGACTCTGCAGGGCTGGCATAATTCTGCCACAGCTTTCTCAGCTCAGATGCCAACACGCCAGCTCCTTTATGGGAGTTTATCACTTACCTTGGGGCTGGTTATCTAAAGTTGTCCTTTATAGAGGAGAAGGAGTTACCCACTTGCAGCTAGAGGGGCCAAGAATAAAAGTCATGGCAATGATTTCAATCTCTCTGAAGAGATTATGCCTCTATAGAAGCAGCACAGGACAGCTACAGAAAACTAGAGCTTCCTTGCCTCTTCCATCCTGCTGTGGGGAAGGTCCCTTCATCAGCTAAGGAAGTCTTTGTGCAGCAAAGAGATGGAGAAGGCTTAGCCCAGTTCTCTCCCGGGCATACATGCCAGAAAACACAGAGGGCCTGGTCCATATCCCAGATAACAGAGAGGTCAAGTGGAAATTGCCAGCATGCAGGCTAGCCAAACCTCCTTCCTTTAGCAAGAATGCTGACGTGGCTTAGCTGCACTTTAGACCAAGACTGCACAGCAGTGGTCAAAGTGTGAACTTGCCTGGGAATCAGGTCCCTAAGGCTCCCTGCAATGTGCAGAAATCATGCAGTAGGTCTTCTGCTAGGCATCAGGGAGAGAATTAGAAAGGTGATGATATAGATATAGATATGAGGTGGTGCTTATGATCAGTTGTGAATAAGCTGTAAAGAAGAGTAAAGACATTTAGAGAAAATGTGTGGAGTCAGAAACCTCATCTATTAGTGAGGAGTCAGTGCTTACAGTTCCTTCTGGGTCCACCAAAAGAAGATGCTTGGCTTGGCCTTTGTGCATGCCTGTCAGCACATAGGAGCCAGGATTCGTGGTACTCTTCCTCACGAGGAAATCTCCACATTTCTTTAATAGCTGTTCTGCTTCTTTCCTGCTCATCTCTCCTTGATACCATGGCTCTGTACTCAGCTCCTCAGCTTCAGTCCGGACAGCTGCTCTGGATAAAGGAGGACTGGTGCATCCCATGGAGATGGATTTCTTCAACATGGTCTCAGATGTTTGATTCTTGAGAGCATCTTCAAATGGTTCTGGTTATGGAAATAGAAACAAGGGCAGGATCATTCTGAGGTAAATCATGTAACAAAAAGGTAATATTCTGGTTATTTAAAACTGGATTTATTTTGCATTACAGGAACTTCTCTTCATCTTTATGAAAAAAATGAGGGAAGATATACTAACAGACTTACTGATTTATATAATATATTATGACTAAGGAGTGTAATGTGTTTAAAATGTATGTTATGCACAGAAAGATACTGATAAAAATCGGACTGAACCTTGGCAGGATCTCTTGAAAGGTACTGGTTTTATTTCAGTAGTGGCTATTGTCAACAGCTGTATTTATATGATCTGGTACCAGGCAAATCTCTCCTTCAGTCTTTCTAGGTATGTCAGACAGTTTAATTTCAAATAAATTGCATAATAGGGGTACCTAATCTCATTATACTCATATGTGGTCTCTGTTTAAACAACTTATTCATTTAAAAATTATCCATTACTGAGTCTCCAGCCCAAGGCTATGTCTAGAAGGGAAAATTCACCCTTACCACTCAGCCTACACCTAGCTCCGTCTAGGAAGAGAACCTTGCAAAACAGACACAGGTTAACACATTTAACATCATTTGCCTAGCTAGAATCAGCCTTGGGGAAGCATCTTTTAAACCTCAGCTAAGTCCTGAACTCAGTGCAACTGTAGAGTTGAGCGGAAAGATGTGTCATCATGGATCCCAACAGTCTTACAGAAATAGCAAATATGTCATAGGGTGCCTCATTACATGTTGTACTGACCTCTCAGAAGCTCTTTACTCTTGCAAGACCTTCATCTTGCCCACCAGTACATATCAAAAAGAAATGTTGTTCTGTGCCCACTAAGCTTACAAAAGGACATCTGGAGAGCGGTACGGTGAAGCGATACACCAGCTCTAAATAAATTGTTCAGATGCCAGGAGTACACAGCTCTGCTCGCATGAAGCCACAGAGAGGCTAGTTTAGGTCAGAGAAATAGGAAAAATACTGTACTGTCACAGCTTATTGATATCTCAGCCAGTTATTAAAAGTAGCTTATCAATGTCTTCACTGTACTGCAGTCTACACAAAGTCCAACATATGTTTAGCTCAACAAACCACTAACTTAGGGCTAATTGGCACATTTTCTACTACTACTTTTCTCTGATGTTCCAATGGCTGATAAGAGTTAACATGCCTGATTTCAAACTGCAGATTTTTCTCATTTCAGATCTATATTCACAGATAGATACTCTCTCAACAGTCTTCCCTCCTCCTTTCTTTCAATACAATGTCTCACTAAGCCCTTGAAATAGAGCCATATCTTAGCAAAAACATGCCAGGAGGATGGTTTTCTCTATACTGAGATAACAGAAATGTAGATCCTTTATTTTACAAATAACTTGTAGGCACCAACTGCTTTGTCTCACTGCCTTTTAATTATGTGAACTGAATTAAATAAAGCTTGGATAAGCAATTTATTTGAGGTAGGAAGAGTAAAAAAACCAAGAAAATTTTCTGTGCATCAAATGCTTTCACCATTACTTCACTTTATGTATCTCCTCAAGGCTGAAAACAATGTGTGTTAGTAGCACCAATACCAAACTATGGCTGATGCTTAAGCCGTGGTTTTGCAGCTGTGGCAATGATTCTACTCTAGGAAAAGCTGCCTTCGAAGTTGGAACAGATAGGACAGTAGGCCTACCCAGAGCAAGAGGTAACTCAGCACTTTAATTTCCATGCTAGATTCCTTGTTGCACAAAGCTTTTTATATATGCACTGACTTCCTCGTAACATACTCACAGGACAGGCTGAAGATAATTCTCCACCCATCCCCACTTTCACCCTCCTTCACTTTCCTGTATGGCAATCTTCCTGATTAATTTTTCTTCTGACATAATTGCCTGGGATGCTAAGGATAACATAGACTGCAACTCACCTTAACTGAGTTATTATACAGCCTAGCTTCAAGTCTTCAGCCACTTTTTTTTTAGCTCCGGCCAATACGAAAACACAATGGATTCTAAAATTCACCATAATTACACCAAGAACACTAAATTTGGAAATTTTTTTTTTTTTTTTCAGAAATAATACACAAACATATTTAGTCACTTGTTAGAAAGGAAGTGAATAGGAAGGGAACTCACTCATGTCAAACAGATCCTTTCCTGGGCTGCTTGCTTCAGCATCCTCTGTTGTTCCACTGAAGGTGCTTTCAGCATCTGCCTGAAGTGCCAGTAGAGCTTCTCTATTTATATGCTGGGTGTTTACGTATGTTGGCAGCTCTACTGTTGGTGCTGCTTCTGATTTCTCTTCTGGCATACTACAAATATCCAGAGATCCTAGAAAATTCAAGACTTTATTTTCTTTTTTTTTCGGTTTTGTTTTGTATTTGGCAGAACAGTGTTGGTATTATGACCAATTATCATCACACCACATCAGCACAGGTTTAAAATTTCCTGGATTGAGAGATGTAAAGTCAATAATTGCTGGATCTAGTAGAAAAAATTATGATTAATGGATTCAGAACTGTGTTTCAGTGGGGGTATGGTGGGGCTATTTTCCAGGAGAAAAGGAAACCTTTGTACATAAAGACTGTAAATTTCAAAATACATATATTTCGAAGTATNATATATAGAAGTATATTCTGTTGGGGAGTCATGAGAGCAGGAGAAGGTATAAAATCCTCAGATGTGTGCAGATTAACAACAGAGAACATATTCTGGCATTTGAACCAAAGTGTCCCTAGAAACACAGTAAAGTTATCTCATAAAGGTGGATGGGGTGAAATTTTATGAATGTTTTGAAATTACTTACTTGAAATTCAAAGACAACAGAAGGAACATTATACATTATTTGTTATATGTTGAGCAGAGAGCATTGCTTCACATTTTGAGTTATTCTTCTCCCTTTAGGATTTTCATTTGAAAATTCCATTTTGCATACCCTAGTGGGTCAGATATTCACAACACATCATGCAGCAGACCCTTAAATATCATGGGGTTTTAAGATATAGAAAGTTAGCTGAAAGTTTGGGCAATTCTATTTATGAACTGCTCTGGAGAAGAAAATATTTCATGAAGCTGTGCATTTAATAATTTATCCAGATGTAATTATCAAATGCTTTTCACTGGTATTAACACTAAACCTCAGACAAAGGGAACCTATCAACCAAGTGCAGTTCATTGCCTTAAAACTTTGAGGCATCAGACTTTCACATGCCCCCCAAGACCACCTGCAGTATTACAGCTAAAGTAGCAAAACTCACCTTGTTTAACAGGCCCATGATGCCATTCTTCACTGAATTTTTCTCCTAAGTGATGGCTCTGATAATAAACTTGCTCTCCTCCCACTCCTGATGCAGACTAGAATGGACACATGTGCAAAGAATTTTTCAATTGCCTTTAAAATGCTCAGATACATTACAAGTGGCTCTGCCAATTTCCTTGGATGTATTCTGTGTATCCTCACTCTTCCTTTCCAATTCATCATAATGTCAGAATATATATATATCTCAAATACATTTATGTAAGAGTAAGATATTACCAATGACCTCCACATGTTCTTCCCTGCTTTCTGCTTTTAGTGACCCGCACGATACCAAATGATGCATCATTTCTTTAGTACATTTGTACTCACACAGCGGGTCTTGACAACCTGTTGCTGGGAAAAATGTTCCACAGAAACACACATGGGGCAGAAGACAGCCCCAGAACTCTCCAAAGCACGAGCTGAAAGATTCACCTTGGTACCAGGGGATGCACTTGGGCACTGAGGGGATGATGTGGCTACAGACAGGACCCCTCTGGACTTAAGCAGAGTTGTGCTGGATGTGAGAACCTCTCTTAGGGGCTACATTGATCCTGCGGTCAAACTTCCAACAGGAATGCTGGTAGAAATATCCAAGCTGACCTTATCAACATGAGATGGAAAACCTGCCTAGGAACCTGGCTGAATACTGATTGCTGCCAAGTCATTAACATAATGTACTGTTAGTAATGACTGCACTAGATTGTTCAAATGATTCTGCATTAAATCACTCCCAGTTAATGTGCACTATTTGATACTCTCTGAAGCAGACATGGTTTCTACAACTGTAGTAGCCCCCAGTGGATTTCTGTTCCTTGAACCTGGTTAATCTTTTAACATCATGAGGATTTCACCTCCTTTAATTTGTTCTGAACCTGCCTAATGTGCTGTCCCCTTGATCTGCAGTGGCCATTCAGACAGAAACTGGCCACACAGGAAGGGCTGTGAGTTATGGACGGTCTCAGCATATCCACCACAAAACACATGTCTTTTAAAAATTTTGGATCAATCAACAGGAGAGTAGAGATGAAATTGTACTGACCTGAGCTATGTCTGCAGCAGTGGGAAGCCTTGTTTTGAGCCTAGCATCAAGGAATCCGCCAGGGGGAGGTAGTTTATTTGGGATGTTGTTGTAATAGGGATGCTCTGTTTCCTCGTTATCATCCTCCATCCATGGGTCCTCAAAACTCTGCATCCTGTAAGGAACAAAGTGATTTGTTTTACCCCTCTCTTGTAAAGCATTTACAGATACTTTCAGCAGGTTAAGATTGCCTGTCAGGGGATCACTACTGCACATTTTATGGACACTTCAGCTACCACTGAAACTCAGGAAGCAGTGATGCATCGTGTAGCAGATCTTCTTTGTTTAGACAAACTGACATAAACCTCCTTTGCAATGGACCAAATTCTTTATGCTGACTAAACGATGTTTTAACTTGGCTTTAAAGACCATTATAAACTGCTTTAACAAACAACTTTATCTAGCCTCAAAATAGCACTTGTAATATTATGACTCGATTGCCTGGCTAGGCTCTAAATCTTTGTCTTTAGTTATGATTGCTCTATCACGAATATAATTCTGCAAGAACTTCACACAGTCAAGAGATGTGAATACATCATGTTTCCAGATTAGGACAGTAGCATTTTATATTCCTCATATACCTGTTTTGCTCTGATAAAAGAGATTACAGAGGGTACAAGTTCGCTAGGGTTTCTAGTAACGTTAGTAAGCACATAGCAATCCATGTCTCCAAAGAAAACAGAATGCTATATCCCAGCCTTTTGAAAATATACAGAGTTTGTATTCTCCAGAGAACAACACAGTCAAACCTCCCTGCAATACATTCCTAGAAACATCACCCTAATATGAGAAATACTGAAACATCATTAGTCATTTTGGAAGCCCAGCAGTCTGACCCACTCCATCTAAACTGACACAGCTGCTATGAGAGTAACAAGGAAATGCCACAAATAACAACCATTCTTGGCCAACCAACTACAGCACAAAACACATGATCATTTCAACATCACTGTGAAATCCATATTTAGCCTATTCTTTTGAATTGACTGTGCTTCTTTCATATTCATTAGGTAAACACTGTTTAGCTAATACAGCAGAAATCTTTTTAAAGTACTCAAATCCTGTCTGTCTCCAGCAACACTGTCCACATTTTACCAAGTAAATTGAAAGCTAAAGAAGATCCTTTAACAGTCTTCTGCAATAACACTCACCTATCAGGGAAAGTAGGTGTCTTAGAGGGACATTGCAAGTACTGCTTAAAGCGAAGCTCGAATGCCTGCCCTATGGTGCTGATGACATCCTGGGCCAGGCCATCACAGCATTCCAGTATATGACAAGCTAAATGAAAAAGATTGACACATGCAAATCACTATTTATGTCATGGTGGGATGCACTGACCTATGACAAAACACCTACTTGTCAAGCTTAGTCGCCCTATTAGTGACGTGCACATTTCAATAAAACCCAATTCTGATACAGTGAATTTCAGGCAATCGCAACTTTTTAAAGGTTACATAAAATTGCACTGATGTGTAAGTGCAACAGACAAGGTCACAAATCTGTTCCACTATTTTAACAAGTCCACAAACAGAAAAGAAATCTCATAAAATTTCACTTGTTATTGCCTGAATGCAATAGATTATGTAAGAATTCTAAGGTTTAAATTGAAATCACAAAAATATTAATTGATGGTAATAATAATAAAAGCTTTATTTGCTTTCTTCAGTTTTATTACCACTTCAGTTTTATGTCCAATCACCCCAAGTTCACAAGCTGCTCTCTCTTCTCAAATTACAATCTGACGGAGGAGCAGTATCCGCAGATACTTTCTAGATAATGACCCCGATCTTATTCCAGGAATACAGACTACAGACATTGGTACCTTTTCCTGTTTGTTTGCATGGAGACACTCACAGCAAACTGCAAGGTTGCTGAAGAGTGCAGAGCCAGCAACCTGATTAACTCCAGCACTTCCTCATGTGCAACCTCTCTGAACCCACTGTGACATAGGCAGTAAAGGGGGAGGATAGCAACACAAGCCCTCTTCCTATAGAAGACTGAGAAAACTTTATCAGCTGTCTGAGCAGCCAAATATGTAATGGTTCTAAATCAGAGAATGGCTTGGAGGTCTGAAATATATGGGAAAACATAAAATATGTGAAAACACCAAGAGGTGATTTGTGAAGAGCTCACTCAACATTACAGGAGCATAGATGGGTACTAAGAGCTGGCAGCTAAAGATCTGAATGAACAACATCTCAGTGTTATCCAGAGAAGACCAAGGGAGTTAATTTTCCATATTCAGAGTTGGACAAGCATATTGTCTTGCTGGCTATAGCCTGGATTGGATTTCAAACTTTGGTTCTTTTCCAAGTCCTGCCACAGGAAAGTGGGTTCTTGTTCAAAGCTACTGATTCGTTCACCCCTGACTGTTTTAATAACTTGAATATAAACTCTTCAGCTGAAAAACTGTGTTTTAGTACATGGCCAGTGTCCAGCTCACTGGAACCAAGTGCACTGGATGCCAGTGTCCTACATATAAGGGTTGCTCATGACATTTGTGTGAAATTTTTTTAGTTAAAGTAATACAGGGAGACTAAGTAGGGTTAGATATGACTTTTCAGAGGCTGAAATACTGGATAGACTTCTGAAGAGGCCAGAATAAAGGGCCAAGAAACCTGCAGTTGTGTGAGTATAGAATGTCTGCTGTCTCTTCCTCAGCAGCAGCAGAAGCAGCACCTCATTCAGCATGACATGGCACCAGTCACAGTGCTAAACAGACACAGTGGTGTTCTCTTCTCACCTTGGAGCACCTGCTGTGCCAACCAGCAAACTGAAATGCTTTGTCCAGGGAAAATGCCCCTAGCTGCATGTTGAAAGTGGATTCAGCAGACAAAAATAGGACCTCCATGTGTCCAAAGACAGAGGCAGGCATCCCTGACTAGCAGTGAGACGTTTGTTTTTATGCCCTCCGCAACACTGCTATTGGCATTGAACAGTTAACATTGAACCCCATGGAAGGTGCAGATTTATCTCCGTAAAGGTGGACCAAAAGTAGTTAGGCCAAACAAAGCTAAAAGGTTTGCACTGTATAACTAGAGTGCGAATTTAAAGAGGCGACATTGCTCACTGCTAAACCTTTCTGGATCTGAAATGAAGCATGACTCATTAAGTAGTTTCAGTAGGTGACATAATGAGTAACCTGTTTCCTTGGATACGTGAATGGACTTTCAGCAGGTAGGAGATATGCTTCTTGTAAAAGGATGAGAAGGTTTGGCTCACACAGAGATGATTTCTTGTGAATGTTACAGCAGAAAATAGACAGCCTTTAGCTTGCTAGATCCAGAATGCAAAGCACGAAGACAGCTTCTCTATCCTTGGGAAGAAATGGGTCTAATATGCAAGCTATACTACAGCACTGGTGGTAGGGTAGCGTCAGTAACAGCAGCAGTAACATTTTCACTAGATACAGATGTAAAGATGAATTCCCTTTTAAAGTAATTTGCAGGCAACACAGAGAATGACAGAATGGCAAGTGATGGTGAAAGAGGGCAATTCAGGTCCCTCGGTAAATTAGACCCTTTTAAAAAATGTGTTTTAATACAGGTGACACACAAAGTCACCGATCTGCAAACCACTGGTATATACACACGAGTGGGGAAAGCACCCATGGGAAAGCCATAATGCAGAAGGCTTAAAGATCACAGTGTGAAAGAATTTTGCATGAGGTAACAGTGCTTCACTGCAGCAAAAAGGGCTTAGGAGGAACCAGCTGACGACGAGGACAAAAGCAGGGAAGGTACATTCTCTGCTATAGTGGCAGCCCCTGTTATGCAGGTATCATATACCTTTTTAAAACAGCTGCAGAAAAATGAAGGAAGGAGGCACAGAAATCATCTGAAAGATGGAGGATGTGCACTGCAGCTGGAATGCTGCAGAGTTCAATCTGTCGATCTTTTCATAAAGAAAACTAAGAAATTACTTGACCTAAATACACCAAAGGAAGACAAAGATATCAGGTGCTCAGTCGACTCCCCAGTCTAGGATTGCCTAGCTCAGCAAGGAGCAGTCACAGGAAGCTAAGGACAAACACATTCAGTGTAAAATGGAAGGAACGTAGTACGGGAAGAACATAGTACAAAAGGAACATAGGATATAAAATCCACTCTCACAGGGACAGAATATACAGCACAGGGCTCCTCCAAACCCTATGGAGCAGATATCTGGTCTACAATGCTAGTCCCTACATTGACTGAGATCTCTCAGAACAACTAAATCAGTCTTGGATTTAGCAGAAGGGTACTGCTAGAGCAGGTGGGCTGGAGAGCAGCTCTGCACCATGCATCCTATAGTTTGACACTGGAGCCTCTGAGGGGTGACACATGAGATTGTAACGTAACAAGCATTGCAAAGAACTGGACTATTCCTTACCTCCCATTCCCCATAAGTTTTCTAGGTATTTCACTGATATTCAGCACATTAGTATGCTTAGTGCAGGTATTATTTATGGGCTAATACTCTCAAGCCTGGACATTTCTACACATGGACACAGCAGATTCTTCAGGTATCATTAAAGATGACTACATGTGGAAGCTACTGAATTAGTTGTGCCGATGGTAAGGTGGGCAGCTGAGGGTTTGCAGGATTGGCATTTTGGAGTTCAAGTGTCTCAATTCTCCAGAAATCCTGTTGGAAGTACTTAATTTTTTTTGCAGCTAGGCTGTTCTTCTCTATCATCTATGAATAGCACATTACAAAATACTTTGTATCTTGCACTAAGACCTAGTGAACACAATCAACGAGCAGGTGCCCTTCCTTCACTGATAGCTACTACAGCAATACAACCTTGAATAAAGCTTCACCGAGAAAGAGACTTACAGCAAGCTGGTTCGAAAACTAGCTATTTAATAAAGAATCTGATTCTGTCAGGAAGAGTTAGGCATGTACTGAGAAGACCTAACAGATTCAGCTGCCTCATCAGATGACTGAATCAGAAGACAGCTTAGCTCTTGCTCAGTGATTGAGTGTAGGTAAGACTTGGCTGTTGCCTAGAAGCTCACACAGCCAAGTAAGGCAAGTGTTTGATTTAAGAGATGAAGAGAACCAAAGTGATATTTGGGTGTGAACTAGCAGCAAGACCTATTCCAAGCTTGAGAAACACACTGCTGCTTCTTATTGCTACACAACCTTTCCATGACTCTGTCAAAGGCAGTCCTTAGATTGGGCTACATTTATACTTTTCAGGGTGGGGGGTGTGGGGGGGAGAGGGGTGGAATCTGACCTAAACCATGAATAATTTGTGTTTCTCAAAGGAAAAACAGACTTCAAATAGACATTTCTAACTTACCTCTACGATTAACAGGATCCTTAGCTACATATGCAATATAGTCTGAAGTATCCTGTCAAAAAATTAAGATATCTACAATGAATGCAAAAAAATATTGTCACTGATTACAGCAAAAGATCACAGTCCAGAGTATGTACAGTCCTGTGGGCAGAGCCCCAAATGACATATTTTGCTCTACAGTTGCATACTACTTAAAACCCATGTAAATGTTTATGGGTTTTGGTACTGATTGCACCACATTACTTTTTACAGAATGTGATCTAATCCAGCAGAATTTTAAAATCTCTTCTGTCAGTTCAACAAACTCAGTAGGATTTGGCCCAGGCCTCATTTAGGAGCGAGTAGAATTACAAGTCCTTATCTTCAAACTACCCGGAGATTTTGGTTCAGAACATGAATAATCATCTGGTTCTGTGGCAGAAAGAGTGGGAGTAACAGTGCTGCTCCCCAGAAATACTGAGCAATGGCATTTATTCACGTGTGACAAGCAGGTGTTTACTTTACTGACTGCAGTGCCATATGGCACAGAGGTGCTTAGCCCCTGCTTGGCTCCGACAAGCAGTACCCCAGGACACCCACCCCCAGCCCCTAGGCTGCTCCCTGCCACAGCTGTTGCCACATGCCTGGTGGATTTTCTGGCAAGAGCATACAGACATCTTCTTTGGGGATTTTTTTGCTTCCTCTGCTGCCACCAATGAAACAGAAAGGCCTGTGCTTCTGGGAAACACTCAGGCCTGCTAATATATCTGGAAAATGCCATGTTGCCATAATGCAATCAGGAAGTCCTGGTTAGATCTGGTATTTTCTGACATGCCTGGCTAGTCAAGTGTAGCTAAACCCAAGGGATATACAGGATACACTACAGCTGGCTGTGTGAATCTACCCAGTGCCTTTTCAGGTCACTGATCCAAGATCATTGCCAGTTATGCCAAGATCTAACGTCATAACAAACATCAATCTTCAGTTAAAAGATAGACTTCTTCAGCACAGCTTTTTCTAGTGCAAGCACACACCGCCACCACCCACCCAAAACAAATCACTGTATTGAATGTCTATACAATTTCCTTCCTAAGGAGAGAGCAAGGGAAATGACGAAGCACAGTCATGGTTCTGGTGACAGATGTGTAGCCATATCACTGAATGCGTTGTTGGAAGGCACTCAGACACAGCAGCAGTGAGGTTGGTCTGTTAAAAAAGCATTGCCCTACCGTTTTTTCTAGTAATTTCTCATGCGTCCTGTGGCACAGTGTCTGGGCAGTGACTATAGTGGAAATAAGGATTCATATGAACAACCAAAGGGAAAACAGAAGTGACTATGTCTATAGAGCTCTTGTCTCACTGTACTGTTTTCTCACAGCGTGCCCTGAGACTCTCTGAGGGACCAGCACACGCTTGGCATCAATCCCAAGAGACCACTACGAGGGAAGAGAGGAAATGTGTGGGTGCAAATTGCACTGTGTTATTTATTTCAGGGCCAGAAAGACTAGAAAATGGGCCACAGATCAATTTATTTACTACTTCAGGCATAGCTAATGGATACATTTATGCCTGAGTAAATCATAGATCTATCTCATAGCTAGCGTGGGTGTGACAGTCTGAAATCACCTACTCCTTATTTCATCTAAGGCTGTGAGATTCAAGCTGACTATGACAAACCATTAAGGACCTAAGCTGGGCACATTTCACTGTGGCTCATTTAGAAGACCCCCATCCAAAGAGTATACAGGGATTGGCTGATGCAGCAAAGTGCTCCTTGACATTCAAGGACTGAAAACAAGTGTGAATGAGCTATCATTTTCAGCCTAAAGACATTGCATTGTGGTGTTAAAATTTGGAGTTATGGCTGAAACTGAAAAACTACTGCCTTCAGGGATCTCTGAGAGACCTGCCTTATTAGACTTTACGAGATCCTCTGCCCCAAAATTTTTGGAGATATCTCCAAAAACAGATGTCTTGTCTGGCAGCCTGAAAACAGCCACTTGAAATTATTATGGAGCAAAATTGTTTAGTGTATCATAAGGAGGGGCTGAGGAGAGCTAAAGTGGATTGAGAACACAGTCTTGGAAGTGAACTAAAAATGGTTCTGAAATGGTGTATGAAAGCATTTGGTAGGGAGATTTTTAAGCCATTCTCCAAGCCTGTGGAACACTTTTCCAGGGGTTATATTTTGAATAATATAATTAATGGTAAGAAAGTGTGAGGAAGGTTGTAAAGCTAATTGCTGTCACAAATAGGAGGCAAATATCCAGAGCAGAAAGGTTGATGGGATAGAGAAGTGAGACTAGTCTCGCTTCCTAATAAACTAAACTCCAAAATCACTTCAAAATAAGGGAATAACCTCCTGAAGAAACATAGACATAGATCTAATTTCCTAGGTCGCTATGGCCTTTCTCCAACCAGCTTAAAACTCATAAAAGGAGATAAACTTATGGTCTGGAGCCCAGCTGTGGTTGGGAGACACAGTTTGGTGGTGGCAGTCCTCCGCCAAGTGGAAATCTCTTGAAAGTTATGAAAGTTATGTCTAGGTGGCCCTCTGATGAATAAATAAAGCTGTGACCTAAATCACATTCTTGCATTTTATCATCTTCTACCCGTACCCAGGACAAAGAACTACCTGCTTTATGCACAGCTTTTGATTTTGAGTTGTTCCTTACTAGACCACTGAGATAAGCTTGTAGAACAACATTAGAGACTCATAAATACCTTCTTCCTCCCAACACCAGAATGGATTCATGCAGTAGTCTTATTGGGAACACGAATTTACAATTTCACTGTGTCTTGTAGGTTCCCTTGCACCATGCAATTTTATTTCTCTGGTAGCTCACTGACTCAGTGGCAAGATTTTTATCTCTCTAAAACATTTGGAAGAGCTTGTTTACTCCAAATCCAGAACTCTACTGCTGTTCCTCTCCTCTTTCCTGGTAAATCATTTCATCAGTGGGCAGTGTGAAATGGTGTTTCCAGGACTTAGCATTTGGGATGGCAGATGGGCAGCAAAGAATCTTCTTTTGGAGGCAGGGAACTGTGCTAATCACTCCTCTGCCCACTTCAGGAATTGTTCATTTACAGCATCCATTGCAATCTGTTGTATTTTAAAGCTGCTGTTGATCCATTTTTTGTTCCCCAAATTATTGTGATATTGTGTCCTTTTCCCTTCTGTAATTGTACTGAGCTCAGCAAAGCTATACTAAGACTGAAATTCGTCTTTATGTTTTCTGACAATAGCAAAATGAACAGAGAAAGTGCCAAGCGTCTTCACCTTAAAAGAGTTGAACTGAGAGAATTAACTCGCAAAGCAGGCTAGAAACTGCCTTACCTCTAGTACATGACTGATATATGACAGATAATCACGTGATGGAGAAAAAGGTTCTCATTCAATTAATCTAAGTTTAAAAGCTTTCAAACCTCTAAGGTAAGAAGTGAGCACTGTCACTAATTTATAATTCTCCCCTTGCTTCCTGAGTGACAAATACTTTTTAAGCCCATTTATTAATACACCTTTGGACAAACAGCTTATAAAAGTAAGGAAAAGCACAATAAGCAGGAATCTGCTCTTTGACCTAAATGAATTAAATTTGTAGGTGTATCTAAAGGCTTTGCAAACCAAGAGAGGAAGATCTGTGCTTTTCCTGAAAGCCTATGTTCAAGCTGCATGGGTGTAGCAAATATACCTGCAGGCAGAATTTAGCACAGCCTTCTCAATGCACACTTACACTCCAGAAGACAAAAAAAAAAAAAAGCATGCATTACTTGAAATACTATAAATATGGCTGCAACATATTCTATTACTGTAAAAAGTGCAAGACAAAGAACACTCAGGATAAAAATCCATACAATGCCTATATCACTATACTCCATTACTCTGAAAAATAAAACCCTGCTTATCAGTTACTATGTGAATGCTTACAGTCCCTCAATACATTTTTTTTCAGTCATTCAAAGGGAAGGATCTATGAACGCTCGTCAGGCGCTCCCCTCAAAGAGAGCTTGATGGTAACAATCAAGAAAAATTTATGAAAGAAGAAACAGGAGCTATTGTGGTTATATTTTTCTTTCAGTAAGATGTGCAGTAAATTTTGTCACACAGTCCTCATAAAGCAGTATCTATGCGGGAGAAGGCTTTAGAGAAATGCTTACCGGATCACCTCCAGACGCAAAGGAGATAGATTGCATATGGTGATTTGCTATGATCTGTATGGATCAGAAAGAATAAGTGTGAGTCAGATGCTTTTCTTACAGTTTGAAGTTTTGATTTTTTTTTGCTTGTATGCTGGTGAAAATCCAAAATCAAGATCAAAATTACCTACAAGGACTTCAAAGAGTAGAATGATAATATAAACAAACTTAAGGATGAATGTATCTATTCTGGTGTTCTTGAATATGTATCAGGACACTGCAAAATTGCTAAACGTACTCAGAACTCCAGTAAATCATACAGACCTGTCAGGGAGTATCTTTGGAGAAATTTTAATCTGCTAAAACTCACTTTCTTTATTACAGATAATGATGGATGAAACAAAAGGTCCTATTCATCAAACCATTTTTATGCTGATGCCACTCTGGTGAAATCAATGAAACTATGCCAATCTGTACACCAGCTAAGGTTCCTAACATTGCATCCAGCACCTACTGTGTCATTTCATGTTTCAAACATCAGCATGTTTGCAATATGCAAACAGAATTGTGAATCTAGCTGCAGCGTAGCATTGTGGACAAATTCACAGGCACACTCCAGGGCATTTGAAATTCAAATTGCTTATGTACAATTTGAACTAATATGATATTTCTCTGGGAAGAGACAAATTGTCCTGAACCTCTAATAAAAGCAGAACATCTCTGCTATTCTGAGAATTAACTTACGAAATCTTTTAATAATGAAATCATGTAACAACCAAGAAAGAAAAGGTCATTCGAAAGAAACTTTCACTTGATATTTGAATCACAGGAGCCATGCCAAGGAATTCATCTGGGTTGGGACAGGCCTCTGTTTAGTGCCTCAGAGTATCTGACAATAGAATTAGGATCTTAATTCCTCAGTTTGGAGAGGGAACCACACACAAAAAACCATTATGGAGAAAACAAAATAGGCTAGAAGGATATTCTCTGGGCTGTTTCCTCTAACCTGCTTCTTAAAGACCTGAACTATCAACTACCTTCCTTGGAAAGAAAAAAGCCTGACAGGACTTTCTCTGTATCTTGCTGCTTCACTAAGTCAGAAAGCTAATTACTATTTGTACTGTTTCTTTTATGTAAAGAGCACTTCATTTTCAAAAGCCCTGCTTGTCCCACAACAGCCTCCGAAGATGTGGTTAGTTTTTAAGTGTTCACTTGTGAATTAGTGTTCTGTTACTCATCAGTGACGATTTCCTTCTCTTTTTCCTATAAAGAAGAAGTAATAGTAGAATATATGGAATATAGAATACATATAGAATGTAGAATATCCTAAAAATAGAACTGAACTAGTGAAGTTCTGTCACACATTTCATATTATCAGTCTTCACTTGTGCAAATAATCCAATCTTTTACTTCAATATCATAGAAAAGAAAAATTATTTCAGAATGTCACTAAACTAATTTTTTCTAAATTCTAAGAAAGCTGAAAAGTGCTTGAAACCATTAGTTCAAGTTAGAGGTTTTTTTGGTTTAATTCCACAGCTAATTTGGTTTAGCTTAGTTTGAGGTAGGGGTATTCTCCACCTCACTCCTGCCAATACCAAAATACTGAAAAGAGACACAGCAAATTACCAATACCTTGCATTGCTCAAAATAAAACAATTCACTAATGTTGGCACGTAGTTCAGAAGCCTTTCAATCTATGCCAGCCTGCATTTTAAAGAAATAAACAAAACAAAATCATCTACCACTCATCCCTGTTTAATATGTTCACAGAACTGTTCTGCAGGGGTATGTGCAGTTGCTTTCCTTCTACCACAAGGGCCAACAACACTGTTTGTTTTTTCTTTCCTTCCAGACCTGCTGGGAAAAAGAGGCTATTACAAATTTGGCAGCCATCTTCCTGTGTGGGGCCTCAAAGGGCAAAGCTGCTGGGCTGTGCTTATCTGCAAATCAAATCCTTGCCATAAACAAGAAACAGGAGAGGCCACAGCCAGACTAGGGAGCTCTGAGAAACCAGACATTTCCCAGGCCTGCAGCACCCACAAGAGTCTGCCTCAAAAAGAATGATATGAGAGAAAGATGAACAGTTTTGTCAACTCAGAGAAAAGGCAAAACATGTACGACATGGCTCTTCTCTGGAATAAATCAGTTTAACTGCATTTTTGCCCTAGCATTGGCTGATGACAAGGCGACTTTCAGGATTTGGCACTTTCTTAGTAGATCTAATTAACATCAAGTTCTTATGCTTCTGGTGGGGGGTAATTGTCCTTGTGAAAAGCATGGCTGTGTATATACCATAGTAACGCTACAAACTACAGCAGCCAGTCATAGCATTGCTCCCTCAGTCTCAGTGCTCACTGCAGAGGATTGTGATGTTTTCTAAATAAGGATAAGAATGAAGATAATACGAATGAAAACATAGTATAATAAACAGCAAGCTTTTTCATAGACAGTATAAATATTCTTTCTTATTTTTTAAGCCTGAGACTCCAAAGGACAGTAGGAATTTTACTTTTTCCTCTCTGGCTGTATCTGGGCAGAAAGTTGCGTGCCCTAACGCAATATGTGGTTCACAGCAAATAGCACAGCAGTGATTACGCATGTCTGTCTGCTTCCTCTTTATATATACCCTGAGCAAGGATTTTTCTCATCTCATACATCGTTCAAAAACCACTGCAGTGATTCCCCAAAGTCTGTCTGTACCTTCAGCACAGTGAAGAAGAAGAAATGAGCTACTTAAAAAAGGCTGCATTGTCTCTCTAAAAGACTGGCCTTTCACAGCACTGCAAAATCCCCGAGGATGTATTTTTAGCCGTGCCTCAGGAATAGTTTGCCCTCTAAGGCTCTAAATGGGAAGAAAACAACAAAAATTGGGGACACACATTCAGTATTTTAGTTTTTACTCCAAGCACAACCCTTTTACCACTCTGAAAGTTTGTAATCTTATTCAGTAAGAACTCCCATGACCAGAAAATGGTATTTCACGTCATAGGTCTTTTAAGAGCAAAACCAATCTACCTGAAACATGGCAAGAAGAAAATAATTCATCAGAGTTTTTCTGATTAGTGAAATTAGCTGACTTCCACTATGATTTATATTTCGGGTTCATTCATTTTATGACATTATTGAGGAGTAATAACTTTGAGCAACTGAGTATTTGGCAGACAGCAAATGATTGTGCAGCAGGCTGTTCGTCAAAAGCCTCACAAATTAATACAGAAGTTACACTCACCTGTTTTGTATCTGGATTCATTAGATTTAAGCTGCTGGTGGAGATATTCAACATTATGCTCATTCCTGCAAACTGAAGATTGCTCTTTCCCAAGATGCTAGAAAGGACTTTGCTCGGTGGCTGTGAGGAGGGGGGGAAAAAGCAGATTTTTGTTCTCTGTTTTTCTTATGACCTTCATTGTACGCAGGGTTAGTGGTGATCTTAAAGGCTTCTCAAAATTTTATCACTTTTCAAAGATCATTTAATTGCAACAGCTGTTTTCCTCTGAAAATTATTTCTCATTTATGCTACTACTAAAACAAGTAATATTAATAGTAGTAGTGATAATAATAATAGTAGTAGTGGTAGTAGTAGTAGTAGTAGTAGTAGTAGTAGTAGTAGTAGTAGTAGTAGTAGCAGCAGTAGTAGTGGTAGTAGTAGTACTGGAAGTGATACTAGCCAAGCAGTTATTCATCTACTCCTGACCGAAAAAAAGAGCAGTTTTGTGAGACAGCAAGGTCTCATCTTCACCAAGTGACCAAGTAAGCTGCCTTCAGTCAGTATCTTAAAATGACAATGTTCTTATTCTATAAAAATAGCTTCAACTCTTGAAAAGAAACCTGTTGTTTGTTCTGCATCTACTGACTGTTCTACCCCCTTGCCACATGGAAAGTGGGACTCTAGTGATACCAATGGGATGCTCTCAAAACGGGATACAGAGTGTTATGGACTAGATGACCTCTAATGGCCCCTTCCAACCCAAACCATTCTACAACTTTGCCTGTAGACTTAACAGGAGATAAAAGCCAGATATAGATGAAATAAAACCTCTGTATGCTGGGGTGCAACATGCATCTAAAGATTCTCCGAGAGTAAGTCTAAGAATGTAATACAGGGGATGTAATGATATTGATAACTTTTGTAGGCATTTCACCAGCTCTTAGGAGGTTTTGTTGCAATAGATGTTATGCTGTCAAAGCAAAATTCACGAACTTCTCACCTTTGACAACTACGGGGAACCACATAGCTGCATGAGAGCAGCCTCATTCAAGTAACCACAGCCTGTAAGAAAACAGACTGCCCAGCAGTTACAGACCAAGTCCTTCCACTTGCTCTACTCACAGTGGTGAATATTTATGCTGGTCATTAGGATACAAAAGCAAAACTGTGACTGGAGGCAGTGTTCTTCTGCCACTATATTTGCATTTGTCCTAAGCCGCCTGCAAGCTTAGATAGTTTTGTTTGTAGCAGGATGGACACACTTGAGCTTCTGTAGTCCTGAAAGTTTACACACATTCAATTTTAGCTTCTTTTCCTTCTGTTTAACTGATTAAAAATACACTACCTACATACTGCTCCTATGTAACATGTGCTGCACTATTTCAACCCTGTCATGTTACAGAGCTAGTACTTCATTAACTTTGCAATAAAACAAACTCTTTAGAACATTCTTGTATCTCTTCCTCCCTTAATCCTTCATGATTCCCAGGTCATGCCTAAGGATCACCTATCCACAGTGTGGGTAAAGTGTGAAAACTTGGCCTCAGGAAGTACATGTCACCTTAACCAAATTCATATGCCACTTGTGGCAGAAACATGGTGAATGTACAGACCAGGGACATGTCTTTGACATTTGTCTGAAGTTCTGTTGCTGTTTCTTTTCAATAACTGATAAACAACATTACTTCTAAAACCTGTAATACAGCAAGGTGCCTCACTAGGCACTTGGAACTCTGTTTAACTTATTTTTCCAACTATATTTTGTGTCATTTTGCTTTCCAAGAAGAAAGAGACTTTCGTCTTTACTTTCAGATTTAAAATGAAAAGCCAGAGAACAAAGAAATGGTAATGAGATAAATTTGGTTGTGGTGAAACCATAACCTTAATTTCTGAGACACTTTCCAATTACACTGTGACAGATGTTGTCACATATGATTGATTTTATCACAGGATGATTCTCCATTGCAAACAAGTGGCGTTTCAGCCCATCCCTTTTTGCTGAGATTCTGCCTAGATGATGGGGCAGCTGGGGAAGCAGGCAGACCTTTTCCTTCATGTACCCATTCTCCTCCCGTGCCCAAGAACACACGCAAGGCCTACAATTAACTACTTTCTATGCTTCTTCCGTTAGAGATAGCATTACATCTCAGCTTTGCTAGCAGGCCTCCGGAAGAGAGTGTTGAGAGCCATCAGTGCAGAAGCTGAGCCAAGGCTTCCTCCTCTGCCTGTGTGAAGACACTAACTCCCAGCACACAAACAAAAATAAAAACATGGTAATAACAGTGCCAGGTACACAGCGGACTCACCATCAGTGCTGGGCACTGAGCATCAGCCACAGGTGTTTATGGAAAGAACATAGGGAACAAAGGATCACCTCATATGCTATTTCCATTTCCAGAAATCAGTGGTTACCAAACTCATTAAATGTCATCAGTAGATCTACACTTCAATAACAAATCTAGTCACTCTCAAAACTGTGTATGTTTTGGGCTTCTGCTGTATCTTCCAGCATCTATTTTCACAATTTACTCATGCATTTTATGAAAAGGCATCCCTTTTGTTTGTTTTAACTCTTCCACCTTCAATCTACAAAAGAAAGAAAGTAAAAGGAGGAGGTTCTTGTGGAAGGAACATAAAGGCACACCCTTCATCCTGGACATATTTATACTTCCAGATGCCTACAAAAGGGCAAGCGACAATATACAGTGGGTGAAAACAGCCAATACTTTAAATGATTAATCATCTGCTATTCTCAAAGCTGCCTAAAGTCATGTGCCTGCTGTGCGTGGTCTCCACTGTGCTGAACAGAGATAATACAGTCAACTGCACTACAAGAAAAAAAAATACCTTTCGCTTCTTGAAGGCTCTTTTGGCACCAGGCATGGCTTCACAAACACGACTGATTGCTTCCCTGAAGAGACAGAAAAAAGCTTTATGGCAAAAGAATGTGTGGGTTTCTTCATTACGCTTGAAATGCACTGGAAAGAACAGCTTCGACTGTATTTCTGTTCACAAGGGAGGATAGTTAGAGGGTCAGTTAGCTTTGTTCTAAAAAAGAAAATGTTTCCTCACACTATTAAAAAGACCTTTTCTCACTGTAAATTAGAATATTGCTCCTAATACCATCCTTCAAGTCTCATTTTTGTACATTGTTTAACATCTTCTTTTAGGAAAAAATGTTTCTTTTAATGTGAGAGTTAAAAATCATCATTTTTCTTACTACTATACTATGCACTTCTCCAGTCAGAGCAAAATCACCAGGCTTTAGATAATATCAGAACCCAAAATATTCCTGGTAATACATCCATTCTATACAGTACATGAGATGCACAACATTTTAATGGATACTATTTCAATACAATCTGAGTAATTTATTAGTGGCCTTATGTTTACATTATAAGGAAAACTAATGCCATCAACGTTTTGCTTCAGTTTTTTAATATCGCTTCATTCTTCCTGTTGCACTCGGGTTGACTGAAAGGAATGTATGTCCAAAACTGATCTGAATCCATACCCTTTCACAGAAGAGTAGCTGTACACCACAAAAACTCTTGAAATCATACTGCTCCAAACAAATCTTATAGTTCCTTTCAGTATTTAGCAGCTTATTATCTGAATAGTCAATCTGGTCAGCGTTTAGAATTTGCCGCTGTACACACACAGACCTTCCTCTGACCACTAGGTACAAGGCTTCAATATGCTTGTCCCACTGATACTGCAAGACGGAATGGTTTCAAAGGAACGAGCAAAGGTGACTCCAAACCTTATTTAACTATTTTTAATATGTATTGAGACCAACAGCACATTGTATTTAGAGCCAAAACCTTGCAAATAACACATATTTTATGCAAAAAAACTCCAAAACCCCAAACCAAACCAACCAACCAACCACCAAAAAAAAAACCCAAACCAGAAAACAACAGAACAGGAGACAATGAACTACAAGGTAGAAAACAGTCAAAATAATAAAAAACTTGAAACATCATCTGGATAAAGACATAAATGATTTTAACTTTGTGCCATGTGCAGTATATTTCAACTACGCACAGGATCAACAAGTGAGTCAGGAGAACAATGTCATACATTTATATCAGCATTCAACTTATAACGACTCAGCAAATGCTACAGATTATATTGGGTAGCAATCAGTAATTGCTAAATCGTTATGCCTTGTGCACTTTAGCTAGGACCCAACCCAAAGTTTGAATCACCTGAAAGAATCACATTTTATTGGTTTGGGGAGGTGGTTATTTGTGGGACTGGAACATGCTTGAAGCAGGTGTACAGTCCTGCCATTCTGAAGAAGTGTGAAATTTATAGCAAGAGATGGTTAAAAAATCTTTCAAGCACACTATCTCTTCTTCAGGTCTAGAGGAGAGGTTGATTGTTCCGTAACTTGTCTTATGCCTTTTTTTTCCCCAACTACATCTTTTCATATAATAAAATTGCCTCTCATTACAAACCCTGCCTTACATATGCACTCAGACCATTATAGCTACAACCCCATTTCATGGTTCAGCGCTTGTATTTAGTTCCCACCTTAACCACAATTTTTTTTCACTCCAAACAAGTGTTTTAGTTAAAGTAATTACTAGATTTTCTTACAGAGCGAGTAAAAAGCAGTTGGTTTAAAAGAAGAGGTCTGATGCATTTTTGAAATAAAGCACAACAAGCATTATACAATGATCACCATGATACTGAGGCATAGGTTACTCCTGAAAATGTAATCAGGGAAAAGTAAATCATATGCTTCTCAAAAGAAAAATTCACCAAAAGTGCTTTTCTTTGACTCAAGAAAAACAAACAGACAACATCTTTTACAGAGTCAGCCTCTCTGACTACTGAGCTAAAACTTGTGGTTTCCCACCTCTTTCTTCTGCTGAAGCAAACCCTTTGGAGGTAATGGTATGGGAAGTCTAGGCCAGTGGCAGCCTCCAGCCCACTTCAGTCTTTCAGACGCATGCCTCTTGCTTCACCAGATATGTCTTAGTTTTCCAGGCATTTTGACTGAAAGTTGCTCTCAGAGAGACATCACCAACAATTGTCACATCTTTGTCTCTTCCAGTGCATTGAGATACCTTGTAGGTTTTGCCTCTCATGGAAAAGACTTGGATTTCAGAGATACATGCTTGAGAGATAAATTAGTCCATAATTTCTTTTCTCTTCCTCTCTGCCCCCATCATCTTCTCTCTCCAGTGGCAGCATGGAACTTACAGGCCACTGCACCCAACAAAAAATGTGTGCTATCTTGTTATTTTTCTAGTGCAGGGTTGGGTCTCATAGCAGTTTTGCTACTACCTCTTCTATCTGCTAGCTCCTGATAACCAGACATGAAGTGTATTACTCAATAGATTCATCTGACTCAAGGACCTTGTTGATCAAAACTGCCACTTGAGCACAGGAGAGGAAACACACTAGCTGAAAAGGCTGAAGCCCAGGGCAAGACTTGGCAAGGCAGCCTTGACTACTCCTTGCACTCCCTGTCTTGGCAGAGCAGAGAAAGCACTGAGAGTGGAAAAGCTGGGCTACACGTCCTCTCATTCAGTAAAAAAGCACTATACAATTTCAAGCTAAATGTCTTCCTTTTGGTAAAATATCTCGGTTTTACAGAACTCAGTGTTCCCAAAGGCTATAGGAAGACTGGGACCCTTCGGGGTTTGAAACTCTGTGAATACTAAATGTATTCAAGCAACTGCAGAGTTTAAGTTAACAATGCTTTTAGTGAAAATGCTGGGAACTTCAGAAAATATATTCATAGAGCAATTCTGTGTAATCAAGGTCAGAGTGTCCTGGCAGCAACTCTTTGCATGCCTGCAACAGAAGGCACAGTACTTTTCCTGCGTGGGAGTGAAGGAGTCTAAAAGCAGTATTTGAAGAAAATAAGAAGAAAAAGGACAACTGAACATCTGTCACTGCACTGATATGCATTTTATCCAAGGGCCACCAAGTTGATCAGACAGATGGAGCACCTTTCCTATGAGGAGAGGCTGAGAGAATTGGGATTGTTTAGCCTTGAGAAGTGAAGGCTTTAGGGTGAACTAACATGGCCTTGCAGCACCTGAAGGCAGCCTACAAGAAAGATGGAGAGAGACTTTTTACAATGGCATTTAGTGACAAGACAAGGGGTAATGGCTTCAAACTGAAAGGGTAAGTTTAGACAAGATGTTAGGAAGAAATTCTCCACTGTGAGGCACTTGAACAGGTTTTCCAGAGAAACTGTGGATGCCCCATCCCTGGAAGTGTTCAAGGCCAGGTTGGACGGAGCTCTGAGCAACCTGGTCCAGTGAAAGGTATCCCTGCCCATGGCAGGGGGATTGGAACTGAATGGTCTTTAAGGTCCCTTTCAACCCAAACAACTCTATGATTCTATGACAGTTTCCAGGTCACTCTGTTCAGAATATTCTAGATCATTTTGGGGGTGACGTTGTGCACAGATAGCCTGGTGATGTTGAAAGGATAGCCTAAAAATTTTTGCCAGCTTGCATTGCCAGGCAGCACAGGGCAGATGTAACCTTTTCTTTGCAGCAAACCAATTTTGCAAATGCCTCAGCAGCACAAACACCTGAGCCTCAAATCAAGCCCAGGAACAGGTATTGCTGGTGGGCTGCCATCACCCGACTTGTGCATGGAAACATTTGCCTAAGAAAGGCAAAAACAAAAGCTCTGTATATATCTGCATGGCTATATACGGCACAGTTTGGAAAAGTTGGATGTGACTACATTTGCTTCCTTTCCAATAACAAAATTATTTGACATAGACACATATTACACCTTTCTAAGCTACATCCTGCTTCATTAGCTAGGCTCAGATGAAAATCAGTGTAGAGTTATGCCGATCTCTTGTAAAATTAGTTACTGTGCTGTCTGCAGTAGGGACCACATGCTGAGTTCCAAATCTGTCCAAGAGTATTTTCTGCTTTGCAGATGGTCATACTGTGGAGTCATTTTCTTGGCACAAAACATGTTGCATATTTTGAATATAATTTCAGCATTCAAGTGTATTCAGTAAAAAAATTACAAATACTCATTTTCTGAGACTGACCTATACTGCTTTAAAGTGGCTTGACATCTGAGACAGAAAAAAGGACATTTTATACTGCCATTTAGTTCCATTAAAAAGGCTAATGCCCCGGTATCGTTCATAGCTTTACTGATATTTTATTCTGTTATACAAAGTAGTCCACTCAGGAAGCTCAAATGTGCTCCTCTATGAACCAGCATCACATGAAATACTCTCCATTTTTTGATTGTGATGTTTTGTTGCTCCTGTTCTTAATTAATAGGATTTAATTGATTAAAGCCCAGAACTCTGGAACTCATATTTCAGGGAAATGACAGATACATACAAAAAGCACAGATTTTCTCAACATATTTTGAAAAAGTAAAGCCATCTCAAATAATGAGATGAGAAAATGTGACTACTTTTTACTCTGAAATGTTTTGTATCACAATATTTAAAACCCACTAATACTCTCTTGTTAAGATATTCTAGTGTCCTGTAATTCCCAAATTTACTTTTCCCCACCTCAAAAGCTTAGGACTTCACAGGTTGAAAAACAGACATAAAAGACAGACTTTCTAAGTGGAAGAATTGTTCAGAAGGCTCACAGTTATTTCTTAACAGTACTAAGTTCCTGTCAATTTTAGTAACTTTTAATCATTACCAAGTATTGTACCAGTATTTGCTGAGGAGAAAAAAAGTCTGTACTAAATATAAAAATAACTTGCTTCTGAGAAAATACAAAAAAAAAAACAGAGACCAAAAATACATTTTTAGAAGTCTGTTTAATAATTGAAATATTTTTTGTTCATTTGCAAAGATAAAATGAGCATGTGCTGTCTGAAGTAGCAGAGGGGACATTCACAACCTCTGAAGACTAAACCAATATCTGACAACAACTTGATCATGTCTGGAGGACGGAAGGCTGAAGAAGTAGTTCAGGAGAACGAATCGCAGGGTATGAAGAGGAAGGGGAGGCTAACTGCGGCGGAGATGCACCTACTGCCACAAATCCAGAGCACCATGCAGCAGCACCCCTGTGGGGAGTTCCCCACAGAAACTGATGCAGAGACCGAGCGATGCCACTTGTCACCATCCTGACCGAAGTGAAGCCTGTCTTGATAGGAAGCCTGGAAGAAAACTTTTGTGGAATAAGGTGACATCAAGAAGATGTATCACACAAGCTGATGTCACCCGTAGATCAAGGAGACGACAACTCTTCTTTTTCTTTTTGTCAACTCCTCATTTTGTTTCTTCAAATGGAGTTTTCTTGCATTAGTAGAAAATCTAAAAGCAGAAAACGAAAGGAAGCTGGCCGAATTAATTTTTGGTTTATTGAATAAACTTTATACACTCAAGTGGTTGGCTTTGACAACTGTTAGGCACAGAATACCACATGTCATTAGATGTGTAGTGTGCAATCTATCTAACAATAGTTATTCCTGTGCTCCTGCATCTTCAGTGTGAGACTTCCATTAATCTCCTAAGAGAAACCAATGCACCTCAAAAGACTCTTTTGCTTTTACTGGCAAAGAAACCTTTCATCCATTGGTATGCTCTGTTCTCTGTATTTATAGATGACCTAACTTTTTAAGGAATATTTGAGACAATTTCTGTACAATTTGTACTTTTTTTCATAACATGCAAGTAAGTTTCAGAAAACTCAGTTTCATTCATCAGTAACAGAGAAGTCTACCTGATCTTGATGATTTCTTCCAACACAGTAGTTCTGAACAATGGTCTTATTTTAAGAAATGTAGAGTGAAACCTGTTTATCCTACAAGCACACCTTAGCTATATCTCTTAATTCTGCATGCATACACAGCTTTGAGGAACATAAATTAAGGGCATATAAAACATTCATTGGTGTTGAATGCATGGCTACAAAACCCTCCTTATAGACGACCCTCCAACTGTCAAGAATATGGTCAATGACACAAAACAAAAATCTAAACTGAAATGTACTTTAAGTTTTAGATCTGCTAAGGAGCTCAATCCTTTAACTTTTTTTACGACCATCAGGCTTTTTTCCACTCAGCCTGGTCTCTAGCTATTTATCATAGTCCTGATCAGAGAAATGGAGAGAGAGAAATTAAAACTGTTTTCTGTTGCTAAATCAGGATCATAGTAATCTCCAAACTGGGTCCAGCCTCAGGTCATTTACTAAAGTATTTTCTCCCTCAAAGAGTAGATATTAGCAGATACTTCAAAGACAGACATAAAAAACTTTACAAAAGTAAAGTGAAAACATTCAGTCTAACAAATATTTTCTCTAAAGCCTAACTGGCTTCACATCCAAAGCAGGACTTTGGAGACGTGTATCTTACAAAAGCCCTGTATGAGACAGATGACACTTTATAAACATCTGAGCTGTGTTTGCTGAAAACGACTATTCAGTGTTGATGAACTCTCTGGTGTGACTGGACATGTCATGTGACCAACACACGAATTCCTTATGCCATTGATTCTTTGTGTGATCAAGCTGCCAGGTGCTATTAGCAGAACTTGAGAGTGTCTTGGTTTCCAGGTTTCTGGCAGTTGTTAACGTTGTATTGCAGTTTGTCTTTAAAACATGTTAAGGCCACTCTGCTTCAGGTCCTGCTTCTGCATACCCGTATGTAGCCACCATCTTTCTGAAAACGCAGGATACAGCTATATCCCTGGGCTTCCCTGACTATTGGCTTTCAACTTTCCACCTTCCCCATCCCCCAAGAGGCTCTTTGTTTTCTTACAGAGGCAAATGGAGTGGGGGAGCTCAGTAAATTGCTCTCACTCCAGCTTTGCTTTATCATGTATTAGCCAAATTATTCCAAATACTAGGTAACAACTTCCACACTAATATTACATTGAAAATGAAAGATTCCAGTCTTAGGCACACAAAACCTTATTTATTCTACCCATTTCTGCGCTAATAACAGCTTAATTACCAAATGTAAATTATTCTCAAACTACCAGGCACTTCAGCTGTCACTGCCCCACTCAGAGGTGTGCTGTATGAATTATAAGGATGTCTCCATCCCCTTTTAAGACTCCTGCTTCCTGGTGAACCAAGCAGCAGTCAGCACCCCATGCTTCCCACAGCTTCAACTCTGAAGTAACTGTGCATACCTCTTCATGCATACAGCTGTGTGTGCGAACTGCAAATGGTCTGTGTGTTCTGCCATCCCCCAAGCACCACCCCACATCCAGAGCTCACATGGAAGAAGGCAGAGCTAAAACACACTTACCTTTAAGTAAGACAGCACGTTAAGGAGGACACAAATACAGAATTCACTGCAGATAACAGATCACCTATCTGCATTCAAAAATCACAGGAGAAACATTCTTCCTTTTCAATGCCTTCCACCTGTTTTTTCAGTGATGCTTCCTGACAATTAATTTCTGCAAACAATACAGATAGAGGTGAAACAGTACATCAGCTGAACTCCATTCATATTGTTTAGCACTGGACACAAATGCAGCTCTAAAATTTGGATTTTCACCATCTCTCCTCCAGGGACATAAATGGATTTGTTTTCATAATTTTATTAATAAAGTTCAGGCCTCAAATTTGGAGAGTAATATTTTTCAAGCCGTTCATCCCAGTAGAGTTAATGTAGAGGATGGGGATCAGAGTTTGGATTTGGGTCCACTGCTGATATGAGGCATTTCAGTCCTCTGATCTATTGCTATCAAAACAGCATGCAGCATAATGTTTTACTCGGCATGGGGATGTGTGACTTTATGATGCTGCATGCAATAAATTGATGGCCTTCAGTTAAATGCCAACGAACATTCATCCTTGTGGTTGAGACCCAGATGTACAACAAACAATGCATGCAACATCTAATTCCAACAAGCGTGTAAGTCACTCATGCATAAAACACAAAAGTGAGGACTCATTTTCTACAGCAGCTTTAACAATAAGCATACAAACATATTACATGAACTGCAAACACTGCACATGTTGCAAAAGAATTTTACCTGATTTTTAACTTATTTTTTTTTATAAAAAGCCCAAAGGCACAAAGCGCCTGGCCACAGAAGCTTAAGAGTGGCCCATTTCTATGACGATGATGGTAGGTTTCGGATGAACTTTAACCACTTGCCACCTGCGGTTAGCTCAGTAGTCTCGTCTGCTAGTCCTCTTGTTCCTCCACTATGTTGAAAATTAAATGCTTTTGTTTGTCTTGCTGCCCAAGAAAGTCATCTTGACTTCACAGGTGTTACAAGAATTATCACTGGGTAATTAAAGATGCAAGGCGTGGATTCAGATGGCTTTCATTTATCACTACGTGTAATGGCTGACCGTTGTCTGCCGCATCCATTTATTTGCTCAAGAATTCACACGACATTACATTCATTACAGGAAAGAATAAATACAATACAACTGATTAATACTACTCTAGTCCTTCTATTGAGAGAATCTTGAGACTTCAAATGTGTAACAATAAAGGCAAAAAACTGTTAGAAATTGTACATAATTGTTCATTTTGCCTCAAACTCAAAATTAGGACAGTAATACCACTGCAAGGCATCACCACGGTTATTAAGCTCTGATGAAGAGTATGCCAAGTGAAAGTGTTCGCTCACTGCTCTCACATGAAGATAAATGTATTGCTGCAAGTTTTAACATTTTAATGTACAAAAAGTGAAAAGGCAAAACAAACACAAGTTACAGGACAGGATAGGTAAGACAGCATTAGATGGCACAAATCAATATTTCACAGGACTGCAATAAGGAAGGAAAGACTGCTGACCAAACTATTTACTCTGGGGCTTTGATGCAGATCCTGAAATTGAAGCCAAAGTTCTTCATTTGTCAGATACGTCCATGCATGCACACTGATGTATATACTTTCCTAATGCATTATAACAGCTGTGATTTTCAAAGCCATTCAAATTATCTACACAACCTTTTCCCACGAATTTCTTATCTGTAATTCACCAGATAAGTGGAAATCTCAGTCCAATTTTTAAGTAATTTCTAAGTGCTCACTCAACAATTTAAGTGCCATTTACAAGCACTAATTCATTTAATCACAGAGTTGTCTGTGACTGGGACTAACAGTTTGTCTGAAATAATACCCAGAATTTTCAAGCAGAGTCAGACACTACATGTCTTACCCTCCCATTATTGAGCCCCACAAGCTTTTTCTTCTAGAAACTGATGCTGCTTATTTTACTTTGGGGATTTGTTCATCCTCAAAGCTGACAGAGACATAAAGTGACATGTGCAGTAACTGGAAGGCAGAAAAAAAGCAAATTTAGGATTCCTAATAACTGACTTCCTATGTTTAAGCTCTGGGACATGGAGACAAAGTAAGGTTAAGAAAGGAGGCAGGGACAGGCATGTGATGCAGTGCTAGAAAGGGAGTAAGTGCTTGGTATGTGTCAAACCTGATGCTTACTTGTTAGGAAGAAATGTACCCAGGCTTCCACACTAAATCAAGAAACTTAACTCATTTTTTCTGTTTTTTAATCATACTCAGTAAATACTGCATAATGCCAGAAGTTTTATCAGTACAAGAGAGATCACTTTCTTCTGTGACTGGTTTTGAAAGGTCTTGAGAAAATAACAAATCAAACAGGTGTGATGCATGCAATAGGATCAGTTTATAAAATTGCAGGTCAGAAAGGGATCACAGCTGCTGTGACATCTGTTTCTCCAGTTAGAGGAAACAGCACAGAGAAGTTTACACAGAGAAGCTTTTACTTTAGCTATAGACCCAGGCTCCTTGGCTGATGCAGTCACAGCTAACACTACAGACCTAAGCCTTGGCCACATCACATCAGAAGCCATCAGGCTACCAGGACAGTTTTTTTTACTAGTGGCAAGCTGCAGAGAAGTCAGCAATGGATGTACCTAAAAATACATGTATGATGTAGTAGACATAAATGTAACTTTCAGGTGCTTTTATTTTATTTGTAATCAAAGGGCTGCACAGACCATTTGGTGCCAGGTGTCTTCTTAGGAGGGAATTGGTGCCTGTAATATCAGAACATCAGCCTTATTAATTCAGTACATACCTTGAGGCCCATGTTATGTTTCTTAATACACACCAGAAAGTTAATTAGCATGTGTGAATCTTAGCAATTCCTTAATAATACTTTCTTAATAAACAATAGGCTTGTACATGAAATGCTACATGACAAAGTATGTGAGTACTGAAAACCTAGGACATGACAAGTGGATTTCTAGAGCCAGATGAATTAATGAAATGCAGATTAAGATGCTAGGTCCTGATTCAAAAGCTACCTAAAAGCCTAAAAATTTTAGATCAGGAACTACATTACGTAAAAGATGAGATTTCATTGTTTTACGATAAACAGAAAACCACGAATGTAAAATAAAAAGCAAAACAGGAAGATATGGTGTCCTCCTCGAAAAAAAAAAATCCTGTGCTCTGGATATAATTAGAAGAAGATAGGGTAACAAAATGATTTCATGTAGTGAAATATGCTATAACTTCAACAGAAAAACAATGTAATTTCAAGTTTGTTTCACAGTAAAAGCCAAGAATCTTTTTTGGTTTTTATTGGAGGAACTACAAGGCAAAGATATTCTGTTTGTGTAGACCATATTGCTTTAGATCACCAAATATGCTTACGTATTCATGCCCGAGTAGTGCCTTTAAGCTAGAAAATGAGAAAAGTACAACGCTATTCAAATGAAAGCATACAGTGAAGGAAACTGTGCAGAAAAATACAGATGAATTCACTTCCAGATATAGAAAACAAACCAAATAATTATCACAACTGTTTCATAAGCCAGTATCACTGAACTTCCAAGCGGTAAACATAAATGTACCACCTGCGTTGGAACTACAAGTCTGCTTAGATATGAAATAATTTTCAAAGGTCACTGCTGAAATACATCAGAAATGTACATGTTATGTTTTTAAAAGTACAGTAGTAAAATGATCAAATGCCTCCATAGTCTACATTGCTTGAAAAACAGGATTCTGTCATTTACCTGTCCTTTTGCTTCTATGCCTCTCATCAGTGCAATATCTTGACAAATTAATGGTTAACTTTCTGTGAGGACTTACATGGTCCAATTCAAAGCTGCTCTATGCAAGTGTAACTCAAAGTCAATGCATATAAACCATATGATTAGCATCCAAGCCTAAAAACAAGTGATTTTTCTCATTTAATAAAAGAAATACTTAGCTGTTCATGGCATGATAAATGGTTTATGACAGATTTATTTATTGTCAACTGTAAGATGCCTCAAAGAGGTGAAATTCAAGCACTGTATTCAGTCATATCACTTCGTATGTGTTTCTTTGAAAAGGATTTCTTTATCATTTCAAATCCAGATTTTGAAGAAGTGGTTTCCAGTTGCTAGAAGACATCAGTGCTACATTCCTCTGAAATCAATGACTCAGCTTTTCAAGTGAAAATGCCTGCAAAACACCATTCCTATAGTTCTCAGAAAATAGTCTTCATAGAAAAAAATGATTCATGGACACTTCTACGTCTTTAGAGTCGTACTTATGTACTGCTCTTACAAAAATACCATGACACCTTTAAAAGAATTGCCATAGGAACCTAATACAAACTTATTGTTTCTTACACACAGTTTGAAAAAGAAACATTCTCCTTTTTTGTCTCTGGTATCATTGTGGTGGTACATTTTCATTTATATCCTTTGTGTAGATAGTTTGTAATCTGACAACTTTTCATAAGAAATTACTATAAAACCCCATAAACATGGGGCTCCAAACCAGCTCCCTAGAGTAATTTTGAGATCATAGATTTTAAGCATATTCTAATTCTCACTGGCTTAAATGTCATGAAACTGATACACAGATAAGTGCCTTACTTGGCATAACAAACAGAAAAAATTTTCTAAAGTATTTCCTGGCATATCAAAAATCCACAGGGAAAATATCCTTTAAGTCCTGTTGAAACTGTATTAATATCATGTAAGGGATTTACCTGTAAAAGCAAAATTGAAAAGTGGACTTTCAGTATCCAAAAATTCTTTACCATGTGTTTTGCCATCTTTCTGGCCTTTCCGCTCTGGGGACACAATTCAGAAGTTACCTTAAAAAACATAGTTGTACAAAATCTTACCTTGCAACCTGCATTCTAGTACTGAAGTCAAGAGATCTCATTGACCGTAAGACTTCTATACACCCCAAGTACTGTAAGGAAAAAAAAACAGTTGGAAAATGTATTATAATTATGCTTAAGTTCTGGGAGAAAATGCAACTAACCATTAAAAGGCAATGTGCAATTCTTATTTTTACATTTGATTTATCCTATGTCTAAAGTATGTTGTTGTGATTATGCTGTTGTATGTCACAGATTTGTTCCATAAACATTTTGTTTTATTTGTCACATTTCATTCAACATATCATTTTATTTTTAACCTACTCACTTTAATACACCCAATTTATAATGTGTTGATGTGCTTTTTTAGTTTTCTTCTGTCTTAACTGATCCATTTTAGATATAATCAAAGTAAAAAATAATCTTAATGAGAAAGGAAGTGTGGTAAAGGAAATTCATCTAGTATTGGTTAATAGGACAAACTTATATCTAATAGGGAGAGAACTAAGTCTCATTAGAACAAAAAAGGCAATTTATAACAGGGAGAACTGAAAAGAACACCAGCAACCAAATTCCTTAAAAAACAGCTCAGGGATAGATGTGATTTAGTATTTCCATTTATTATACTAGTAAAAAGATGGAAAATGCTAATCCAATATACTAATAACCCATGATGGGAAATGGCTTTAACATGGTCATTCAAGAAAGGAATGACATGAAGGTTAGCTAATATTAAGACAAGACCAGACTTTTTGACCCAGATTTCTGCCCTGCATCTCTGTGGAAAAAAGGGAGTACCATCATAAAAGATGCTAAAATTCAACAGTATCTATCACTGGGAGTGAGAAAAACTCAGGTGAATCTTCTAGATTTGCTTCCAAAAGTGGGCATAACTTGCATATGCTGAAGTCTACTGAAGCTAAAGCTCTTGTCAGATATTTGGATAGTGGCTTTCTACAAAGTGCCTGACTGGCATATCCCATGGCAGTATCTTCACATGTAGGTTAAGTATTCAACCATACACTCGACTTTTGAAAGTCAGGGGACTTGGGGATGAGTCTTTACATCATGACCCTAACAACGATGATCATGATGCTATTCTACCATTGTGTTCTTATATCAGCTCTTATATCAGTTTTGTATCAGTTTTTCTATCTTCACAGCATAATGCAATCTATTTGGGTATGAAACTGGTGCAAAAATCAAGTGAAGCCACAATTTTTGACTGTTAGGGAATTTTATTTTTGCTGAAAAATAATGTTTTAATTAGAGAAATACTGCATCAGTAAGTATAATACCCAGAATTTTAGCAAGATTTTCCACAGAAACATGTATGTCATAAACTGTTTACAGGTTGAAGGAATATCTAGTTTGTTTTCACATATCCATTATTATTTCATTTATTTCTATCAAATGCTATGAAATCATTACAACACTGAATAAAATTAGCTAGAATATCAACTGACTCTTATTTGTTAAATTGCTTGAACTTGCATTATTATAGCACACAGTTTCTAGGAAGGGCTATCTCAAGATCCATTTCCTAGAATATTTTAGAAATCTCCTGCAAATTTATGTTTTTTGAAAATTTATAAAATGTTCATGGAAAGTGTCTTGTCTAATGAGATCCTGGCACATGGAGCTTTCAAGCTAAAGATCATACTCTCAAACTGTCATCAATCAGTGCAAAATTAGACAATCCTTGTATCTTATTACAAATAAATTCCTTTTTTTTCATATACTTCTGCCTGAGTACTTAAAACATATTCATGCTCTGATGAAGGAAGTTATGCCATTAACTCTATTTTTAATTATCTCAGAGGGTGATTTAATTTTCTTGGAGATTAAATTCTTTAGCATCACTCGAGATAATCAGCTGAAATAATTTAACTTATGCCAATAAACAGCAACGATCAATGTTTTCCTGTTTTCTTTCCGTGTCGTTTTGTTTTAGTCTAGGATGCTCTCAAATATTAATTTTGCCAATTATTTATTTCATACAAGATGCTTTTATAATTAAATATGCTGTAAATAGCATGACTATTCAAAGGTATCCCTGTGATTTTTTTGTTAAAGAAATTTCATTATTTCATCAACCTGTTAGTTTAGACCTCTCAATACTAAAACACTCTTGGGTTGCACTTGTTCCTTCACTTACCTATATTGGCCACAAGTCTTTTAAAGCAAAGCAATTGTACAAGTTTGAGAACCAGTTCCAGCATTTTGGAAGCAAACTCTGGAAGGTATTTTGACAAGTACATGCAGGCGTGCAAATAAATACACAAAAACATGTGCACACAAGTCACTGTCAAAATAAACAGACAAATAAGTAGACAAAAACCCATAAACATACTTAGAAGACGTGCATTCAGACTCCTTTGAGTCATACTACCTGATCTGCATTAACAAAAGTAGAGACAAGATCAGACTGAAGGAAGGTCAGACAGAAAAAATTACCCTGTACTTGTTTTATGTATATCACGGAGACAGCTGAACACAACTGAACATAGTAAGGATTGCAGTTTCCTGACTGATCAATGCAAAGATGGCAACTGATTTTCTGGGATAAAAGATGTGAACACTTAATCACCACAGCATGTTTTCAAGTAACGAAATTACTATAAAAATTGACATTCAAAAGGTCCAAAGGCCAACTACAGGGACATATAACTCACCTACTGCTATGCTTCAATTATTCCCCAAGACCAACACTGCTGTCTAAAAATATCCATTTGAAGTACATCCTGACAAGGATCCACAGAAAGAAGACATACAACCAAGATAGCAAGGAAATAAATTATTCATTTATTTCAACAAATAAATACCCTGATTAAAAAGAAATGCTATCTTTTGCTTTAGGCATTCCATGAAACATTTAAAATATAGTTATAAAACAGTCTACTTCTAAAAAAAGCTCTTCTTCACCCAGCACTTAATGTATATTCTAAGCAATCAGCTACTGTGCACTGTGAAATTTATGAGCTCCCGCTACCATCCTCCCTCTCACTGCTCAGGAACCAAATATATCGAGATGCAGCCCACCTTGAAGTAGGAGGATTTGGGACTACTCGTTCCAAGCTTTCTCAGAAAACATTCTGCCTTCTGTTGACTTTCTAATATTTGAATGAGTTTCCAGCTTGTGTACATTGAAAGGTACTATGTCCCAAGGAAAAAGTCTTTCATATGAATGAATACCTTCCCATTCAGAGATTCTAGATTCATATCTTGTACTTTGCATGCTGAACAGTACCTTGCAGGAAGCAGAGTGCCACATACAGGTGAGACCATGTAGCTCTTATTCCATGTGGTTCCAACATCCTTACTAGTTACAACTTTGACAGGTTAGTGTAAGAGAAAGCTATATGTCTCAGATTTCTGGTTTGTCCCATACGCAAAGACTTCTTCCGTACTCCCTAAAGTACCCATCTTCCTCATGACTCAGAAAATTCTTGTTCAGCAACTACAACCTTTTACTGAAGCCTGTGTAAGAGAGGATACTGAGTTCTCTCAGCACTTGTCAGAAACAGACATGAATGCTGGCTGGGTGCATCTGTGTACTTGGAGCCAAGAGAAGAAAAGAAAAAAAGAGAGTAGTCATTGTCAGAGAAGTGTTTTGCTCCAGAAATATGAATAACCTTGTTCAGTGCTTCCTAACAAGCTCTTCAAAATACCAAGTTACTGGTAGAAATTCTCCATTGTTGGACTGAGAAGATAGCAGTAACAACTGCAAGAAATACTTTCATAAAAACGCAGCAAGACTTATTCTATTATTCCATCAGGATGTAGCTCCATACAGCACTGAAGCAGTCCAGCCTACATACATGTCTAGCAGATAAGTGTCTGCCTTGTACACAGCATGAAGATCTACCCATCACCTACTCTCACACAGAGTAAGGACTCCTAATCTCTGAATCCAAACTACCGGAGTATCATTAGCTCATCAAAACTGCATAGGTATTCTTAGTAAATTGAGATTTACTGGTTTTAATCTGTGTAACCAGATGACCACTATCAGATCTGAGTGGTTCACCACTCTGCAGCTTGTACCTGCCTTGTACAAGTCATGTAGGAGATAACACGGTTACATCAGCAAACAGACATACACTTGCATTGTTAGACAAAAATTAACCTGTGCCTTCAAATATTGATGTATCCAAAGTATGCGCTAACATTACACAGCTGCAGATAATAGCCTGGGGGCTCAAAAATTAGATTGTGACTCCTGGGGTTCTGTGTGTTGCATGGAGATCTAAGTTTTGAAAATAGATATAAAATACCTTGTCATAAGATGGGCAATACACTGCAATTTTCTTACCCATGGACTTAGGCTGTGCTTTTACTTGGCACGTGCAAAAGCGAAAAAGTGAGCATCTTTTACTTGCCACATCTGGTTCTCATGTGTATCTCTAATCATATGCCTACATTTTCTTTTTTTTTTTCTTTTTTTTGAGGGGTGGGGGAATTTGTTTGTTTGGTTTTGTGGGTTTTATTGTTTTACATTCTATTCTCATTAGCCAAAGTGCTAATCCAGAATTACATTATGCCATGGAAGTAAATGAGTAGTTAGTATGAATTGACTAGTGCTAGTTAACTATGGCTGAGGACTCCCTGATTTAAAAGTAAGACCTTTATTTCAGATTCTATTGCTACTACTGCAATACGTATTTACTTATGCATCAAAATGACAGTTCCTTCTAATTTCAGGTATCACCATTAACAGCTAAAGGAGCTTGTGAAATGCGCACTGAAAGTTCCACAATGTTCCACAATACTTAAAAATTACTTCCAAGTTTGCTATCTACCCTAAATCATATTAAGATGCAAATCCAGATGCACACTAACAAGCAGGCCATAATATAAAAATAGTAACAGCCCAGAACTTGATTTCAAGACAGTAAGCTTGTCCACATGTAACTGTGGATACATTCAGGATTTTTAATAATCATATTGATGTGTGAGAAGGGGAAGGGGAAAAAAAAAAACAAAACAAAAAACATAAAAGAAGCCTAAGCCAAAAGCAGCCCAAGCCATAGCCAGAGACTGCAAGATTGACAAGTATTTTATAAAATGAATTTTTCTCTTTAGCAAATTAATATGAAACTCAATCCTTCCATCCCTTTGATATCATATTAGATGACACTCCCATCTTAACTTAATTTACAATACCCACTTTCTAAACCACTGAAGTAGGGAAAGAAAACACCCACAAAAATGTTTTTAAAGAAACTTTTAAAAAAAAATTTTAAAAAATTTTAAACAAATTTAAAAAAATAATTAAAAAAAAGACAAGCTTAAGAAGTAACTGTAATCAGAAAGCGTTCCCTTTAATAAAATAAATTAAGTTAAAGAAAAATAGGAAGTGATACAATGTTTTCTAGTTTTTTAATTGTGCTTTATAGGAACATTTATTACCCTGAATACCGTACTAGTTTGACTGAGAAATGCACCACAAAATTACTTAACTCTGCTAATCAGCAAGACATGAGCACAAAAAGAGAAGACAGCTTATCAAAACATACATTTTGCTTCTTTACTTCATATGGAGATCATAGTGTAATTGTATGTATTCTATTTATATGATTTGATTGAATTTACACTTGATACCTTTTAAATATAGAGGTACTGCATTCATACTGAAAAAAAGTATATGTAAAGGTGCCTTATAATATCATGCTAGTCATTAACCCAAGGATGTGGCTCAGCTATCCAACTGGGACATAATCTGGGAATCTGAAAAAACTTTCTGGACTCAATGATAAACAAGACCTGCGCTCTAACAGGCAAAAACCTTTTTTCTTTGTTTTTGCGGGATTTTTTTGTTTGTTTCTTTTTTTTGTGGGGCTCTGCTTCTTTGTTTTGTGGGGTTTTGATTCTTTGTTTTCTTTTTTACCTTAAGAGCTGCCCATTGCTAAGAGGGTGTTGTCAAATGTCAGGGAAACCCTTTCCTGGTAGGTGGAGAACCATTGTCCTACCATTATCACGATGGCAAACATTTCACCCAAACTCTGGCATCACAGAAGTCTGCGGGATACCCTCTCACTTCCGGTGTTGCTGAAAATGCAAAGCCTTTGATGGGCTGAAGAGACAGCCTTTGAAAAAGCTGGCTACCATCAGCTGAGCAGACAGCAGTGCGGTTAGAAGAAGGTCCTGCATGCACAAAACCATTCAGATTTATGCTAGTTTACCTAGACACTTCCAGTAGAAGAATGGAATGGAAAACTTGTTCTGTGACATTTCTAATGTAGAGTAAGTTATAATATTAGAAAAAGCTGTGGGCAGAACCAAGACTAGATATTCAGAGAGAAATAAATTTGTATAAGCAGTAGTCACAGAGTTTTAAATCAGATGCTAGAGATTTTAGTTTCTCTGAAAACTTTGAATAGTTTGGAATCTGAATTTATTTGTCTTTAAATTCTCTGCTTAACTATCACACAACACCATATTAAAATCTTAGCTAACATGGGTATTACTCTCCCAGCCATGCCATAGCCTCCTGCCTTTCCCTCCCCTTGGGGCAAGACATACCTTCAGACATATATGCAGGTCTCTGGGGGCACCTGATGATGGTGCTCTACCAGTATATGCCAACGCTCCCATTCTGTAGCTCTGCCCTGTGCTTTCCTGCTATATGCAAAACAGCACACCTGGTTGTGGAAGCAGCAATCCTGCATGAAAGAAACACTGGTAGCCTTGTTCTGAATGAGGAAAAGTCCCTATATTTAGACACTGTCAGAATCCGGCACCAAAAATGTGTCATAAACATATGCTGCCATGAAAAACAGAAAGGCTCTCTTCCGGGCTTTCATACTTCTGCAGTTGGTAATTTTTATACCAGTAAGTAATCACGTACAGAGCTTTACAGCGAATCAATATTTCCCCCAAAGGTTTTTTTCTCATTAGAGAATGCATGCTCCAATCCAGACAGAAAACTCTAAGTAAGGATTGACGGAGTGGAAACAGAACAGAAAATCTTCTTTGGGGTTCAACTACAGATAAGCCTCAACCGTTCCGTGTAAATTTATCATCACAAAATCCTCCCTGAGACAAGTAAACCAACAGAGCTTTCATACTAGTAGAAATGATGATGGATATGACTGTCAATTGCATTTCTCTTGGAAACAGGTGGTTTGCTTCTATACCAGTGGATGAGAGAACAGAGTTCTCCCAAGAATACCTCCAACTCTGGCCATCACCTTCCTATTTCCTCTTGTACAACAACAGGTTTCTATGGCAAAAAAAGATTATATGTCTCAATATATTCAGACTAACAATTCTTACGTGGCAAATGATAGCCAACACTTTCTATGAATTGTCTTACCCTGTGAAAGCTTTCTGGCAGCATCTCACAATCAACTCAACAGTAAGGATTCAGAACCCCTTAAAAAAGGGAAAGGATTCAGCTAGGAAAAGAAGAAGATATTTTATCTTATCTTGAAAAGCAATTTCTTAAGTCAGCTCTGAGGTCTCATTTCTTGCAAGTGAGGGGAAAGACATAACCAAGAAACAAATTTTGCTTCTGACAATTTTCTAATCTCCATCTCAAATGAGGTTGAAAACAAAACATCTCCAAATAAAATACTTTTCCTTATTTCTTACTTGCGGGTGGGTGAAATAAGATTGCCATCATCAGGCCCAAAAATATTTATGTAGTAGAGATGTTAAAAGAACAGGGTCTTCACAAGATTTCAGAAAAATCCCATATCGGTAGTTTTGCATGAACAATATTTCTTACGTTCTTATCTTGCAGATATATGTCCTTGCATGCAAAACCTCAGAAATGTTAGAATCAGAAGTTCACATATTGGACAGTTACTTACTCTATTATTTTAAATGTAAACACATTCTGTATTAAGCCTCAGTTTTTTGTATGGGTCAAAAATTTCCTTAAAGAAAAGAGCTACATTTGAGAAAAATATCCACAAGTTTTAGTTCTATACTTTTTAGGTTTAATTTTAAAAATACATAATAACAGTGAATGCAATTATTGCAGTGTGAACCACTTAGAGTATGCACTGCAGTAGCACAGATGAATTGCTTCATTGTCACAGCTGCATACTTTAGTTCAGTGAACACTTTCCAGACTGTTTTGCTGCTACCTTGAATATCCACTAAGATATACTTCCCTCTAAAGCACCATGGAGATTAGTTCCAGCAGCTTATGTTCTGCATCAGAATTCGTTTAACACAAGCACACAAAAGCTTCTGCAGCCAAAACAATATGCTTCAATAGCTGGAAATCATATTAGACATCTGAAACTGTAAATATGGACACTGTAAATATATCTAGCTATTAAAGAACTTGTTCTTCCTCTGTCATTAGAGAATAAGAGAGTCATTAGCAAGTAGAACTTCTTGATGAGGAGTATCATTAAAGCACAGACTTCGAAGATGGAAGATCTAACAGGTGCTTTTCCACTTGTATGCCAAATACAAAGCCATGATAAGTATCTGAACTGCATATACTGTTCTGCTTTCTAAACTGTGCATTTGGAGGTGTGATGTAGGAAGGACCTGTCACTGCTAAAATCCAAAACATGCATGGAGGGAGAGGGAGTATTTTTATATGAATGCCACACGTACCTCTAGTCTTCATCACAAGAGTTCAGCAATTAAACCAGATCTTTTTTTCTGAGTCTTTATCAATATTTAACTCTCCTGTGCTGAAGCTATAGTTTCTTGTGTTCTCAGTACGAGTGCCCAAAAGATGACCTCCACTGTGCAGAAAAAAGGGATAAGAGGAGAGAGTTCCAAGGCTGGATTTAAATAATGAAAAGTCTCTAGAAGGTTTCCTTGCAGCATAAAGGCTATGAAGAAGCAGAGCAGCTCTGGGGGGCGGAGGGGTACCACCAGGCCCTTAATGGCCCCAAGCAGGCTCACTCGAGACCCCTTTTTGCCACCACTCCCAAAACTCCCAAGGCCAGGGTCATCTCAGAATCGGCACCCGCAGCTTCCAGCTTGTGCCCAATACCAAGCAGCCCTGCATTTCCATCTTTTCCATCTTTTCTTTCCTTGGCAGAAATAAATATATTGCGAGAGAGAGCTCATACAATGTTTCTAGTTACTTAGTGCTGGCTTCTTAGTTTTTCTACACAATTAATTTACAAAAAAAATTAGTAAAAGTGAATAACACAGTAGCATCTACATTCAACATGTGGTGACAAAACATGGCCCCTACAGTTGGTGACAAAAGCAGTTTCTAAAACATTCCAATTCCTCAGGAAGTTACAGGTGTTTCTAAAATGTCCTGTGGTTCATGAAAGCAGCTCGTCTATGAAAAAAGAGAGAATTCTGTTTCTTATAATTACTTTATCACAGGTAAACAGTGTCAAATGTCAGTCAGGAAGGATGTTGATGTCCCATAAGACATGCTTTCCCTTGTGTAATTCCTAAATTAGTAAGAGCTAAAAATGGAAATAAAGGCATCTTAGTACAACAACATATCCAAAGGACGGAAATGGTACTGAATAAGCTAAGACAACATCTTAAGATAAATCCCTCTCTTTTGGTCTTGTCCTTGTTATTTAAGGTATTTGTTCAACTTATGTCTCTAATTTCAGGATTTATTCTGAGGTTAAAAAAAAAGATAAAAATATCTGTATCAGTAAATCCAGTGTGATGGTGCTGTAGAAAAAAAAAAAGCCTAGATAGCTTTTTCTGTCTACCTCACATTATTTTCTTTGTGTCACCCTACACCCTGTCTACTTTTATTTTTTATGGTTTTGGTTGCCATTTCTGTCTAATTTCAAATGTGTTTTTTGCAGTCTTTAAAGTTTTGGCTGTGACTTGGATTGTCTGATTCAGCCTTTTGAGACTGAAATCTTACCTGGCCCTATGAAAACCTATTCGAAAACCCTAGGGGAATATCTAACTTATTAAACAAACATTCTAGGTTATCCTTACTGAATTGCACCTAATCCCTCCAGAAAACAAGGGATGACTGGAAATGTGCTTGCACTGAGCCCCATCATTATTCCTATCACAACGCAAATGGACAGGCTCTGCCTCAGACTTGACTGCAGCTGACAAAAGTAGAGCTGCATTACATTTTGTCATAAATATATAGGATCAAATGAAATTAATATTGCATGACTATGCAGAATTGCAGAGAAGCAATACTGAACCCCTCTTCCTCTATGAAATTTGTTTCATTGCATGGGGGAGTAAATCACCTTGAAAAAGCATTACCAGCTGGGAAGGCTGGTTGTCTCTGACACTACACCAAAGCAGATCTGAGCTTTTTCTCATTGTAAACAAGAAAATTTAATATTGATATTTTGTGCATTCACTTGAACTTTCAGCTATAAATGAAGCCAGGCTGCAGCACAAATATAGCTATTGTGTTAGTGGAGACAGGACTTCTCTTTGGCTAGGGGAGAAAGAAGAACCCCACCACAGGGACAAAGGAGAGCCTTGTCTCCAGCAGCACAGAAGGGCATGGGTTTTCCTGAAGATCTTGATTCATCTGTGTGTTTTCTTTATGTTTGTAGTGACAAATATTTACATTTGGCACATGATATTCTTACTGTAAACATTGTTGGAAGACAAGTAAAGAAACCAACAATCTAGTTCCCAAGGAAAAACAGAGAAGGAATTCTGCCTGAACACAATTTTACCTCCTACACTGACCAGCTAAATTCATCTAGGGATTTTAAAACTGTAGGACATACATAACTAGCAGGATAAATAACTAGCAAGAGTATAATTTTTGCTTTAAACAAAAATACTCCATGCAAACACTCCAAATGTACTGGAGAACAGACATTCATGTTGACAGCTGAATCCTTCAACTCTGAAATCAATACATGCTTTGCTTTGTATAGAACGTGTGCAAACACACAGTAATAGTACTTGATTCATGTAATTAGAATAATATTATAATTAAAGACTCTATGGTATGATTTCTGCTCATAGAATCTGATCTAGTTTCTGTGAGAAATATTCTCTTCCTATTACTGGGCTCTACAACAGACCCACAGTAGTTCAGGCCCATGAAGATCAAAAGAAAGGTTTTCAGCAGAGCAACAGGCATCAATATCATTCTTTCATAGTCCAAATAACAGTGAAGGGAAATGGAAAGGATACTAACTGATCTCTCAGGAATATGGCACAATAGGAGGGATTAATTACTTAAACCAATGCTGTCTTTGTCACTTACTTCTCTCTCCCCTAATCTGCATGCATGCAGCTTTAAAATCCACAGTGATAAGACAGTTTCATTAGTCTTTATTAACACTGTTTGGGTACCCGGGTTAAGGGTAGCAGACTCTGAAGTAAAAACTTAGTAGTCTGTCCTATTATTACCATATGACTGAAACACACAACACATTTCTTAAACATGTAAACCTCATTACAAACAGGATGCTCTGGGACTGTGTTTTTTTGTTATTAGAATTACATGCACGAAATCCTGCTGAGTGGGTTTTCAGTCAGGCCATGCCAAACGATCAGTGATTAACCAACAGCACTACCTCAATTTGACTGACAAAAGCTGAATTTAAATTTGATTAAAAGAAACCCAAACAAACTTGCACAGGTTTTTTCTACAAAGATAAATTTAACCAAAAAGAGAAATGAAAAAGTCTTGTTGTAATGTTATTTTTTAGTGAGAACAAATCAATTCTGGTTAAAACAGAAAGGAAAAAAAAAAGAGACATTTTTCCAAAGAGCATTGAAGTCTTCTAGGGGAAGGCAACATATGACTCAGTTTCCACTTTGTTAGTTCCATTTAAGGCTGTGCTTTGCAGTCTGGGTTAGCCACTAAAGAGACACACCAATTCAGTTCATCCCTAAGCACACACTTAACTTCCAGTGTACAAAGGTAGCCCCAATTATTTCAATGAGAATGCTCCCGTAAACAGTGTCACGCAGGAATGTTTGCAGAACTGAAGCCTTTACTTGGTGATGTGTTTGAACAGCTTCACAATGATGTCTGTTTTCCACATCAGATATAAACTGCTGTTATTCCCTTCCAAGGAATGAAAGTGTTAAAATGTTAAAGAAATAATTGCAGTTAGGATTATATTCTTTAAATATTTTGCTATAATATTAATAATTTAATGGCCTTTTTATTGAAATACTATTTGCCTGACTTGGAGTGATTCTTTTGGATGAAACAGTTCTTCCTTCCTCTCTCTCAGATACTATATTTCTATCTGTTTTTTAACACTAGATTTACCCAGGTCTGTTCTATATTACTGTGTTGGCTTTAAATCTTATAGGCTTTTTCAGACACACTTCATATAGGTATATAAAATTAGACAGTTTTTTTTGTTTATTTAGTTTTGAACTTCTGAACAACAGCATTTTAAACTGATTGACACTTGTTACAAAATTCAGCCACAAGTTACCTGAACACAGAATGCATTTGCCTCTTGACTGTTCTGCTCTTATTTAAATGAAACAAACTCCAAAATGTCGATAACATTACCCAATTATACTCATTAGTAGATATTTATCATTGGAAACAACAGATTACAATGAAACATTTAACTGTTTTTGCATTGCTCTGGTTTTTTACACTTTTTTTTTCTATGCATTTGTTTTTCTGACAACATGAACATTTATAATCTCTCCGTGTAGTAATCAGTCCCACTATGGGGAAAGCACTGAGCTCTTTAAGGACTTCCATCACACCAAACTACTTTTTTTTTTTCCTTAATTCATTATTTGTTAAACTCTCCAGCAGTAGTATTAAGTAAGATATCAGTAGCTGACTATTTTATGTCCCCAGTATGGTTTTGGTCATTGTCTAATTTGTTACTAAAATGTTTTTTGGGGTTGTTTTTGTGAAAATTTTAATGTTATAATATATAAAAATGCAACATGAAATCCACTGGGATGAAAAAATGCAGAAAGTGCCAGCACTTTCATGGTTGAAAACAATTCCATTGCAGCAGACCATGGAGATCAGAATATAGCTACAGTTCACCATAATCTTACACTCTTTTTAAGCATTAGAGTTACACTGCCTATTTTAAAAATGATTAATATGTGGTAATGTGGGAACAGCAGTGAAATTTCAGATTTTTCATACACTGCACGTAGGAATTTTGTGTCTCTTACTTCAGAAGATTCCAATGTGAGTTATCAAACTGCCCAGTAGTTACAATTAACCCTGTCCCACGACTAATTGTCTGTTTTAAATGTGGATTAATGAGAAAATTGTAACCCAGTGCACATTTGCACAAAAAAAAAAAAAAAAAAAAANAGAGATAAAAGCTTTCCTGGTTAACAACAAATCTAATTTTTGTCTCATTTAACAAATGGCATATGGAATTTTCTGCAAGGCATATGGTACTAATTAAACATGGTATGAGTCCCCCAGACAGTCAGTATAGCCATGAGGTATCCAAGGAATGTTTTCCCTCAGTATACATTATCTGTGTATTGATTTGATGGTCTGAATGGGTAAAAGTCCTGGTTGCAAACAATGTTTAAGGGTTTGGGAACTGCACTTCTATTCTTATCCATATGAATGCTGCCGTTGCCAAGGAAAACTGAGATACTTAGTAAGCAAGCAAATTAGGAACTAATCAGGAGCAGTTTATTTTCATTCATGCATTAACCACTTATTTTGGTATTTATTTTCAACCTTTGTTTTCACATTTAGAGTACTGTTGTGTGTCTCTTATACCAGAAACCATGAAGTTAAAGTAATCACCCTATATTTTTAACAGAAACAATAACCTAGATTCCATACATTTTAACGACCAACAAACTACTAACAAACACCTAGAAGTAAGTTGTTTGATTGATTTTGAAAACTCTGATCTATACAGTGTACTTTCATGTATTCAACATCAACAGCACTAATTAAATATTTGTTCTTCTATCTCTGTTAGATATGGGTAAATTACTGTAAATGTTAGTCCACTTCTACATAACTTTAATTCTCTTTTCAATTCAAAGATACCAGCTTCCTCTAGCATATAGTAGGCCAACTACTGAAAAGATTAAGAAATTGAATACTGTGTTTGCTCTGATTCATAGTGATCACTTCAGGTGAAACAAACAGCAGCAGTGTATTCTCACAGTCATTTTTGGGCTTATAATATCCTAAGCAAAATAAAAAGTAAAATGGTTGAGTCCCCTGAGCTAATGTGAAAATGGTAAATGACCTTCTGTTAACCAGAGTACTTCTGTGCAAAAAACATCAGAGTCTCAACACCACTATGTCTAGCATCAGTGGGTTATTTTTATCGAGACACTTCTTGAAGAGTAACAGAGCAGCAGTTTGTGGCTTGAAAGGTAGCACTGACTCCTTTGCAGCTCCAGTAAATTTCAGAGTAGTAAAAAAGACAGTACAATTTCAACAGTGTTCTGAATTGGCCAACTTACTCAATCTACCACCACCTGCTATATCTATTATCACCACTAACACAAAGAAATGAAAACTGCTTCCTAGTCCCCCAACAGTTAAATATGCACTCTGCTTTTGATAATGAGACTTGAGAAAAAGCAGTGAGAGTTAAGTAACAAGGGTGTCACTCAGCTTTAAAGCATCCTGAAATAAAGTCACCTGTGACTCTTACACTAAAAATAAGATGACACTAAAAATAGACCTGTAATATTAATAGCCTGCTGCAAAACAGTTTAACACTTAAGATACAAAAGCCTCTTGGAAAATGAAACACGGCAACTGGAGAATGAATTCTGGACAATAATGTTACTTTTACACTTTCTGCACACTATGCTGAATGGTGTAACCAGACTATTATCTAACTACAAAAACATTGCACATATCTTGAAGGCTCTACTTTAACAGGTGGTTTCAAAATATTTTCAAAGCATATGGAAACATTAAGTTTACCCTGTAAACTTAAGACTCTCTGCTCTTGACATGCTGTATCAATGAACTGAAAAGAGCAACAACATTTAAGGTGGCTGAATCCTCATTATGTAAAACAAGCTGCATTTTCCTGCTCTATCCACAACATTATTTCTAACTGTGAAACACAGTAAGAAATGTGCTCTCTGCCTTACTGCTCTAAGATTTCAAGTATCATTTCACTTTAAAACAACACTTGCCCTTAGAGGTTTTACAAACCGAAAAATTCATGCATGATTAACAGTTCTCCTCACATCAAGGAGTCTTTTTTTCCTCCTGTATATTGCACCAGACATATTGAAAGCCTACGTATCCAAGATATATACAGTATGTTAGATAACACTGAAAACCTAAATTCAGAAGAAGGATAAAAAACCCAAACCAAATCAGCTTTTAGCTTAGGAACAAGATTTTCACACAGCTGTAGAACATTATTTGCTGTTTTGCTCTAATGTAACAAATTAACACAGCTTCCCAACCCTGCCTTCCTGCATTTACCTTCCATGTATTATGCACCAAAAAAAAAATATATATCTGCAAACAGAGATCCTTTCAGCCTGACTATCCTGTCAGCAAAACCAGCAGAGAATTTTTCATTGATAAAAACAGAGAATGGAAGAAAACAGACCAACCTTCACAATGTACGTCACACCAGGTCCCAGGATCTTCTCACTCGAGTGCAGCCATCCTCGAGAGGATTTATTGACAAAACTGCTAGTTTGATTCCAATCTTCACTTCCCAGGTGCATTTCCTCTGACCGTGCTTTTTTCCCCATACTCATCTTGCTCACGTCCTGCTGAGAACACGAAGTGGCAGAGACAAGGTTACATGTGTTGTCTGAAGCCCCTGCTGCTGAACTAGAAGCACTCGAGCTTCCCTGCAATTTGGAGACAGCAAGCTCCTTTACTGCAGAGGAGAGGTTTTTGATACCCAAAAGGCTCCCTGTGCTAGAGAGTTTCAAGTGGGACACTTTATGGATGAGGGTACACAGGGTGGTGGGTCCATCTTCTTGGTCCTTGCGGAGAACCTCTGGTGAGACCAGGTACGAAGGTGAAGTTGAAGTTGTAGCAACTGCTGAGACCTTGCTGTTCATGGGCAAATTGTGAATAAGATCATCAACAGATGTCACAGAATCATTCCTGAAGCGGTTATACTTGGTACGTTGAAGCATGCCCTTCTATCTGCTTTCCTGCATATGTTCTGGCAAATCTGATGCCAATGCAGGAGATGCCTGTACTAACATAGCAGGCGATTCATAACGACACGGATAGAAAACAAGAGTTTAGGGTAAAAAAGAAAAGAGTATAAGGAAAAACAAAAAATGTATATTTTTAAGAAATTTCTTTTGGTTCCCTGTTAAGGTTGGGTGAAGTAACAGTTTTCTGTGACTGAGATCCCAGTCCTGCTTAGAGCTGCCAACTCGCTCACAGCAAAAGCATGACTCACACAAATGAGAAGGACCCTTTTCAACAAAAGGCTGTGAACACTGCAAATCACTTCCTGTAGCCAAAAAAAAAAAGGAGAGAGAAGAAAAAAAAAACCCACATCCACCCACTTACAGCACACTAGCACCAATCAATTCTCAAATTCCCTTTTCCTATCTTCTCAAACAGATACTTCCTCCCAACCTTTAATTCCTATCTCCTCCCACCACCCTTTTAGTACCAAAGGCAATTACCTTTAAAACTGAATTAACAGCCTCTATGAAACACCACACTTTATTCTTCTGTTAAAATGTTCTTCCACCTCACATATTTGTGAATCTATAAAGAAATCACAATTAGATAGCAAATATCTGGATAATATTCACAAACATATAATCCCCCTCTCCTGCCCTTGCAGCAGAACACAGGCACCTTAAAGGTTTTCAGAACAGATGAACAGAACTAAAGAATATATACATTTTTTCCACAAAAGCAGCCTAACGGTGCCTTTTTGTCAATGCTGTCCCTCACAGAAACTGTTATGTCAAAATTTTGGTAGAGAAAGAAATCCTTCTCCCCTGTTACTTCACAAGAACATTCTATTTTAATGCAGGAATTACATAAGTACCTATGTGTGAAGAAAAGTATTTTTCTGATGTCCAACAACAGGCTTAACAGATGTTTTTTCTTTCACATCTGATATTCACTCCGAAGAAAAGCATGAAGGTGATCTTCAGTTCACTGGAATGTTTGGTTTAATTCCGAAAAACTGAAAAAAAACCCTGAAAGAATATTAAAAAGTCCAGGTAGCAGCAAACTGACATCCTGCAGTTAAAAATAATTTTTAAAATGCCTTTATTAAGTATAAATGTCAGTTACAAACACTTGATCTGAAGAAGTAGCAAAACATGCAGAAAACAGGTATTTCTTTTCCCCTGCAATTTCTTTAAAAGTCAAAATGTATACAGCATTATGATACAAAATGCCCATCACAAGCCATATGGCTTTTTCCTATAAATCAATCTGCTTTGCAAAACATTTTTTGGATGTAGGACAATACACTGCATTATAAACAAATTCAGACCAGAGAAGTTGCATAGTGCAAAGTAATTTTTTTTAATAAATGACTAACTGCAGCACAACTTAAAGGAAAAAATCCTATGGAATCCCTTCCTTCTCCCATGGTTAAAGGCTGCAGTATACAAAATGCAAATACAGTGAAACAGCCGGCTCAAATACAGGTATTTAATTAGTATATTCATGACATACTGAATTAAGTCAGCACCTCTTATCCCAGCAGTGATGAATAACGGCAATGTCCTAGTCAGTGTAAAGCAGTTTTCTACTGATCTGCGGAACAGCCTTTCATCACAACATTGCAAACCTGCTACAGCATCCTCACAGCATTCATTCCTCTCGTCATCCTCCTAGCACAGCAACAGCAAATATACACACCACAGCCTATTTTTACGTGTCTCTACTGCCCAGAAAACCCTACTGCTCCCGAACGGCTCTCTTCATTAGAAGCGGCTAGCAGGACTGCAAAATGTGAATGAGATGCTGCGCGTGTGAATGAAAGGGCTGGCTAGCATCCCCACATTTCTGTGAATGAAGCGAGGCCTCGCAGCCTCTGCCAGGCAATCCCTTGGGTGCTCACCAGCCCAGCCAATACCAGCCGGCTTTGATGACTCATTCAGCAAAGCCTTGCTAAATAGTGGAAGATCCCATTTCGAGCACAGGCGGCATCTTTTTTGCTGCAACACCAGAAAATGAAGCCGGCGTGTAAGCAGACGGGAGTGGGTCGCGAAGCCCCCGTGGAACACAGGGTGTTGCCGCAGAAATGCCTGGGGTATCCACAGGAGCAGCAGGTGAGGAAAACCGTGGAGTCAGATGTGGGTTTCTCCCCGACTGTGTTCATTCAGCCAATTCATTTACATCCAGGACAGGAACATGAATGTGCACATTTCGTTTGATGTTCGATTGCTCTCTGTGCGCCCGCAGATTCACAGATTTTACAGGTTTGTCTTCAGAGACTTCTGACAAAAACAAAATAAAACAAACACACAAAAACCCACAACAATAAACAAACAAAACCCAAACAAAAACCCCACCCAACCAACAAAAACCCCCATAAAAATAACCACAAAAACAACCCCAAAGCCCTGCTTGAAAAAAATTACGTATACTTATTTCTCCCTTATTTACTCAGCACAGTAGATATTTAAGGCAGTATGATGGTAAGGAAAGGGAAAGCTAGAGCATAAAAGCTTTCCAGAGCACCAGCAAAAAATCTAATTTTTGAAACTTTCACTGGACACAGAAATGCTTCCAAGGCATCCACTGGATGCAGAGCTCTCCTGCAAACCCAACATTAGACACTGCAGAGGAGTAGAAGCCACTGAATTACCCAGTGCTTGAGATCTGGTGCCTATATCAGTGTGTGATTGGGAAACTGTCTCCTTTACAAATCCAGCCCTAAGGTGAGAGAACTGAACATTTTAAAACCTTGCCTTTTATAGTTCCTGGGACTAGAAACAGTACATAATTTTGCCCTACAGGCAGCAGATTCAAACCGAACTCCAGGAAATAATGAATGAAATCAGGAGACTGTGTAATAGGCATAAACTGCAATTTAAATTAGGATCTAGCTCATTCTAGCTATTGCCAGAGCATTTATAATGTCTTCTACATTTCCAACACTGTGTCTGGAGCTTGCACACTGACTGTACCATGCCTGCCTTAAACAAGCTTGTTGCTGCTATTGTCATAGCAAGACAGCAAGACACTCAGATCACTATTTCTTTCTTACTTCTATTTGCAACCTTTTCTAAGTCAGTGCACAAAGTGGATCCAAGTTGAAAATGAGCCTTTTTCTTTTCTTCTTATTTCATTTTGCAGGGCTGTGAGCCAGACACTACAACACGATTAATAAATGGCCATGGAACAATTATTTCTTTGTTGACCCAGTAATAAAATGGCAGGTGGAAATTCAATGTCAGTAAGTGCAAAATAATATATAATCCTAGAAATACATACACAGTGAGGGGGTGTACACTGCCTCTGACAAAATACAGCATTTCTTATGAACCACTGGTAATTTTGGCATCTTAGACCACTCCTTCTTTTTTGAATTTTTTTTTCCTGTTGTTTTTTTCAGCTCTGTTTTCTCATGGATACTCTTCTTACCTTGATTCAGTTTTTGTTTCATGTCACTGTTCCTCCTTTTCTTCCTCCAAGCAGCTCTTAGGCACTTACCCTTAGCTGCCACATTTTTCCTTCTGTATCTAAACTACCTCTGCAGCCTGTATTTCAGAAGCTGTCATTTTTATTAACTGCAAAGGGTAAGAAAAGAAATTATGCTGGGGGCATGATTAGAGGGAGAAACTACATTTTGCTGAGGTTTAAATTGTTTTAAACCGCTGCAAATGTAGGAGACATTACCAATACACAAGCTAAACCAGGTAGGATAATGTGACCTCCATAAAGAGGAAACACAGGAATACAACCACTGTGTTCCCAAACCTATAGTAAGAAACTCTCCTGAATGCAAAAAAGGTGACTGCCAGTGATCATAGTCAGAGAAATATTAATCATATAATCAGAGCTGGCAAAAAATACCTCCTTCCAGTAACACACTGTGGTCAAGTATGTACTCTACACAAGTAAGTGCTAGAAACTATTGAAATTCTGATGAAAAACTATTTGCATTTTCAGGGTTATTGCCTGGTAGCAATAAAATTGCTTGCAGACTAAACTGAATTTAAGACAAATGAGAAAGACCTGGACTTTGGACCAAAAAAACCCTCCAAACTGAATTTGGGTTAGCTAAGTTATAAGAAACACTGAATATGTCAGACAAACATAAATATAGATGTTGCTAAGAGTTTTAATACTACACAAAAAGTAGCCATAGGGCCATCAGAGTTGACATTCCTCTTTATAAAAAGCCCTAAGCAATTACTGTTACTGTGATATAACGTGAAATTATCAGCAAACAGGATGCTGTTTTCCTCGCATTGTAATATGATGGACACATCTCTGCTTTAGTAAATGTTCTTGCAGAATCTTTAATATTAACAAATGGTCAACTCATCAAATAAAAAGATAGCAGTTCTATAGTACAAAGATTTCTAATATCCTGTGGGAACATTTCTTCTTTTGATAATTAAGAAGGAAAAATATTAGCATTGTTTGCACAACACAAGATTGACGTATACCAGAAATCTCTTACCCATTTATTTATTAATCAGCCTAATCCAGCCTTCTTTACGTGAGACAACCTCAGATGATGTAGTTAACAGAAAAGCAAGATAACATCAAGATAACATAAAAGGCATTATGATCTAATCTTCTTAAGAAGGTATGTAGCCATCTTAATTTAAAAAAAAAATTTCTAAACAATTTTATCTGTTCTGTTTGTACATACTTAATATATCATATTCTGTATTCCTCTGTTGCTCTGATTCACCTGCACACAGAGCTCAGTTACATCCTACTGTGATTTCAAGGGGGGCTCATCGCATAGCTGCCAGAACTATTGAAAGGCACTGAACTTCCTGTCAGTGCCATGACTATATACCTCTACTTCAAAACATTTTGCAGGAATAAAAGCATAGACTCGGCTCACATCACTTAGATTTTTTTCCATAATGGGTATTTGAGTCCAACCTCAGCTCACTGTCCTATACAAAAAAAACTGAAGGGCTGTAGGTAAAGGCTGCTGTTTTCCCATAGCAGAAAAACCAACCAACCAACCAAAATCCAAGGAACACGCCCTCCCCCCAAAAAAGCCAACCTGAAACCCAAGACTATTCAAACAAATTCTAGTTAATTTATTAAAAAAAAGCGTTATAAATTTCCCCCATCTCCATTTCATCCTCACCCTTCTCTTTCACTGGATCAGAGTTTTGCTGTTTCCGTGGCAACGTTATTGCTAAGGGTGGGCTGCACCAGGAAATGGGAGCATTATCTGTGGTTTTGCAAGTTATCTCTCTAGAAAACCATATTGTTGGAAGTATTACTATTCAAGATCAGTGATCATTAATCATTAATGATCAACTTCCAATTTAAATTACATCAGTGCAGTGTAAAATTAAGGTCTCAAATATGCCTACAAATTTTTGTGCAGATGTTTATATTTTGAACCAGAAGCTGACGCTAAACAGTGGTTAGGAGGCTGTTTTTTCTGTTAGTTGGAAATACTGAAACAATTTTGTCCTAAGAGGTGTTCACCGTATGAAATATGACATGAAATATTTGGAAGAAAATGAAACTTGTAATTCCTTCTGCTCCATTAGTGGTTCCTGAGGGTCTACTGTTAAAAAGTCAACACACTACAAAAGTTCAGAGAAAAGACGGATCTGAGATAACACTCAAATCTGAACATGACACTGAGCTTTTGTGAAGAAGGATCAGACAGGGAAGTGCACTAAAATCTGCAAACCAACACTAAATCGACTCTTAAAAACCCCCAAATTTTACAGTAAATTATTCCTTTCTTTCAGCCAGACACTGAAGCTAGAGAGTTATCAGCAGTGTAACAGAGCTGTATTTCCTAAAAAATACACAATCTAAAGATCTGCCATGTCTGTTGGACTACCTGCACCCACTGCAGACCTTTGTATCGAACAGGTCTTTTCCATCCGAAATGATCCTGTGTTTCTCTGGTTTTTCCTCTTTCTCTCTGTCCCAAGCTTCCATCCTCTGCACCAGGAGTCGCAATCTAGCTGGAGCCTCATCCTAGAGATGGACTCTGCTTCCCTAAGAAATAAATCCCAGTCACATTTTCTTTTGTGTCCACAATCTGTGGCATGATGTACAAAATGTACTGCATTGTGAATAACGTAATAAGAGGCCCATAACATGGTCCTACGATTTAGTCATACTGATGGAAATTATGCTTCTTCTGGGCATATATGCATTAATGTCCAAGTGTCTCCAGGTGCTTCTATTTTAAACAGTCAGAAAAAAAAGTGATTTGGAGGAGAAAGCAAATAACAACCTAGTTCACTGACAAATTATGCAAGAACTTTTTTTGCTGTCTTCTTCAGATTGAAAGCCAGTCATTTACTTATTCATTGACCTAGCATCTTTTTGGTTCTCATTCATGAAATCCATTTAATAATTCAGTAGTTTTCTTTTCTACATTGTAATAAGGTGTCTATTTTTGGCTTTTGATAGCTTTTTGGAGTATTTTGTTTTTATTTTGTTCATATCTTATTTTCCTAAGAATGGTTTGCAAAGTTCCTTTTAAAAACCCCCTGTACATGAAATCTGACTTCACAAATTTCACAATTTTGCAAGTCTGGGAATTTTAATTGTGTCTGACTTTTTGTACAAGATTTCTTCGGTTGTTTGCCACTCCTAAAGTATGTTTACTTTTATTAAAATGTAAATGGCTTTGTTTATATATTGCTTTTTAAAACCACGAAAAAATTATTTATACTTATACATTTCTCCTCCAAATTTATACTTTTACAAAATATGTTCTTTACCACCATAAGAAGTTTTATGCTCTAGAATCTACTCTTTTATTAGGATAGCTAAATACTGGCAAGAAGAGCAGCAATGAGACGGATAAGTGAAAAAATTGGTAGCGCACTTTTTTGTAACTCTTGGCATCAGGAAGGGCTAACTGTACCTTGTCTGAGCAGACAGCAGTCCATTAAAAAAACCAGACTTTCCCAAACCCATTAGTTTCCCCTCCCCTAATTAAAAGGTTATCCTCAAAACTGTAAGAACCAAAAAGCAGCAGAGAGTATAAATTACCATCTTTGCCTTATGTTGCACGTCAGACAAAAATTCTGGCAGTGTGTGTAGAGATCTGGGGACAGCAGAGCTGTTCAGACTGCATCACCTTTGCCACGTTGCCATAAAGCGGCATGCTGTGGCATCTGGCTGAAGAATAAAACAGAAAAAACTGTTGCGGGGTTGTGGGGGTTACTTTCAGCTAGATCAGTTCTAGACTCCAAATCACTTCACAGTCATGAATGGTGAAGAGGGAGAAGAAATGAATTGCATAGGCCAGGACAAATGTCTAATACCCACTTGCATCCACTTCACCCTGAAACAGAATCCATTAACTTGTGTCACCAAACGATACATATTTTCTGCTACACGCAAAGCTGTTATCGATCAGCTTCAGTACTGAAAGAATTCTGGCAGTTCTGCAGTAGTGGGTAACAGCACCAGTGGAGGGTTATTCACAGCAGCACTCACAGCACTCGTTCCTAGTGAACTGAGAATAAGGACTACTTCTGCATTATTCGTACATATAGCTGATATGAATCACCATACCTGTTTACGCTAATGCTGCTTGTTACCTGACCTGAAGTGATGGTTTACTTCTTTCTGGGTACAGTCAAATGAAAGAGGCATCTGCAGACAAGTGTATATGTGCAGGTGTGCCCACATGCCTGCATGTGTTAAGGATGCATTCTATTCTTAGCTGGGCTGCTTTACTTCCTTGCATTTGAGCTGGCCTACCTTAGATACAACAGTACATATGGAAAGCAGGATGGCAAATCTGTGAAAGACACGATAATGAGGCAGAGCTGGATGGCAGGATTTAAACATCTGTTTAAATGTTCGCTTAACTGGATTGAAGTTTACAAATTACATTGCTAGTAATGTAAGGAAAAGCACTAAGTGAAATGGCTGCAGTTGTGAAGACTGGGAAATCCTGTTTTAAGCTCCATGAACTGAAGCAGAGCAGAAGGGAGGCAAGCACCCTCAACTCTAAAAGGGATTCCGAGATTAAAAAATGTTTAGAATGGCAGAGAATGGAGACAAAGATGTGTTTACTGCTCTACTGTCATACACAGCAACTTGTGTATTTCTTTGTTGTAGTAAAAGTATATAGTAACTTTCTCTAGGTACCCGTAGACAATGTGTTTTGTTTGCTCAAGAAGGGCAAGCCCCTGAGAAGCTTCAGTACAATGAAGGCTGAGTTAGCACGAAAACTGTTGGCATTCTGAGGGTCAGCAGTTCTCCAAAGGACCTTAGACATATGCACTAGGACCAGATTTCAGTAACAGCAAAGACATGTAGCAAGCACGTACAGCAGAAAGGCTGGAACAAAATCATGTCAAGTGCTCGAACAGACAAGCAGAAACCGAAGCCCACTGGCCAAGCACAGGTAATTGACGGGTCAGAGGAGATATCAGAATAGGGAGAAGTGGTCAGCTATGAGGGTCTGTGAAAAAATCATGCATCAATAGCCCAACCCTAGAACTGCCCAGTGCTCACTTTGAATTGGGTTTCAATAAAGCACTGGTGCCAGGATGAAGAGGTAGAGGAGAAATGCCACTGAGACACAGACCCCAGCTCACATTTCCAGAAGAGAGAAAGGAAAAGGATGCTGAAGCCACCACATGGCCTGAGAAGGCATGCTACAGCAATAAGTAAAGCAGAAGGAAAAATCCTACTAAGTGCACTGAAAACCATCAGCCTCACTACCCAGTGGCAACAGTAGTGCTGTTGTCTCCAGTTAGTTCAAGTTTAAGTGACAGCACATCTGAGACTGACTGAACACTATCATTACAGCCAACATGTTAGCACTGCATAAATGTTGATTGTCTGCTGTTATTATTCACTTTTACTGGGATATGAAAGAATAAGGATCCATACTGTTATGAAATTATCATGTGACACCAAAGCAACCTGTTACGTGTCTGTTCTAACAGTTATTACTGACCACTATGAACTGCAATCATCCTTAAACTAAGACTTTATTTTAATGACTAGCAGAACTTCATCTGTTTAGGACTACCAAGACAGTGTCACAGTGATGCCTTGTCCTACTAAAGCTGCTCCTCTACCCAAGTGCAAGAAACTTTACCAATAAAACCACAACTTTGCACCTAACAGCATGCAAATATTAAGCCTGCTTTTGAACAGCACCTGACCAACATATGCTTGATTGGAATATCTAAACTGGAAGAAATCTGTTGTTTAGCTACAAGCATGAGGACTGCATGCAGCAACAAAATTCTTAAGTGCAGTTAAATTGAAAACTCAACAGTTAAGGCAAAAGTAATTCTACAACATAAATTTTTGTATCAGAATACATATACAGACCACCATGATGACAGTCAAATTAGAGAACGGGAGGATATTGGGAGGTTTCAGTATAGTGATGCACAGGTAGATGGTAATATTCCCATTTTAATTTTGTGTTGACATTTTTTGGCCAAAACAATAGCTCTTTTTTTTTAAAAAAAGCAAAAGAATATTCTGCTAGAAAAACACTTCCTACGTACACAAAAAAGCATAATCTGTATTTAACTGCTCTATACTACATCTTTCTAACCCTTTCTAGCATGCAGATGGAAATGTCTACACACAACCATTCCACACAAAAAAGCTTTCAGTCACACAAAACACCTGCCCTCTGCTGTCCAAGATGTAAACCAAGCTGGAAGGAGCTCTTCCTTTCTACAGAGCACATTAATTCTCTCTAGAGCATTAGCATCTACAGGCAGCTTCATCACCTCCCAGGCAGCAGATCACACTCACAAGGTGGAATAAGGAGAATGAGAAACTTACAAGTTCCTGCAAGGCCACATGTGCTGCTTTTGGCTGGGGTAGAGTTAATTTTCACCACAATGCCTAGTATGGGTCTGTGTTTTAGATTTGTGTTGAACACAGCGTTGATAATACAGAGATGTTTTTGTTGTTGCTGAGCAGGGGTCACATGCAGCCAAGGCCTTTTCTGCTTTTTGCACTGCTACGCTGGTGAGGAGACTGGGGGTGCATGGGAGGTTAGGAGGAGGCACAGCCAGGACAGGTGACCCAAAATGGGATATTCTAGACCATAATGGCATCATGCTCAGGATGTAAAGGCAGGGGGGGATGCATAGAGTGATGACATTTGTCTGCCCAAGTAACCATCATACGTCATGGGGCCCTGCTCTCCTGGGGAAGGCTGAACACCTGCCTGCCCGTGGGAAGTGGCGAATGAATTCCTTGTTTTGCTTTGCTTGTGCGCATGGCTTTGGGTTTTCCTATTAAACTGTCATCATCTCAACCCATGGGTTTTCTGGCTTTTACCCTTCCGATTTGCTCCCACTGTGACAGGCTGGGTGGCGCTTGGTTGCTGGCTGGGCTTAAACCGTGACAGTAATAAAGTTTCTGTACCAAATAAAGAAGTTCTGACTAATGCTTAAAATACAGATCGATTACAAAGTGTGCAAGAAGACTCTTTAGTTTTTGCAAACTCGTTCTATATTTGAGAAAATGTAGCTTAAAAGAATTCTATGCTGAATGAATTCAAAGACCATTCCTTATGATGATCAAGTGCAGACCTAAAATGTGAGAAGGAAAAGAGGGGATGCTTGGAGTGGTGGTGTCTGTCTTCCCAAGAAACCATTAAATGTAATGGGGCCCTGCTCTGCTGGAGATGGCTGAACACCTGCCTGCCCATGGGAAGCACTGAATTAATTCTTTGTTTTGCTTTGTTTGTGTGCAAACCCTATTCAACTGTCTGTATCCCAGTCCACAAGTTTCCTACCTTTTGCCCTTCCAATTCTCCTGATCCCATTCCTGGGGGAGTGAGCACTTCTGTGTAGTGCCTGGTTGCTGGCTGGGGTTAAACCACAACACCATGTTACGGCAACAAGAAGTGAGTGTGGGCCATCAAAAAGTAAGACCACAGTTTAAGAGGGCAGCAATGTCCTTCCTGCCTGAGCATCTCATGTGTTCAGAAGCACTGAGTACTGACCAGCAACTCAATTTCTACTGCTGCTTCAGCTTTTTGTGCTCATGAAAGAAAGCAGTCTAGAAAATGTCATCAGTAGACAAACCCTCTTGCTCAGCCTTGGGGGCGTCCTTTGCAGCAGAAATTCTCTCTCCATCACTTAAGGAAAAGAAGGGATATATACTGCCAGAAAAGGTGATGCACAGTGAACAGAAACATAACATATGAGCAGTGTAGGGAGGATCAGATGGTTGGTCTTCCTGTAATTATGCCCAGAAAACCATCTTGTACTGTACAGAATAAGCAGGAAGAGAAAAATTATACCTATGTCCCCAGAGAGTGAAGCACCATAGTATTAGCCTGTATTTCTTAAAGTCTAACGCTTTTAATAAACATGTTTTACATACTATCTGATGTATTACCAGTATCACAAAACTTCACAGATAAATGTCAAGACACTGGCAATATAATCAGCATGGTTAGCAGGAGTTGTATTGCTGTTATTTTACTGGAGCAAAAAGATTTTGTATATGCCACAGAGCAGTGTTTGCATTTCAGAGTAAGAATCACAGAATCATTAATGATTTTCTAATGAAAGTTTGAAATTTTAGACCACATTTTCCTTTCTCTGAAATCTTAAGGCTGTTCATAATGCCTTTAATCTATCTCATAAAGTATGCCAACCTGCCTGTGACCTATGTCTTCACGCAGACTGGGATAAACCTGTTATTAATGCTTAAAAGTGACACCTGACAGTACGTCGGCACATCACCATACTTTGGCACACTTATTTTTATTGTGGTTATCTCATCTAATATCGCTCATGCTTGCCACGGTGCTCTGTCCGGCTATTAAGTGACGGGCGCCGGCCTCTCGCCCCACATGGGAAGGGGTGACGGAGGCTGCTCGCAGGCGCGGGAGGATTGGAGAAACTCTGGCATGGGTTTGCCTAATCCACCAGTGTTAGGGGCATGTGGAGGAGGCAAAGAAGCGGAGGGGGTCCTTCGTAGAAGTCAGGAAGGGTTTACCGAAGACCACACAAAGAACAAAAGAAGAACCACGAAGAACTCCTATTACAGGGCTGACATATGGTTTTATACCCCAGTGAAAGGGGCAGGGATAACATGAAGCAGCCAATGGTACAGGAACATAGGGGTGGTACTAAGGCGGGGAAAAGGGGTACACAGCCAATAGGAAATAACATGGGAGAGGAGAATTGACATGGGCCAACAGGGAGTCGAGAACCACAAAACATTCTAGGGAGACAACCAAATACAGAGGGAGAAAGGACGGGACAGCGGTGGCCAGTTATGCTGGTGCAGGTTTGCCTATTCCACACAGCTCTCTGGGTACTCACCCTAACCCTAAGGTTGTTGGGCTGTGGGAGTATCAAACCAATGGATGTGCTGGTCCACCTGGCTTTGCTGTCCGTGGCACACCGCAACACATGCTAACGCTCAAAAATTTTAAATCTGAGTTTGCCAAGTTCCACATACAAAAGCAATTAGAACCAATTCAGTTCATCCTTCAGACATTTATCTCACCCTGATCATGATTACTGTCCCTAATTAGAATACACATCTCATGATTTCTCACTAGTTTGGCAAACCTCAGCCACTGGTCCAGGTGTTCAGCTATTCTTTTCAATAGAACTAAGTATGATACTGCGAATTTGCAGTTTACCAACTGGCTTGGAGTAAGCTTAACAGCTAATAATTCCTAGAACAAAAGGTAAAAAGGAGCTGCTGTTAGTATCTTCTCTATTCTTTTGTTTAACACAAGGAACATGTCTTCTGTGAGTGAATTCTTCATTAGACTAGTCAGTTACTTTCAAGGAAAATAGCTGGTGTTTATTAAAACTTCAGAGAGGCTGTCACAACTCTGGGTGAATTGCTGCCATAATCAGTCACCCAACTGCTTACTGTTTGTAAGCAAAAGCACAAAACAAAACCACTGCACATTACACTTTCGAGTCCATCCTTAGCATGGGGAGAGAAGGTCGGTATTAGGTATAGTTTTTCTGGGCAATTCTTAAGGCTTAAATCAATCCATTAGTAGCTACCAGTGCTGGGCTTACTCCTACATTATGCAGTCTGATGATGCAGACAGATTTGCTCCCACCTGCTGTGATTCATGCAGTCCAGTCAGATAATACACTAGCATTATTCAACAAGCTGCAGCAAGGTAGTCTAATATTGGCCTTTCTGGCATTGCCTTCTAAAATACAGCCACATAATATATATTTTTAGTATAAAAAAAGTCACATGAAAAATTATCTTACTGTTTTTTTGGTGATCTTCTTGCACTCAGCAAGTAGACAAAATGTGTTTATAGATTTAATAATATATACACACATGCACACACATGCTTTTCTTCCTCTTTATCTCTCTAGCCAATATAAAGAAGTTACAGTTTATTTCCGTGACTGCTTTTCCTCTTAGTGTATACAGCTGTACTGACTCCTACTGTGCCTGCAGTTTTGCTTTAATTGAACATACTTTGTAAAGATCAAGTGGCAAACTCTGCAGGTATGTTATGTAATTCATTTTTTTTCCTCATCACTATGCAATACTGCATGATGGGAAACTATGCACATGTTTCTTATTAATTAATGTTGCTTCCGCTAATTCTCTCCTGAAAATGTATTTCCATTGCAGAATGCCTGTGTCAGTATTTAGAGCACATCACACACTTCAGACTACTTCTTGAAATTAGCAAGAATATTAAACCAATTTCAGTTTAATTAAAGACACTGTTAGATCAAAAAATATGCAGCAGTTAGGGATGCCATTTTTTTTCCTCTTAATTTGGAGTCACATCACTTCAAAATCAACATTTGATTCGGTGAGACATTCGAGTGTACTTGACATGGAGATTGGTTCTGGTGTTTGTATGGTTAATCTGCTGAGTCGTGACTACTTGTAACCATCAAATTCTCTCCAAGGATAAATAATTAAAGCTTCTGGAAGAATAAGCACACAGGAAGCAGTGGAGATTGGATGTACGTAGGTGTTGAGGGCATTAATTTTTATCCAATCGCTGAATAAAAAGCACATTATTCATGCAACCTTGTTCATTCACTGCTACGTGACCTGCACCACAATAGAAGACTGCAGCATCCAGTGCTGAATTCAAGGCATTCAAGACAACGAGGAAAGGACTCCAACAGTACCAGCACAGAAGAGCAAAATGCTGCACTGTAGGTGTAGCATGCAGCCTTTGGTTAATGCTTTAGCTCTTATGACTAATGCTAGAATGACACAAAAATACTTTTTCTAATAGAATATTTTTCTTTGGGTGCAGTAAAAATAGCAAATATTAGCCTTAAGGTAGAAGGACCTGTTCACTTTCTTTTCAGCATGTATCTCCCACGTGTCAATGACAACTATCAGATAAAAAATCCAAACTCATAGCAAATAACAAATAAAAGAATTCATTAATTGGTGAAGCAAAACAAATGCAATGCCTTGTAGTATCTGTGGTACAAAACTTTTGACACAAAATGTTTCAATAAAGTGAATACTGAAAGGTGTAAAATCCACAAAGCAATTTTAGCTGTGAAGCTCAAAAAAGCCTGTTATAAGTTCTTGAGGGTTTTTAACGCACAAGAACAACTCCCTGTTCCAAAATAGATTCCTCCGCCTTCACATTGCTATTCCTGTCCCATGTTAACTCACTACAAATTCTATCTTTGGCTTGATGCCTCATATGCCTGTTAACTAACACTGTTAGATGTAATTGTTTATTTGCTTGAATATTTGTATATATACAAAGGTGAAACTCAAACAAGACTCTAGTGAAAAAATCAACCCATAAATGCTAAAAATTCAGGTATCTATAAACATACATTAAGGTCCATGGTTACTGGAAAGCAAGGCACCTGCTAAAAGTGTTCATATCATCTCCCACAACCACCTACTCACTCTGGCATTTTTAAATACCAGACCAGTTACATCATTCTTAGTAGCAGATGTAACAGCTTCATATCTTATATCCAAGCATAGGCACAAAAGATTTTAACTCTCATTTATAATGAAAAATAATGGTCTTTTAGAAAGGCTTGAAAGCTGCAGAATTCCCTAATGACAAATTTGGGTGTTTGAAATGTTGTCAGAATAAAAACTCATTTTATTTTTACATAAAAACAGAACTCTCCACAGACTTCAAGCATACAGGAATGAGGGAAATTAATTAGTTTCTTATCACAAACCAAAAAAAGAAACTGAAAAAGAAACTAAGGAGATTTAAAAACTAAAACCCCTGTTATTTAAATATATAAATAATGTAAATTTTTAAAATATATAATATATCTATAAAATGCTACCTCTGCAGAAAGAAATGAATGCATGTGAGAAAAAGAATTAAAGTCCTCCCAGTAGGAAAAGAGAAAATCATACATAGGCAGCCAAGAAGTAGAAGAAGAAAATGAAAACGGAAATTTGGATATATATTATTGGTTGTAATAGAACAAATTTAATTTAGAAATAATTGGTAAATTTGAAAATATCAAAGTCCTCAAGGAAACACATTAAACAATTTGTTGGAAAAACACAAAGTGCCAGACTTAGAGAGTTTGGAGAAGCTGTCAGAGTTGAGAATGGTCTTTTCAAAAGCATTGCTATCAGACAGACTTAGGAAGCAGCAGGAAAGTTTGGATAACAAGTCATTCCTCCTCTCCTCCACCTGCATTAAAGCTAAGGAGAACATTGCAGAGCATATGAAATAGGAAATTGAAAATGGCAAAGTTTGTCCTTCGTGCTCTTCATTGGTCACCTTCTTCACTGAAACTCTAGTACAAAAATATATTGCTAGGACAGGACAACAAGAGATGTAATTAATCAAAAGAACATAAAATTGTCCTGTGTTCCACTGACATAGGACTAATGGTTACCATTGTTGTAAAACATTTGCCTTGCATTTTGAAGGAAATTAATCAACATTGCAATAAATCATAATATATAATTAAACATTGTTAATGCTGGGAACCAAGATTACTGAGTTCCTAGGTAACGTCACATTTGTGTGATGTTAAGAACTGTGTGACATTACTCGGGAGAAAATAGCTTTCCTAATGTCAATAAAGAATGTAATATAATCTCCCTCTGCTGTTTCAAAATTGAAAAATGATTAACTGGAATGGAAGAGTAACACAGGACTAATTCTCCATTTATCATGGCCAGGTCATAAAAAGCTGGTCATATCCATGATAGGTTCATTTCAGGGCTTAGCTCAAGAAAGGTTAGTAACTTGGGAAAAGGGCACTGCTGATACTGCTGTAAGCCAGATTTTTTGACCGCATATTTTATGGAAAAGAGAATATTCTCTCAATGTTCGTGGCATAGATAAAAAAAAGAAAGATAAAGATTTTCAATTTTAAAAAGCTGGCTAAGATCACACGGCTTTTACAATTCACTATTGCCATTTATGGTATTTGTGAAAATTCAATTCCTAGATATTGAGAGGTGGACCAACATAAGTCTTTTCTGAGCAACAAATAAAGGTGATGAATGAAAACTATGAATGTTTGCTTGGAAAGTTCTGATATGCCAATGAGAATTCAATGTGTTTAAAATAGCCACAGAAAGCCATCTCCAGTATAATTATGGAATCTCAGCAGAAATGCAACGTGTCCATAAACAGTACAACTGTTTCTATCCACCCATATATAGCACATGTTTCTGACACGTTAATATGCAGATTGCAGGTGGGAGTTTCCAGGTTCAAAGCTAGTTTTTCCACTGAGTGGTATGTTCTCAAAATTCATTTTCAACCCACCTAATTTTAGGCACTTAGTGGAGGGGCTAAAGTTAGAAACCAAGTCATCCTAAGCTCTCTCTACAGGCTATGGAAAGATAGTGATAAAGGGCTGGTAATATTTTACTGCAGCTGAATTACATCTAGTGAATGCCTGCTCAGTATTCAGACTGAAGCTATCTGCTTATTTGCAGATCAAATGTTTGAATATTGTTCAGAACAAACAAATTCTATCTAATCATTAAATGAGGGGTATACTTTCTCCCCTTGTTCAATCTTCTCAATAGCTTCTTCTGTGAACAGCAACTTGCTGGCCTTTTAATCATCATTCTTTCTCTGTTTATTATCTTTCTAAAGAGATAATTCTTCCTCCTTTCTCCTCTAGCTTCCTTAGGTAGCAAATAAGTAAAATCTACTCTCTAACATAGTAGCACAACAGAGTTGGGTTATTTTTATAACTACAGGTGAATGAGCAACTTGTCCACCTAATGGCTTAGATTACTTTAAAATTAACTGTAGCTCCCAAATACTTTGATTAGTGTTCAATAATTTTTTATTCTCACAGCCAAAACCTCTGCTGGAAGCCTGGGGAGGTATCATTATTTATCAATTTCACTCAAAAAAGCAAGATCTCTGACAAAGAACGTGTTGACAGTCACAGTTAAATAACTTTACAGGATGAAACAGTAAGTATTGGAAAATGGTAATAGGAAAAGTAAGGCCATTTATTGCCTTTTGCATTTCACATTAAAAATATGAATACAGGAAACCATATAGTCCTGTATATAACGTAATGATACATTTTCCAAGCCAAATATAGTTGACTAAATCAAGGCAGAAACATGGGCTGCAACTGCAAAAATAGAACAAAGGAAATGTGGGGGGAAAAAACCCAAAAACCTCAAACTTACTTGAATTTTAAATATCTTTTTATATAATTATCTTCTGATTACAATACATACTTATTAAAACATTTGTTTCAGAAAAATAAAAAAAACCCAAAAGGACATATATCCTGAGACAAAAAAAATATTCCTACAGTTTCAGTTCTACATGCCATCATAGCCACTAAGTAATCTATCTACAGAGCCTTCCTTGTTACCAGTTTTGATATGCTAGGAAGTCCATACATAAGACACTCCAGGTATTTACCTTGCATATTAAAGTATTGGTCATACATGCAATATACTAGCTATCATTCGAGGAAAAAAAAATCATGAAACTTCTTCTTTGTTATTGCATTCTATGAGAATCTGAGAGGCAACTCCACAATCAGTCTTGCAGCACACCTTTTTTTTCACCTGCGCAGGGCCCCACCACATTTACTTGAATTGTGGGTGAATAAGGATACTATAAACACTATTATAAACACTTCAGAAGAGGTACTGTATTTTCTTACTTTCATTGTGAGAAGATAGCGAAACCTTTGGAAGAGAAGTAATACATAAATTAATAAATTAATTAATAAAAATACATTTCACGCAATTATGAAATGGAATGATATTTCAGTTCTCTTATGAAACTTTTACTGCTCACTATTCCCTAGGATAGGATATGCTTTGTAGAATTATCCAAGACAAAGATCGGAACCAAGTAAATACATGCTTCTTTTATTTACAATGTTTTTAAGGAGTCAGTTAAGTTCAGTGAAGCCCATTAATTAATAGAGCAAGAAAAAAATAGAGCAAGAAATAGCAATAGAGCAAGTACAGGAATTTTTCTCACCTGCTTTATAAGGCTTGTTTTAAACTCAGCAAAGCAAAATGTCTAGATTCATTTGAAACCAAACCAAAATCCTGCTGTCGTTATCTTCTTTCTAATTCTCATCATCTTCACTATTCATATTTCAGTGACATATGCCATGCACCATAAAAGTATAGAAGACACTGCATGAAAACAGAAAGAAAAAAAGGAAACACCCACATGCACACAAACCCCAAAAAAACCCAAACAAAAAAAACACCATAGAAATTTTGCAGTCAAAGAGAATCCCATGCAGCTAAACCCTCTTGAAAGGATACCTGGAATGTATGGAAAGTAGTGAGGAAGTAAATGCACATTTTGACCTATAGGCTAAAAATTGAACATAATCACCCTTATGATGTGTACCTACTCTTTAGCATACCACTGAGAGAAATTCACAGACATCTAAGAATGCAAGGAATTTATGCACATAACCCATCTCAAATCATGACTCTTCTTTCAATACTACGAAAAGTATGCTAATATTTCATACATACACCAAAGCTAGGACTTAATACTCTACTCAGTACTGTGTATAACAGGAGAACACAGTATCTGCAGGAACAGAATTAAAGCTGTGTTTTTCCTGATTTTAAATGGAGGAGGAGAATTTCATTCAAAAAGGCTTTTCTGTCCCTGGCAATTATTTGCACTGGGAAAGTACTAGACAGTTGCCTTCCCAGCTAATAGGTCCTGAGAATATGGTTGCATGTGTGATTGCAGTGGAGCACTCCTGATTGAATGACTAAAGAAAACTTGACCTCCTCCTCACTCATATTTTCAAGCTGCAGAAAGAGGCATCCTCCGCTTATAAACAGGGCAGATTGAGATGCAACAATTGAATGGTAAGGAACAATCAGTCATCGATCTCACTTAGTGCCACAAATATGACATTCAACCATCTCAAAGAAACTGTGCTCACGCTTACCAGATGCTAACACATCCACTTCATTTAGTTTTGCCTTCTGCAGAGTGAAAAATATTGTAATTTTGTAGTAATTACTGTCAAACTCACAGCTCTAATTATATTCTGCCATTTTAAAGTGCTTGCATATGCATTTAATGCTTCCAAAGATGTCACCCTAAATACTGACATTTTCTGTCCATTCACAGAAGATACACAGCATTAATAGCCAATGCAACACACGAATCACCAAGGAAAGTAAGATTCAAGCAAACATTTTTGCATTTTAAAATCTGAGGTACAATTACGTATTACATTTGCATTGTTGCAAAATACCCAGCTTCTTCCTTTTAATCTGCTTCATGCAGCAGGAAGAACTCTCACAGCACCAAAATGCATGTTGAAGAACTGCTGAGTTTAGATTAAGCTTCAGGCTCTTTCCTTCTATCTTTATTTTGGTCACCGTAAAAGTGAGCCAAAGACAAGGGCAAAAATAATCTGATCCTCTTTCTGCCTAAATTCTGTTGTGCTTTGAATTGCCACAGGAGAGTAGGTTCAACATTTGGTTGCTGGATTTCTGGTACAATCCATATTGCAATTTATATACTCTCTAAAAAAACTTCATCTTGAGCAACAGTTGGAGCAAAACACATCCTTATCCTGTATCAAGTTGAAACTAGAATATACAAAACATTCCCTACTGATAAAACCATATGTCTTCATCTAACATGTTTTATTTATAAAAACCCAATCATATGATTGACTATATTAAAAAAAAGCAACATATTTAAAGCCTTACTACCTAACTTATCTCCTGAAAGCTTCACAAAACTCACATTTTACAAGGTACTCTGGAAGAGGACAAAGTGCTGTATTTCGGCAGTCATGAGGAAAAATGTGGAAAATACGGGTAAACTATAGATTTGTTTAAGCACCTCTATCAGTCTTCAACTGATTGGAGAGGAGCCTTGCTACCACTTAATACCCTTCAGGAAGACCTTTTCCCTCTGGCATCCCACACCTCCAGGAAGGAGCTGACTGCATTGGCAAACCAATTCTATGACTATGTTAAACTGCCACATTCCTACTTCCTACATTCAGTCCAGTGGCTCTATTTTAATTTTACCTTTTCAGAAAGTACAATATTGAACACCCTGAAGGTTAATTTTTTCCACTTTTCCAGATACTGGCTTTAAAAAGGGGATAAAAGGGCTTAAATAAGGGGATATAGCTTCAAGTTAATTAAAGGCTGTCATTTGTTGTTGCTAATTTGTGGTAATTGGCTTTGGCTATGAACTGATTAAATAAATGAGAGCACATGTTTAACTAACAGATGATACATTACAGGACTGTTTCCTTTAATTTATCATCAATCATATGGAGCATTTTTTATAACAGGTTTATTTTAGCATTATGCCATTCCAAAATTCTTCTCTCAAGTCTTTTTTCTCCCCTTGTGGCTCCATATGCCGATTGAAAAAATGTTAAAAGATACCATGGTAACGCTTGCTCTGCTATAAGACATATTGAAGAAAGTTTTCAGACTTCTCAGGCATAACTAAGACATTAAAAAAATGCACAATAATGTCAGAAAAATACTCCAGAGATATAGTGCTAGTATCCAGAGATACTATTTTGAGATTTCATAGACTTGTTAATTGTATATATGTTTTACATTAAGAAATTAGAATACACAGAGAGTGAAAAAAGTGTCCCTAATGAAAGCCAATTTGGTATTTCACAGATGCAACACATCTTGTGACTTAAAACACAGTTCAAGTGCTCTCAAAGTGTGAACTGGCAATTCTGAAGTCTAAACTTCACTGCGTAGCATCCAACTACGGACGTCGATGATCAATGTCATGAAAAAACAAATGATACACATAAGTATTAATTTGAGGGACAACAGGTTAATCTGGCTGCAAATTCAAAAGCACATACTGATTTTGTCTTTATGAAAGTCCACCTCTGTTATCAAAGACCTAGACGACCAGCTACACTGTTTAGACTGCTCTTGTTCCCCTAAAAATCAAACTAACCCTATCTTCACTGGGGGTTTCTTTGCAGCAGCACAGATTAGTAGCAGATATCAAGCAGGAGAAAACAGCAGGATCAAGCCAGAGCACTAATCCCATATGCAGCCTTTCTTCTCACAAGAAAAAGCACACATCTAAATCCATACTATGCTTGCACATTTCTGCCAACTGGAGCTCACGGAGAAAGAGCTCCATCTCCTGCCTTCACGCTGGATTATAGTCTGAGTTCACACTTACTGTTTAATTTTCTTTCAGCTGCAAACCCACCCCACATATGATAGCAATGTATAATAGTAATAACACAGCAGTGTCTTCTGCATTTTTCCAATAGGACTCATTTCAGATTTGTTTTGCATTATGCATATGTACAAAATGGTAGACCTGACAACACAAGGTCTCTGAAATCCATTTCTTCTTAAATGAAATGAAATGTTTCCTATCTGCCAAGTCTCAAACTCCAAGCATAACACTGCCAACCCAAAGCAGAGTAATTTTTGTAAGGAGGTTGTGTAGCACCAAAAATATAAAGCGGCTTCATCTCAAGCAACAATTAGTTTAAGTAATGTCCTGAAACACACCCCCCTTACTCCCATTTTTATTTCTTGTGTCTTCCCAAAACAGATTCTTAAGTCCAAAACCAAAGTAGATTCTCAAAGCTGTATACATTTTATGGCTTCTTTAAAAAGTACTGTTCCAGTTTTATAGCCTTACCATACTGCAACTGCAAACCAAGAGCAGTTACAACATCTAACACAGTTGTTTCTGCATACAGCTGTAGGATTTGATAGTAAAGTTATACTCTACAGGAAAGCTACACATACCAAAGACTTAGCAATGATCTTAATAGATCAACTTATAAGGTAATTTATTTACCTAATGTGAGGTAAATAAATAAGGTAATTTATGAGGAGCCTGAAAGGGGAAGCTCTGACCAGGTTGAGTGTGGCAACTGTGTTGCAAATTGCAGTTCAGTAAAAATGTGTCTGCCATTTCCACACCCACTGTCGTTTCTATAGAAGATAAATTTATGACACATTTTGGCCAGTCCTTGGTCTGCACCATACAGGAATGGAGAGCCCAGGATGCATTCTGGCAGGCACATCCCACAGGCATAGATGTACACACAGTTCCAGAGCGCAGATTCAATTGAAAATGTGAATCAAGCTTACACATCCCTCCCCTCTGCCTGTCAAACACTTGCACTGCAGTGGTTATGTTACCAAGCACCTCATTCCAGAAGGCATGTAAAGAGACGAATTAACAGTATTTTTTTCTGCCTTCACAAAGAATCAAGCTATTGTTTCCCACAGCCTTTAATGTTTCACATAAAATTAAAATCAACATGGTCAGCAGTAAGTAAAGGGATTTTTATTTTTTTTTAAATAGACAATTCATAAAGTCTGACCTACCACCAGTATTTAGAGAACCAGTGCTCATATAACCTCCCTCCTAAGGCTGAAGGCAGGGAGAGTCATGAGGGTTCTAGCTCTGTGCTGTACAGCTGGTAGCATGAGTGGGACCAGTGGGTCAAAAGTGGCATTGCTGTGCCAGAAATGCAGGTGATTCCAGCATCACAAAAGGGAGGTTGAGTTGGAAAAATGGTTGGGGGAGACAGGAAACTGAAATCCCTCTAGCTCCCTCTGTAGGATGGCACGAAGTTCTAGCAGGGTTTGAATTTACAGTAAAAGACAAAAAAGGAGGTATTAAAGACATGACAGTTCTAAGATACAGCTGAAAAAGGTTAGTGTCAGGGAAAAGCAAGGACCAACAGCTCCCGAAGGGAAGGAGTGCTGGGAGTCCAGTGTGGTGACACAGACAGCAGGTTTAGGGTCCTGGGCAAGGCACAGGCTTGCCTGTGACACAGAGGGAACTGCAGCTCAGGCCAGACCCAGCTAGAAGCAGTTCCTGCAGGCTAGGCTTGACCCCAGCACATTTTCCCCATGGTGCTGCCTGGGAGCCTCTTCCCACCACTGTCACCAGTGGGAAGGGGTCACCAGCAGCTGCACTGACTCAGCCACCACAGTCAAGTCCACCCAAAGGGAGGCATGTTCCCAGGACTCACAGACCATGATGAAAACACCACCGTTTCCAAATCTGCAGTCAGTCCATGCTTTGAACCTCTGATAAAAAGATTATGCCCCAAAGTTTTTAAAAACTATTTTCAAGAAAACGGTAGCCTCAAGGCTTAATATTTTGAGCCTGCATGCCTCTTACAGTGATGATACGTTCCTGGGAGGAACACCAAGGTGCAGGAGCTGCACTACCACACTAAGCCAGCAGAACCTTGCAGTTTGGTGTGCTCCAGCATGAGGGAAAGCTCACAACATGCATCTAATTATCAACAGTGGAATAAGATGTAAAGCTACTTGAAAAATATTATGAAACAAAACATGTGCTGACATTCTATTGTTCACTTACATCTTAGTCCAAAATCTGCTGAGATAGCTAAAGACTTTTCACTGATTTCAATCAAGTTCATATGACTAGTTAAGAGGTGGGAAGGGAAAAGCCCATTTTTAGCACATCTGCAAGATGGCAAAACAGGACCTGACTCAGTATCCATGACAACACCACTAATATTCTGCTAAAAACATGAAAAGGCATTACGTTTTAATACCTGTAAAGCAAGATGAATCAGTTTGCCTGTGTTTCTCTTCTGTGAATTTGCTGAACTTTTTCTTTTTTTTTAAAGGTAAGCCTGTAAATGCATGCATGTAATGATCTAAGATTCAAGTACAGCCAAGGAAGACTTCAATCAAGGATATTCTTAGGAAAACTAACAGTTTAGGGCAGAGGCAATCCCTTTCATTACAGAAAGGGATACTGCTGTAAAAACAGGAAAACATTTCAAACTGAACATATTTCCAATATATGCCATTTTTAGAGGTGAAGTCATCTGAAGAAGGCTCATTTCGTATCAGATTTGTAAGATGGCCCCATGAACAAATGTCCTGAATGAAGTGCAGAGGTTAATTTGATGTACGTTTTTAGTCTGAGGAGGAAAGACAGATTCTGACAAAACATATTTCTAGGTAGAATCTTCTTCCCATCTATGTTGTACCTGTTACATTATTTTCTGTATAGATACTCCATGATAATGTACAATGGAAGAATTTAACTGATGGATATTTTTCTTTACATGAATGACTAAAAAGCTGATGGAAGGTGGAAGGAAGATGTGTTGAGCACTAAGAAACTAAACATATGTATACTTAATTGTGAACTATAAAAGAGATTTAGTCCTACCAAGACAAAATCAAAATTTTGCGTATCCCCTGCAATAGATACCTTTTCAGTATCTAAAATAAAGAAAGAGGGGAGTCACCAGGAACTTTCAAAGTGGAGACATATAAGCAGGGAATTAAACAAAAAAAAAATAGCATTAGCTTGCAAAATGCAGGATCCAAAATCATGGGGAAGAATTCAAACAGCTACTCAGTGCAAGGCAAATATTTTGAAATAGGCCGAGCTGAAAATGACTACTGGAGAATAACAAATTAGATGAGTTTCCTTATAGTAAAGCAACAGACTGAGTGAAGTTCTGGGATAATATATTCTTACAGGAAGAGAAAGAATGAGATAACCACAAATGACTGACAAAATCACTTTAGGAACAGTGTATTTCATACAGCACATGTTTATCCCACAGAAGAGTGGTAAGTACTGCTGTCAGCTTAAGGAAGATGCTCATAATAAATACAAACCATTTAGCACCATTCATTCTATCAAGGATAGGACTACATATCCAAGAAAGATACTTTTAACCTGAAAAGACAAAGGTAAGATTCAGGCTGGGGAAAATACAAAAATATTAGTGTATGTACGCAGAATTAACTGTTCCCAAAGTTTCTGAAAACTAAGTTCTGTTAACTCCAATAAAATAAAGGCTTGGTTCAAAATGCCAGGAAAAACTGACAACAATTAAATGTGTTGCATTTCATCCCAGTTCAACCAGTGGTCTAAAAAGACCACAGTCCTGGGCCTGACTCATCACTGAAGCTTTGGTGCCACACACAGAATGGAGAAGGGAAGGGAAAATCTGTCACGTGTGTACATGGTTCCTCAAAATGGGGAAACCCTCCTGTCTGACAGGAAGACATTTTATATTTTTTTAGGGTAATGGGGTGGGAACTCTGGTCCTTTACATTCATTTTATGACATTTAGATCCTCCTGCCTTCCAAACTTTTGTAAATGTCCCCACACTGTGACATAGGTAATAAGCACAAGAACTGCTATTCTTTGAGATGAAAATGTAGGTGTTCCCTGCCCATTATCTTCAAAAATTCTGTTATCATCCAGTCTTCTTCAAATGGGAGCACACCAGTTAATACTGCCTTAATCAAAACCTGCAAGTACTGGCTTTGAAAGATAAGCTTGTCATTTACCATGAGATCAGTGAGCCCTCCAGTGGCTATTTTAAACCTTATATTGTAACAATAACCATAAGAAAAAATATTTGTATGTATGTGGATTATTCAGATTACATTTGATTTCACTTCTATTCTGTCATCTTCAACTACTTTAACTAAACAATGCTTTAAGCAACATTTATAATACTTGCAAACAGATGTATTTTCAGCTCACAAACACTTTCTTTTACTCCCATATATGTACAAGATTTGTTAAGTGATACATTTTAAACATTTGAGTAACTTCACAAAAGTCAATGAGCGATATTTATGTAAGGTGAGGGAATATCAATGCATTGGGCTCAAAATCAAAATCTTAGCCTATAATCCTGTAGGATATAAACCCTATCTCTTGAAACTACAAACATCTGGAACAATGAATAAATATTCACAGGCTTTTTCAACGTAAAACCCAGCACGTGGCAGATTTAACATAAATAAAAAAATGCCTCTTCTCCTAAAGGAACTTTTTCAGCCATGGAACTCCTTGGAACAAGATACTGTGGAAAGAAGATATTTGGCCCAAAGACGACCTGAAAATCCATGAAGCAAAAATCCATATGGGCAAAGAAATCTCTCATCAGAATCTAGTCCGAGCTGGGAATGTGTCAGCACATACTTTTCCAACTCTTACGCTCTTCCATTAGAGAAGGTAACCACTAGACAAAGCTGCTTGGCTAAAATGATCTTTTCTCAGGTCTAGCACTGACATACTAAAGTTTAAATAAAACCTTACTCAAAGTATTTAAACACTGTATGAAAAATATCCAGTAACTGAAGAACTCTCCACTACAGATTTTTTGCCCTTGATCCACTTTAAGACACTGTCATGCTGCACAGCTTCCAGGAAAAATCTGAGCAGGACTGTGCCTCATTACACAGAATCTTTTTCTGCTTGATTCTCCAGTTATTATACAGTATCATCCTGAATTTGTTATATGAGCATTGGTTGCTATGGAAATCATCTGCTAAATTCTGCATTATTGATTTTGTTTAACATGGAAATTGAATCATAGAACCATTGAGGTTGGAAAAGACCTTCAAGGTCATTGAGTCCGACCTTTGACAGAAGTTAATGTTGTCAACTAAACCATAGAACTAAGTGCCAAGTCTAGTTGTTTCTTTAACAGCTCCAGGTTTGGTGACTTCACCATCTCCCTGGGCAGCCCATTCCAATGGCTCAACAACCCTTTCCATGAAGAAATTCTTCCTGATGTCCAACCTGAACTTCACCTAACACAGTTTGAGCCTATATCCTCTTGTCCTGTCACTGGTTGCATGGGAGAAGAGGCTGACCCCCACCTGGCTACACCCTCCTGTCAGGCAGTTCTAGAAAAGGATAAGGTCCCCCCCTGAGCCTTCAGGCTAAACAATTCCAGCTCCTTCAGTGGCTCCTCACACGACTTGTGCTCCAGACCCTTCACCAGCTCCAGTGCCCTTCCCTGAACATGTTCCAGCACCTCAGTGTCTTTCTTGTTGTGAGGGGCCCAGAATTGGACACACAACTCAAGATGTGGCCTCACCAGTGCCAAGTTCAGGCGCCCATCACTGCCCTGGTCCTGCTGGCCACACTATTGCTGATATGGGCCAGGATGCCATTGGCCTTCTTGGCCACCTGGACACAGCTGGCTCATGTTCAGCTACTGTCAAACAGCACCTTCATGTCCTTTTCCACTGAGCTGCTTTCCAGCCACTCTTCCCCCAGCCAGTAGCACTGCCTGGATTTGTGACACAAGGACCCATCACTTCACCTTGTTGAACCTCATGGAATTGGCCTCTGCCCATCAAGCCTTGTCCAGATCCCTCTGCAGAGTCTTCCTACCCACCAGAAGATCAACATTCCTGCCCACTTTGGTGTCACCTACAAACTTGCTGAGTGTGCATTCAATCCCCTCATCCAGACCACTGATAAAGATGTTAAACAGGAGTGGCACCAGTACTGAGGCCTGGGGAACCCCACCAGTGACAGGCCACAAACTGGGTGCAACGCCATTCGCCACCACTCTTTGGGTCCCGTCTTTGCTTTAATGCAGCAAGGAGAGCCCCTGTCCAAGCCATGGGCTGACAGCTTCTCCAGGAGAATGCTCTGGGAGACAGTATCAAATCCTTTGCTGAAGTCCAGGTAGACAGCATCCACAGTCTTTCCCTCCTCCACTGGGCAGGACACCTGGTCATAAAAGGAGATGAGGTTGGTCAAGCAGGACATTCCTTTCCTGAACCCACACTGGGTAGGTCCAATCCCCTGATTATCCTGTATGTGCTGTGTGATGGCACTCAAAATAATCTGTTTCATAACCTTCCCAGGCCTGTATTTCCTGGATCCTCCTTCCGAACCTTCTTGTAGATGGACATCACACCAGCCAACCTCCAGTTGTCTGGGGCCTCCCTGCTTAGTCAGGACTGATGATAAATGATGGAGAGTGGCTTGGTGAGCTCTTCCCCCACGCCCTCAGTAAGCCTGGGTGAATCCCATCCAGTCCCATACACTTGTGATTGTCTAAGTGGCACAACAGGTCATTAACTACTTCCTCCTGGATTGCAGGGGGTCGATCCTGCTCCCCATCCCTGTCTACCAGGGCTGGCTGCCCTGAGGATAACTGGGCTTTCTGTTAATAACTGAGGCAAAGATGGCATCAAGCAACCCAGCCTTTTCCTCATCCTTGGTGACAATTTTTCCCCCCACATCCAATAAATGATGAAGATTTTCCTTGGGCCTCTTTTAGTTGTTAATGTACTTATAAAAACAGTTTTTATTATCTTTCACAGCACTGGCCAGAATGAGTTCTAGCTCAGCTTTTGCCCTTCTAATCTTCTCTCTACATGACCTAACAACATTATTGTACTTTGCCTGAGCTGCCTGCCCCATCTTCCAAAGGTCATAAAATCTCTTTTATTCCATGAGTTCCAGTAAAAGTTTCTTCTTCAGTCAGGCTGTTCTTCTCCCCTGCCAGCTCACCTTTTAGCAAATAGGGAGAGCCTGCTCCTGTGCCTTTAAGATTTCCTTCTTAAAGCATGCCCAGCCTTCCTGGAACCCCTTGTTACTGAGCGCTGTTTCCCAAGTGACTGTCCGAACCAGTCTCCTGAACAGGCCAAAGTGTGCCCCCAGTACACTCAAGGTAGAGCTTTTGCTGACACCCTTCCTTAATTCACNAAGAACAAGGACTAGAGGTCATGAAACATCCACTGATAGAATATTTCACTTCATCCTGGTCGGGTGGCCTGTAACAGGCTCCCAGCAGAATCTCTGCCTTGTTGGCCATCCCTCTGACTGCCGCCACAGGCACTCAGCCTTATCCCCGCTGTCCCTGAGCTCCTCCCCAGGGCACAGAGCCACCCCATCACCTCTCCTTCCTCGCCTGTCCCTCCTGAAGAGCTTGTAGCCATCCGTTGCAGCACTCCAGTCATCCCACCACATTTCCATGGTGATAACTACATCACAGCTTCCTGCTGCCATTGTTTGTTACCCATGCTGGGTGCATTGGTGCACTTCAGCTGGGCTGTCGATGTCACCCACAACAGTGGCGTGTCACCCTAGGCTCATCAGTGTCACTTTTTAGATTTAAGCTGTAGTGCTTTTAGTAGGTTCTAATCACTACTTGCACAAGAAGATCCATAAAAACAAAAATGAGAGAATTAAATCTCAATCAAATTATACGGACCAACGCTAGCCTCCAAGCTCTGCAAGAATCTGAATGGATCACAGACATTTTGTATTTCTACACTCATCCTGAAAGCTGGGCTCTTTTATGACTTGGGAATAATTTATTTAAGAATCTATTCAAGAACACCTTCAAAATGCAATTCTTGAACCAGCATAGGAGCATGCATCATAATTGGCTCTATTTGTAAAGTGAGTTTATCCTCTCTCAGAGGGTAATCCTCAGCAATTCAACTGGATTATTTTCAACACTTACATTGCTTTATTCACAGTCAGCTAGACCATCAAAACACAGCATCATTTTTCAGTCTCTCTACAATTTTGTGCAAACTGGAACAAGACAAAAATAATCCATCTTCTGCATTTACTAAGGGGATGTTAATTAGCACACAAACAGCACTTATGATAAAGTCCATCAAATTAAGTAAGGCAGTAAATTCAAATTTAACTATCTAAATTGGGGTAAATTCTGAAGATCAAACCTTCAGAGACAAATACTGTTAATATTACACATACAAGCAGCCTGAGAGTGCTTTGAGGACTACTAGTGCTGTGGAACATTAGGCAAACACCATAAAAGCCACCAAATAAAATCAGCAAATAAAAAGTTAACCTTACTGAATATAAGAACTATGTGAGACTGGTTTTCTACTGACTCATGGTTTGTGGCTTTACAGGCTCGGAAGGAATGTGCACCAAATGCTGAGAGATACTTACACCTAAAGCATTTATGCAAAGCTTTTTTTCCCATGTAGATTCTCTGTCTAATAAGGTGCAAGTTTAACTGTAACATCATCCCGCATCAGAGTTCTTCTGCTCTATTTGTCTGCCCATTATGACGAAACCTCCTATAATTTACCAGGATTTGTCTTAAGTGTGACCAAATGAGCCAATAGGTTCAAAAGCTAGTTGAGGATCAAAACTGAGGAAGAGCACAATTGTGTAAGCCTTGCTTCCATAAGAAACAATGAAAATATAAAAGCACAGATAACAGTTCATCAATATGTGCTATGAATGTGATTCACATTCAAGTTACTCAAAAGTTATTAACTGTGTATATGATTATGACTCATGAAGACAGTACAAAAGGTTCCTTGACTCTGATCTTGCTGTTCTATTCAGAAAAATACATTCAAGCATCTGCCATTAGTGTTTTGTAAGGACATGTTTGAAAACTGAAGCACAGTAAAAGTACACATAACTTATTTTTTTTAAATGTCTCACAGAACTGAACAGGAAAAGCTGCAGAGAATTGTAATCAGAGACTGCTATGCACAACACAGATGGGAAATTTTGCATCTCCCCCTTCTGACATAAAGCACAGAAAATGTTTTCATGTACTGTAACTTACATCCTGAACTCTGTATATGCCATAGTTAAGGTGCACATAGGCCCTTCATTGTAACAGTTTTATTTACCGTAACCCACCTATCTCTGGATGGCCTTAAGTCACAAGCAAACAGGTTACACAGAGGATTTAAATCTGCTCCTGTCTAGATACACAAAGTTATACCCCACAATAATGTTCATAGTCCATCTTTAGTTCTGAAGAGCCTCTGTGCTGACTACAGTCATGCTGGTCTCATACACAGGGCAGAATACCAGTGCTCAATTTTATACATGCCTGCATTACAGCTACAGGAGAGAGAGGGAAGCTTAAGAATATTCTCTTTGTGTTCTGCCATTTTATCTTGTGTTTCAACAGCAACTTAATCACAGCTGCTGCCCTAATCAGACAGGTCGCTGAGCAGGAGCTTACATTCCAGCTGAGCAGCTCACTCATGTTTCTCCTAACAGACCTATACCCCTAAGGCTATGTGGAATACTTTTTAGTCTGTGCTATGGCAAACTTCTTTGATAAATGCTTTAATACATGCCTTCAACATGCTGAGGCAAAAGTGTTTGATAAGCTTCTGAGCAGCTTTTCTCTTTAATAAATACGAGTATTTGTGGTTTCATTCACTTCTGACCTGGTTCACAAGCTTTGGAGTGAAGATTCAATTCACCACTTGATAATCTTAGTCTTAATTCCTAAAACTAACTTCTTTGAATATGACAAAATATAACAATTAAAATTAAAAGGTCATTCTAAAGCACTGGAGAGAAAAAAAATACTTTTGTTCCACACTCAGTGTTTGCAAAAGTTACAGCGGGAAAGCATAACTGACACAACCATAGAAAGCAGGCCTCAAAGAAACCACTGATCAGAGACAGGATCAACTTGACCTAAAACATTACTGCAGAAAGCATTTTTTTCTGACATGTTCTAAGACATTTAAATTATGTACTGGTAGGAAATGTTTCCTAAGGTCTAGCACAAAGCTGCCCTCACAAAGTTCAAGCACTTTTGTTCTCTCCACACAGTGTACAGAACAGTTTATTCCCTCCTTTGCAATGTGACTGACACAGCCTTTGTGTGTAACAGTATCCTGAAGACAATAATGAAGAGCCCTGTCTCACACAATACCACACAGTGTGGCTGAGGCTGGACCTCTGGAGGTCACGTGGTCTGACATCCCTGCTCAAGCAGGGTCACCTACAGTCCATCGCCCTGAATCATGTCTAGATGGCTCTGGAAGGTCTCCAAAGCTGGAGACTCCAGCAGGTCTCTGCCAGTGCCCCATCTGCCTCACAGTAAAAAAGGCGTCCTGATGTTCGTGAGGAACACCTCATGTTCCAGTTTGCGCCCACTGCCTCTGGTCCTTTCACTGGGCACCACTGCAATGAGCCTGGTTCTGTTCTTCTTTGCACCCTGTCTTCAGGTTTTCACACACAGGTTTTCATCTTTGTAGCCCTTCATCGAACTCTCCCTAGCAGCTCCATCTTTCTCTTGCACTGGGGAGCCCAAAGCTGGGCTCCAGCAGAGGCCTCACTTGTGCTGTATGGAGGGGCAGAATCACCTCCCTCAACCTGCTGGCAACACTCATCCTACTGCAGCCCTGGGCACTGCTAAACATCCTTGCTGCAAGGACACAGTGCTGGCTCGCATTTAGCTTGGTGTTCATCAGCATTCCCAAGTCCTTTTCTGAAAAACACACCTCCAGCTGGAGGGTTTCCACCACGTTCTGTTGCCTGTGGTTGCTCCTTCCCAGGTGCAGGACTTTGCTCTTCCCCTTGTTCCACTCAACTTCATGAATGTCCTCTCAGCCTGTTTCTGCAGTTCCTTGACCTGGCAGCACAACCCTGTGGTTTCCCAGTTACTCCTCCCAGCTAGGTGTCACCTGCGAACTTGCTGGGAGTACACTCCGCTGTGCAGGTCATTAATGAAGACGTTGAAAAGGCTCAGGCCCAGTTTTGACCCCTGGGACACACCTCTACTTACTGGTCTCCAACTAGACTTGCGTCATGTGTCACCACGCTCTGGGCCCAGCCATTCACCTGAGGTCATTGTCTGCACACCCAGTCCATACATCAACTGCTGCTATTTGAAGGTATTACCTAGTGTCAACAGCCTTACTAAAGTCTATAAAAACAATGACTGCTCTCTCCTGGGCTCTTTAAAAAGTTGGTCAAGAGCACGATGTCCCCTTGCTGAACCCATACCGACTACTCCTGGTGCCTTCTTGTCGTTCATCTGGAAATGATTCTCAAGCTTAACCATTCAACAGGCTTAACCACTTAGCAAGCTTACTGCTTTTTTTTTCTGTAATTTTACAAACTATATCCGTAGCACTACTATTCTCATTTTAGGAAAAGGATAGCAAATTAATAGTGGAACTTAACAAGTTCCTGGTACTGTTGCATTATTTATCCTCCTGCAGAGATTTAAAGTCCTGTCTGGGAAAAGAACTGATGAAAACAGAAGCTGAAATGACAGTCCAGTATTAAGTAAGTAAACCTGGGTAACTAAAACCAGTATGTTAGTTTTTTAGCTCTACCAGGCGCCTGACAAACACACTCGCTCAGTCCTGAAGAACAGGGTTTTTCAAATTAATCAGAGGGATCTCAAATATGATTTCATAGATATCTGTCTAAGAATCCTTTTGATCCTCTTCAAAATTATGAGTAGGTATGAGTATTTGTAACAGAAGGAAAGCTGCTTTAAAAGGACTCCAGGTTATCACTTCTGAATGAACTCAAAGGAGAAAGGCTTACACACAGCCTTACATAAAGGTCAATTTTCTCTCATGTTCAATATGCATGAGATAAGCAGAAAGTTTATAAAGACATGGAAAGGAAATGTCTTTCATCCACTAGAACACATCATGGTGGTTTAATTTTTTTTCCCCATTATTACACAATAACATTCCTAACAGAAATCATTGTGTACGTTCTTCCTCAAGTATTTAAAAATAACAGTTGTGCTGCCTGAAATTAAGCTACAAAACTCCAAACCTATTTTGAATAATCCAACTAAAACTTTAGAAAACTTGCAGGTAGTCCTTGTAGTCCTACAATTATACTGGAATATATATTCCTTTGTTACATGAATTTCACACATTTAACTATACCAGTCCAAAAACACTGACTTCATTTTGCCTGTAAATGACCTGTGCCCAACAAGCTCTAATATGCAGTCCAATTAAGAGAAAAATATTACTGCTAGATTACGATAAGCACACCCTTTAACGGTTATATGTTGTGAAACTGGCTTAAACTTTATAGTTTAAGAAAAGATGCAGTGCCAGTAGAAACAATGCTGCTAAAAAAATAATCCCTATTACCCACGCATGTGTATCAGCAGTCATGCATCACATGGCTTTGGATAGTTTTTTTCCTCTATCAGAACTGTTTTCAGACAGCTGCATTACATAACCACGGGCAGTACCCACGTGTCTGGCAGCACCATAGAAGCAGAAACTTCTTGAAAGACTTATCTCCTGTTTCTGCAGAAGCCCAGCAAGGAGAGGAGTGAGCAGCACACCAAAGGCAGGGGGCATGGAACCTGAGGGGAAATTTAGGTTTGACGTTAAGAAACTCTTTACTGCGAGAGCGTGAAGCACTGAACAGCCCGGGGAGGCTGTGGATGCCCCATCCCGGGGCGTGTTCAAGGCCAGGCTGGACGGGGCTGAGCAACCTGGTCTGGTGCAAGGTATCCCTGTCCATGGTGGGTGGTTAGAACTACATAATGTTTAAGGCCCCTTCCAACTCCTCACAACCCCATGGCTCTACGGTCTGTGAAAACAACCGTGAGATCGCGCTTTCTGGCCACGTTCCCACCGCGCTTATCTCATCCCGCAGGGCAGAAAAACCACGCGTATCTGGGGAGCTGCGGCGCCTCTCAGCAAACCCTGGCTGCCTGCTACGCACCTATTCCCAGGGAAGCATTTGATAGTTTGTTTCGCTGGGCGTTTGCAAACTGAAATCCTGTCCGCAGTTCCCACCCTGCTCCGAGCACACCTGCACCCCGCGTTTTATCTGTTTTCATCCTGAGCAAGTACGACCGACGCTGCGGCCATTCCCGATAGCTGCAGCCCAGGGAACCACGGCCTCACAGCAGCTACGCGGCAGCCAGGGGCCAGCACACTTTTCATGTGAACGCGACGCTTTGTTAAGAAGACGGAGGTGACTCTCTCTCGCTGCCCTGAAAGAAGCAGGGCCCCCGGACACCGGGGAC
>VZTD01000485.1:257665-291184 GCA_013397725.1 Rhagologus leucostigma
CCGCTCTGCGCGACCGCCACCGCCCGTTACGTAACGCTCCCCCGCCGGCCGCAGCTGCCTGGGATTGGTTGGGAGCGGCGAGCGCGCGAGTCACGCGGCGGCGGGCTCGGGTGGGGCGGGACGGCGCGGCACGCGATTGGCCGGCTCCGGCGAGAGCCAATGGGAGCTGAGCCGCTGGATTCAAACGTTACGGGGCGCGGAACGGGGCAGTTAGTGCGCGAGGTGTCCGTGAGGGGTAACGAGAGGCGTCTGCCCGTGCCGCTGCTCCAGCCTGTACTGCTCCAGCCTGTACTGCTGCCCGCCATGGCCCACAAGCAGATCTACTATTCCGATAAGTACTTTGATGAGCAGTACGAGTACCGGTAAGAGGCTGCGGGAGAGTGCGGGAGGGCTAGCTGGATGGATTAGGAAGAGCCGTTCCCTAGGAGGGTGGCTCGGGCAGGCGCCTTGGCCGAGGTGTGTGGGCTGTTCTCAGGGAACGAGAGCTCCGCGGGGGGAATGGAGCCAGAGAGGGCGCAAGGCCAGGGGAGGAGGGGTTGCGCCGAGCCTCCCCGTGCGGGGTTTCTGGGTGGCTTTGGACTGGCTGGAAGAAGGGGGTGGGTGACCCAGTGCTGTTCTTGGCTGGTCCGGACCGCTGAGCGATCGGCCACAGGGTGATGGCGGAGCGGCAGCATCGGCTGCGCCACTCCAGGGAGGGGGTTGTGGCAGAGCCTGGGATGGGGCGGCGTCGGCCTCTGCAGACGGAGGACTGTTTAAGTTTAACTCCTCTAGGCTTACTTGAAAGCTGTATTACAAATATTTTAGAAGTCCGAAGTTCCTATTTTTAAAGTAGGTGATATTGCAGCCTGTTGCTAGGAGCGAGTGCTTCTCTGAGTGTAGCGTCATTGGAGTGTGAAGGGGTCTAAATATCTTCTAGAAGGCAGTTTGGCTTCCAGTATGCAGTTGCTTTACAGATATAACGTTTAATAGTCGTAAGTAATTTTAAACTGGATTCTGGGACGTGTTTCATAATCAAATTCATTCCAAGACTCTGTACTCTTGTTTTCTTTATAGGGAAAATGAGTATTCATAACCTGCTTACTGTCTTTCAGTGCAAATCTGTTCCAGTTTTCCAGTGTACAGTATGTTGTGTGTGTGTGTTTAATAATTAAACCTCTACAGACATGTGATGCTGCCACGAGAACTTTCAAAACAAGTGCCTAAATCTCATCTGATGTCTGAAGAAGAGTGGAGACGACTTGGTGTTCAGCAGAGTCTTGGCTGGGTTCACTATATGATCCATGAGCCAGGTGAGCACATCTGAACAAAATTAGACATATGAAAAAGTCAAATATTAACTGCCTGGTGTTCAGTTGAAGTATGTGATGCGTAACTCCTACTGTGGAATCCATTTGGAATTCACTACTGAATGTTTAGACTCTCTCTTTGCTATTTTAGTCCATTGCCAACAAAGGCAATGTAATCTTTATTTTCAACCTTCATGTCATGCTTCCAGACCTCAAAATGTGAGTCTTGTCCTAGATGTGTGTTGTTTAACTGCAGACAAAAAATACCAGACTGGAAAGTGTTCCTGCCTCTGCCCAGGCAGGCTTTTTGTGAGTTCTTAAATAACATGGGTATGCAGTGACTGAATCAAAGTTAATGTAGCAGCATATCTTTAAATCATAAAGCTGACACACCTACTTTTACTTTTCTGGAGGTATTTAGAATTAAGAAGATCGATAATAATGTCAGCTGGCTGTATTAACCAAAGTGGATTTTGGTGGTGTTTGATATGTACCTAACAGGCAGTATCAGCAGTTTGTTAGTCTAAGTTACAGTAGCAGAGGTTATCAAATAGCCTAGTGTAAAGACACATTATAAAATACTCTGGATTTCCCCAGTACTTCTCTTTTGTAAGGACTTTAGGTTTATGATACTGTCAGCACTGGGTATATATTTTTTTATATATATATATTTTAAAACTTGACTGTTGCAAGGATACTGCAGACTTGGTCTGTTAATATTACATGTGGGGCCATATTTGGGCTTTCTAATTATTTATTTGAAAGTAAGCTTCAATCATCGTTCAAAATTAAAGAAATCCCTTTAATCAAGACTTGGACAAACTGACACTTTGTTCAACTTTTCTTTCTGCAGAACCACATATTCTGCTCTTCAGAAGACCTCTTCCAAAGGATGAGCAGAAATAAGCCATCGCCTCTTGAATCTTCTGGGAACTATGTATATGAGTGTATATATGTTGGTAGTATTCAGTGAATACTTTGAATTTACAAAACATACAACCAAACCTGTGCATGAGCTGTATTATTCACAGCAACAAAGCTCAGTCAAATGCAATTCCAAGTAGGCTGCTATGATGTTCAAAAAGTGATGACTTTATCTTTACTGTTAATGTTAAGTGCCTCTGTGACTACTTAAAATTGTGTTAACGTTTGTGTTGCATGTTCTGATTAGCTCATCACTTGTTAATGTTCTGTAACATTTGCACTCATTTTCTGCTGTAGTGTAATATGTTCAAAGCCAGTAGTTCAACTGTTTAGTAGTAAGTAGGCTTAAGAAATAAACTATTTTTAATGTTCTATGAAACCTAAATGTCTGGAGTCGTAATTTACTGGACAAAAGAAATATTCATTGTCTAACATTTTTTAGGAGTACCTACTTGAAAAAACAAAAAATAATTTGGTGAACCTATTCAATGATTACTTGGTATAAACTTAGGGTTGAATAGTACTCAGTATTTCAAAGAGCTATTTTTATGCTCTTTTGTTTGCCAGTGCCAGTTAATTTTCCATCACAAAGTTTTTACTCAGAGGTTTTAGCCTGCTCTTCCTGTCTTGCATCCAAGTTGTCACTGTGGCATTTTGGGGCTCCATAGTCATAGCTGTACAACCAGACCTTTTCTTTAAGAAGGTGCTTCAGTATATTGAATAACTCTTAAGAGTAATGGGTTCATTTCAAAGGTGAATTGCAGTACAGTTGTGCAGAGTTTGGAAGGCCAACAAAAGCAGGATTGAAGTGTGTGCTCTCATGGAGACAGACAGAAGTAACCTGGAAAGTTTGGTGAGGAAAATAACGCTTGTAGTCTTTCCTCCAAAAGCTCCCAGAAATGTCTGTCTCAGGTGCTGGTCTGTACCAGGCCTGGTTAGAGCAGGGGTGTCCAAGTCCGAAGCAGGCCCCTTCACTAAGAATTTTACTGAGCTCTGTTTAAGTCCTGCTTTTCCCCAGAACGTGACCACCGGAGTCCTGGGTGGGTGTCACCGATGCACGCCTGCCTTTATTCCGTGCTGTGCCTTCTGTGGGACAGGACCGGCTGCACCTGCCGGCAGGGCGGCTCAGACGGGGCCGAGCTCCAGCCCCTGCCAGGGCCGCTTCCCCCGAGTGCTGGGCCCGGCGCGCAGGTTACGGGCCCACGGGGCGCGGCTGGGGCGGGGCCGCGGCGTCATCTCCCTGCGCCGGGCCGGCCGCGGGANCGGGAGCCGCCCGGGGCGGGAGCCGCGGGCGGATCTCCTCGGCCCGCGCCGAGCTGCCGCTCCCCGCCCCGGGGGCCGCTCAGCAGCCCAGGCCGAGCGCGCCGGCTGCCCCTACACTTCCCCGGGAAGGGTAACTCCCACCGCGCCTTGGATCAGCCGTTGGTTCAGGACAGGGAGGAGAGTCCTTTTGGAAGGTCAAAACAGGGGGGAGGGGTCGCTCAGGTTGGAGCAGAGCGAGTCGCTTCCCACCAGCTGGGGTGGGGAACTCCAGACATTACTTCCAGTGGGCTCAATTGTGGAAACCTCTTCTAATTTAAAGTGGAGGGTCTGCTGCAAAGACAGGTAGACATCCCAGGCATTCTGGTGGGATGGGATGCCCAGATTCTAACCAATAGCATTAGTGTTGTACACGTGGACCTATTAACTAGATCGGGGGTCTTAGTGATCAGCCTACAGTCACAGTTGCTTCCTGCGTGTTTTGATGACATGGCAGTAAATACTTAGAATCTCATTTCATTTTCCTTCCATATATACATATCCAGTCTAAGTCGATGGTAATTCAGAACAAATGGAAAACTTGTCTTAATGAATTTGTGTTGTGCTAGAAACAAGAAGGCTATAAAATGAAGTGTTCATTTCAGACAGATTGCCTTAAAATACAGATGTGCACAAAGACATTATTGTTACATATTTCAGAGTTTGATTAACAGTAATGCTAGTATATGTATGAATTTTAGCTTGTGCTGTTCAAATACAAAGTAAGAATTAGTATATTTGCATTTATTGCATCTTGTTTTAAGCAAGCCTCTATCCTTTATATAGCTTACCTTCCTGAGTGTTTCATGATAAATGAAGGTATTTAATGACTTTACAGAGCAGTCACATATTTCTTTGAGTTCCTTGGTTTTGTTTTCGCCTTATTTCTCCATTTTGTTTTGGTGATCTTTATTGTTTTGCATGTTTTGTTAGAAGAAAGCAAACTAACACTTTCCAATGACAGTTAAGCTCACAAGACCGAGCATTTTTCACTTACTAACATTAATCTCCAAATGCATGTAGCCAAAAAACGTTTTGTTTCTCAGGGCATGAAGTTGTCAGCAGAGGTCAAACCATTTGTTCCAAAACACGCGGCGGTAACTGTGGCATGGTCAGAACCCTCAGAAGCATGTGTCTTTCCTAGGTACTTAACTACATGCTACCCATTTGTTCAGGAACCGTCTTTGGATAAGTATGTATATTTTCTGAATCTTATTTCTTGGGGGATTTTAACCTTCTGGTTTTGAACATTGAGTAGTCTTACAAAGTCAAGGTTCCAATACATTATTAGTCCGACTGTAGAAATGCTTCTGCATTATCTTCATGATTTAATTTTTTGCATTAAAATTCTCTGGGCATGCACCAAGTACCTGGTCTTTTGCTCACAAGGGCCTGTACTGTTACAGAGCATTAAGGAGGATTTGGCAGTCTGTAATGATTGGTCAGGTTTTCATGTGTTTTGGAAGGAACTGAATCCAGTCCTTGGATGAAAGAATGGTTGTGTTGTGACTGGGCTGAGGTAGATGTAGTTGTACACAAGGAAAAAGATTCTTCAAGAAGGTTTCTCATCCTGTGAAATATACAATATATGAGGCCTCTCCTGGATCTCGTCTCCACAACCTGTGCTTCCCCAGAAAGGCAGTTCTACTAAAAATGGTACAGGTTTCTGAAGGGTTTGAGGTTTTCTATTAGAGCCCAAGAACGGTATTCGTGGTAGACTTACAAAAATATTTTTTAACCCAGAGCAAACGAGAAAAAAGCTTACGTAGTAGGATAGGAAATAATCGAGTCTTGTGAGAATCTGATGATGTTACATAGTTCTCTCATTGCTTCTCAGGACCCTAAGCGTTGGATTAATTATACAATTAGGGCAAAGTTATTGGTGTTACCTTAAAAATTCAGAGCATTAGTGAACAAAATCATTGTAGGCCTTCATTTTATCCTACAGGAAATCTCAGTGTTTTCAACCTATTTTCTTTTGTGCTAGAAATTTAACACTGAGGTGAGTATGGCCTGTTCTGTGCATTAGAGAAAGCCCACAGCATTAGCATTAAATCAATTACTGTCAAAAAAAACCCAACCCAGACAATAGTAGTCTTCTAATGAGTGTTTTGCCTTGTTGTGACACACAGTTACATTTTTGAGTCTCATTTGGTATATTTCTACTTCGCGTGTAAACTGATTATAAGCATTGTTTTGACTACATTCTATCAGAATAGCAGCAGCCAGTATGAAGTGTGTTATCTGAAGTCTCTTGTACTGATGGGAAAGTTTCTCTGTCATTATCTGTGCAAAATTCCAAGGTTGGCAGCTTCATGGTGAACAGCTTTAAAACCTGAGTGCAGCTTTCTGAAGCTGAGAAATTTCTGTTCTCCCTCAAATCGAGACTCTCTAAGTATATATTTTCTGGACAAAGTGTAGGATGAAATTGAAAGGGAATTTTTGAGCATACATTTGAAGGAAATAGGCATGCCCCAGACATGTTGTGTTTTCATAAATTGTGATGGTTACATGCAGGTCAGTTTATTATTATTTTGTAATTCTACATTGTATTTCGTACGTGTTTTATACACCATAAAATGTTATACTCCTACTTTGTTATTGTCATTTTAAGATGGGTTTTAATGTTTGTTTTTTTGCAGTCGAGTATGGGATGAATGTCATGTCCTTACACTGTGCTTTTCGTTTGTTTCACAAGAAAAAGCTTACTGAAAATAAGCTTGAAGAATCTTGGTAACCTTAAACAGGCATGAGAACTATAACTGCAAAGCAGACTAGCATTGAAACCTGGAAGTGGAGAACACCTGTGTTTTAAGATATTTGCCTAACTACATGTTTTCCCGAAACAAAATTAACTGTTTTTAAAGAAGTCTGTAGCAGTCAGTACATACATAATTGAAATAACATGGGATAGTTTTCTTTTGAAATAGAGCTTTCTTGTTAAACAGATTCTTTAGACAAGGAATATGTTTGTTTAGGCAACAAGTAGGTGCTGAAGACTTGCTTCAGGATGACTTTCATTTCTTTCTCAATATCCATCACTTAGTGTTCTGGGAGATCCTGCCTTCCGTGAATACTCCAGCTGCTCTTACTCACCTGATGTTGTTGCAAATGTGTATCCAGTAGCTGGCTCACAGTGTCAGTCTAACAACTCAACACACTATAATGGTTCAGGAATAGTCAGTGATTCTGCTGAGCAAACATATCCAGTCAGACAAGAAAGTAAGAGTCTTTCAAAGGTGAGCAAATTTGTGTTTTTTTCAAAACTAATATTAAATTCTTACTTTAAATCAGTCTTTGTAAATGTTTGGTTCATACTTTTAAAGTGAATCATCACTTTTTCTTCTTGTAGTGATCATGAATGGCATTTAAAGAGGATAGTAGTGTAGTGTGCCCAATTTCAGAATACTGAAAAGTTCATGTAATTCTACACTTCAAATTAATACAAGTTTTTCAAGCAGCGTTTTTGGAACATGAGGAGAAATAATTTTTTTTCCTCAGAAAGCAGGATGTAAGGTTGGGGGGGAAGGCCATTCATTTGTAAACTGTTTTTTTTTTCACTCTTTGGGCTTGGAGGGAGGGGAGAAGGGCTTTCTTTAAGCCCAGTGGCAGCTTCCATGAACCTGACTTAAGAGAGACCTGGTGTCTGTAATCATCTGTTTGACTGATAAGTGATAAGGCCACTTCTGCTGAAGGATTTCCAAGACTTGCTACAGGTTGAAGACAATGTACAAGAAAGGAGGAACTTGTGTTGCTGTGGAGAGGGAAGGAAGGTTCATGTTAGAAATGTACTCTTTTTCATTCAGAAGTAAAACAGATGTTCAGTAAACATCTTCAGTCATTTTTGTGTGTCTCTTTGGGGATAAATTTCCTGAAGCTTTCAGAATATTTTCAAACAAAAAAGAGATAAACCTTCCAAAATATAAAAGGGAAAAAACCCTAATGTATTATAAACTCATTTCCCTCCATGGTTAGACGTTGTGTCTCTTAGATTTGTAAAACTATTGTTGTTTCCAGCAGTTTCATGTAATCTGTTATGCAGTCACATCCTTCTGGTGGACCTTATTACCTAGGCAGAGACCTGGTAGCTTCACTGTGGTCAAGCTTGTGTAGAGGAGTTATAAGACTAGGTCCTAAGCATGCATTACTAGACATAAGATACAAAGTCTAGACACCTAAAATTACTAGTTTTCTTGCTGAGAGGAGGATTAAGCACTGAAGCTGTCTGGGGAGAGGATGAGCTCAGCATTAGCACAGGTAATGTAATATGAAGAAACTTAGTTAAGCTTTGGGAGGAGTTCTGTGATCTTTGTAGGGGCTTGGTCTGAGCTTTGTACTGTTGTACAGTTTTTTTGTCATTTTTCCCTGTCATGTATTTTTTTGTGGACTTCAGAGAAATGATTGATCTTTGCAGCTTTGCATTAATTTGATCATGTCTCCTAACGCTTTAACAGTTTACCGTTGGAGATCAAAAAGTGCCTTGTCCTCCCACCTAGGAAAACAATTTTGCTGCCAAATGTGCTTTGAATTTAGCCCAGCATCCTGTAATCAGAATTAAGCCATTTGTCTAGGTTGGTATAGTATAGTTTGCATAGATGCAAACTTGGTGCTTGTTCCTTGCTTGCTGATTCCTACGCCCAGCTCTGCCAAACTGTTTTTTGTGGAAGAATCGTAAGATTCCATGACTGTGCAGTCACTATGGGTGAATGTGTGTCCTTTACAGGGATCATGTAGGTGTGTCTTCTCTAACTACTTTGCTCCAAGTTTTTTGGGTGTTGTGACATCAGTCTTACACAGTTTTGCACATGATATGTAATTTAGTCAAAAGATTGCATGCTTTTAAGATTTTAGCCCTATTCTAGAAGAAGCTATGTTTTAGAAAATCAGACTGGATGATTTAATACCAATTTCAAACTATTGGAAATGCTCTGATTAATGAGATCTTTAAAGTGCAGTTGTCTAGAATCATATTTATATGTCCATCTTATTTGGGCTATAACATATGCTAAAAATGCACAGGTAACAAGGTTGATGAAATTAAGTAGCACATCTCTAAATACCTGTTACTAGTTTTATTGGTTACTTGTGGTTATGATATACTAACTGTTTGTGTTGTATTAACTTTCTGGTCAAACTCCAGATGCAGAGGTGGTTAACTGTAACTCATGGCAAACTTGCTAGCTTTACAAAGTTTTAAGTAAAACCAACTAAATGTGTTGCAAATACTTGCAGCAGAGGAGATCAAAAGAAAGTGAGAAAAAACTGGACAAGAAAAGGCATGATGGAGGTGAATCTTCTATCAGAACTGTGAACAGGACTTCATTCCAGTCATCTACATGCAGCAGAGATTCCGTGAAGCCAGGTACAAACATGTTGTTTGGTTTTAGGTACATGGAATAGATGTAGAATGGTTGTCTGCAATACGCTGTAGTTTGTGACTATGTTTCTAAATCTAGAATAGTTAAGGAAAAAGATACCTTTTCTGTGTGACTCTTTTGAGAGGTAATGGTGACCTGTCTTTTCCTGATTGAACAAATTCACATGAACTGATACAAAAAATTTCTAAAACAAGCATCTGAATTTATAGTTGCTTGTTGAATCAGTGTTGTGTATGCATGTTGATTATAATTTGTAGGTTTTTTATTTAATGTGAGCTGTGCATAGCAACAGTCCTCGTGATGATTACTGTAGTTATGTTGACTAGTGTACTATAAAACGTACCTAGAAATGATCACAAGCAAGTTTAATTACTTAGACTTTGCGTGCTTTATTTAGACAGGTTCAATAAAACTACAAACAAGAAGTCAACTGAAACTCCAAAACCAGATTCTCGTCCTGTACCCACATTTGAAGCTAGCATTCTGGATTTCCACAAGTCACAGAGTTTGGGAAGCAGTGAGATACTGAATGTACACCATAAAAGTACACCAGTAAGTTTGGTGGAAAGTAACACTGTCCTTAGTCAACCTCACAGGTCTCTTCTGCTAAACACTGAGGTTAGCCCATGCTAACCCACGTTGCAGAACTCATAAAAATAAAACTTGTCAAAAGTACAGGCATTTCTGAATGCAAGTATTTTGCGTTCAGTATGGCAGTTTAAGACCTGTATAAGTACCTTGCGAGCAAGGAGGTTCAGAGCTAGAGGTTTTAGGGTACTTCTTCTTGGTGGTGTTGTCAGTGCTTGCTGTCTCTTACCCTTTCTTACTGTTCTTTCCTTGTTTGTGCTGGCCATAGATAGAGGAAAGCCAGGTACCACTAGAACGTAGATATGTACTAGTATGGTCTAGATTGCCTACAGAGACCACATATGTTCCTGTACTTTCTCAGCAGCTTACTGTTTTCTCTTTCACCTGGAAATAATAAGTAAGCAGTCACTTACCCAGTAGTTTGAACACATGAAAAAAAAAAAATCCTGCGTTATTGTACTTAATTGCTTTCTGCTAAAGGTTAAAGTAAGAAACTGAATTCCAGAAGGAAAAAAAATATTGTTGAACATTATTCTTTATTTCCTTGGTTCAGTGTTTGTTAGTAAACAAAATACTGAAGTATTCAGCACTATGTCACAAATATCGAATCAAAGTTTTCGGTAGTGATTAATGATTAGTAATTCTGAAGGATCCAAACAGAATAATATTTCTGATGCCTCTGAGTGGAAAACTGTCTGTAATGAAAAAAGACCTTTCTGCTAACCCTTGAGTTCCATTTCTCATTACTTGTTTGAGTTTGATAATGGAATTTGTTTTTAGCATACATGAAACATCAGAATATTTTCTTGTTTATTGTTCGATCATTGTTTTGATGCTTTTTTAAAATATAAGAAGGCATAATCTTGCTTGTATACCAGTGAAGAGAGACCTGCTCAAATTTTGTAAAACCATAGGGCTGAAATGATGCTTCTACTAAGACAAGCAGCAAAAAGGCTAAAAAGGTTCCTCTGCCTTTATCTGTAGATGGGTTGAGGATTTTTTAGTTTATGGTGGTTTTTTGTGTTTACCTCTGTTTAGGTCAGTGATTTTAATCCTTTTATGATACCTGACCATCTATTTTGCAGGAAGATACTTCTGCAACAAGCACAGCTTCACCGAAAGCTTCAGATGGAGCAGGAGCCAATTTAATTCCCTCTTCATTTGATGGTAGAGGTAAGTTCTCCAAAGAAAAATTATTTGCCTGCATTTTTAACTAATATCTCATCAGTTTGGAAAACTAAAGTGTTCTGAGGAGCTGTTGATGTGTAAAGTAAAAAAAAGGATTTAGGAGCAAGCTCATTATAAAAGAAAAAACCTCCAAAAAATAACGCTGTATCACTTTCTTTCGAATGAGATGACCACTTATCACTCATTCTGGCTCACAGCTGGGATTGTAGAATTGAAGAATTATTAGACCATAACCACTGCCAAGTCCACCACTAAACCATGTCCTTAAGTGCCAAGTTTCCACATGTTTTAAATACCTCCAGGAATGGTGACTCAGCTACTACACTAGGCCACCCATTCCAATGCTTGATAACCCTTTTGATGAAGAAATTTTTCCTAATGTCCAATCTAAAACTGCCTTGGTGGAACTTGAGGGCATTTCCTCTTGTCCTGTGTCTCACTTCCTGGGAGAAGAGACTGACCCCCGCCTGGCTACACCCTCCTTCCAGGTGGTTGTGGAGAATGATAAGGTCTCTCCTGAGCCTCCTTTTCTCCAGGCTAAGCACCCCCAGCTTCCTCAGCTGCTCCTCACAGGACTTGGGTTCCAGATCCTTCCCCACCTTTACTGCCCTTCTCTGGACGTGCTCTAGCATCTCAATGTCTTTCCTGTAGTGAGGGGCCCAGAACTGGACACGGGATTCGAGGAGTGGCCTCACCAGTGCCAAGTACAGGAGGACGATCACTGCCCTGGTCCTGCTGGTCACACTATTGCTGATATAGGCCAGGATGCCATTGGCCTTCCTGGCCACCTAGGCACACTCTGGCTCATGTTCAGCTGCTGTTCACCAGCATCCCCAGGTTCTTTTCCACTGGGCAGCTTTCCTGGTGCTCTTCCCTAAGTCTGTAGCACTGCATGAGGTTGTTGTGACTGAAGGACAGAACCTATCATTTCACCTTGCTGAACCTCATGCAATTGGCCTCTGCCCGTCAATTCAGCCTGTCTAGATCCCTCTGCAGAGCCTTCCTGCCCTCCAGCAGGTAACACTCTTGCCCAGTCTGGTGTCATCTGTGAACTTGCTGAGGGTGCACTAGCTCCTCTTGTCCTGGTCACTGATATGCTGCACAGGACTGGCCCCAGTACTGATCACAGGGAAAAATAAAGCTGGCTCCAATATGGAGTCCCATTGTGTTATGTCATGGATGCTCAAGGGAACGTATTTCTGTAGTTGCCTCTCATGTTGTTTCAAGTGAGGAAAGGAACATGTATTGGTTATTGGAAGTCTGTTGAGTCATATGCAGATTTTTTCAAGAATACATGAGACACACGTATTTGATCAGTCTTTATATGTAGATTTGTTTCAAATAGCTGGCACTCTAGAGTTTAGTATGTACCTAAAATTTCTTCTGTGTCATATGTCATTTCTGTTACGAGAACTGTGATGCTAAAACACCTCCCTTTTTTTGTGTTTGTTTGTTTTGGGAGTTTAGGGGGGGAAGAGGGGCTTTGAGGTTTTTTTTGTTTACCCATTGTCTGGCTGTGGGAATGAAGACCTTTTTCTTTTTAATTGCCACAGTCTATCGTGTGGGTAGTTTAATGTGAAAAGAGTTCTGTTCATCAGGACTCTTGTCTTGGAGGTATCACATACATTAAGATTGAATTGTCTAAGTGCCTCTCACTGGATTTCTGTGCATACACAGATATGCACTAGTCTGAACAGTTTGGTCCTTATCTTCCCAGTAACCTCAGTAAGGATTCAGAAAGGACAGGTGAATCTGCTGAAATGCCTTGAAGGACCTTCTGAAGATAAAGTTATTCCAGAAGTTTTAAAGTCATCTGATAATAGTGGTTTTTGGTTAAATACTATTCTCAATTCCTGTCCCTGAGAAAAAATTAGCAGTTTCTGGTGGGTTGACCATGGCAGGCAGTCAGACTCCACCCAGCTGTTCTCTGACTCTCCCTCCTCAGCAGGACAGGAGGAGAAAATAAGATATAAAAGCTTGTGAACCAGAATAAACACAGGGAGAGTGCTTGCTTGCCGGGCAAAACAGACTCAAATTGGTGAAGATTATTTTATTGACAATTAAAAATAGGGTCCGATGGTGAGAAGCAAAACCAAAATGAAACCCACTTTCCTCCCACCCGCTCTTCTTCCTAATATCTCCTCCCTGCCTTGAGTGACACAGAGAAACAGGGGCCGCTCTGATACTTCCTTCTCTGCAGGGTTGCAGGGACACAGCTGCCTCACCATGGTCTTCATGGGCTGCAAGGGAACCTCTGCGCCGGTGCCTGAGCACCTCCTCCCGCTCCTTCTGCACTGACCTTAGTGTCTGCTGGGCTGCTGCATTCAGGGTTTTTCTTATCACTGGCCTTCCAACTCCTGCACTTGTTTCTCATTCTATCTAAACACAGGCGCCGCCAGCACGGCTCATGGGCCCAGCTGGGGCTGGCGATGGGTCTGTGTTGGAGCTGTCCGGGGCTGGCCATGTCCCGTCTCCTCACAGCAGCTACTGCACACTCCCCCTGCTGCTGAAACTTTGCCATCTAAACGCATTATGCTATTTTATTGTTCAAGGGAAGTTTTTCTCGTTCTTAAGAAAAATCTAGATTGTTTTCTATATTTGCTTTGAGTTAGGAATATTTACAAAATTAATTATGTCTTTCAAAATACTGGTACACCTCAGTGGTAGTGGGTGACAGTCTTGTACACTGAGGCGCAGTGGGAAGTATTTCAGCTGGTACGTATGCCTGTAACACAGGGAAGATTTTAGAAAATGAAAAGTACCAATGTGGACTTGTGCATGAAATATTAAAGGAATTTTGTATATAAACATAGCAGAAGTTTCAGTATTTTGAAGATGAGCTTGGGAGTATGGAGTTAGGATGATACAGTACAGATTTCCAAATATCATTTAATTGTGTTTATGTATATAGTGTTGGACAGTCTATGGAGTAGTTACAATTCAGGAAAGCTTCCTGGAGAAGTGAAATGTGTGTTTTATTGCAGTCCTTCTTCAGAAAGAATACAGCTCTGCTTTGTTTGCTAGGCATTGATTAATTAATTACCGATCCTTTTCCTTTTGAGTATTTGAGGCCTGGTTTTGAGACATCTTTGTGTTTATGTTTTTTCCCAGTGTCATTTCCTGAAGCACCTGCAGATGGCTCTGCTCAGCCACATGTGTCTTGGGCCGTGGTACTTTCGCAGCCCCCAAAGAAAATTGTTTCATCACCAGCATCTGAAGGTCTTGCCAGAGGCAAAGGGAAGCAGGAGAATGAACCAAAGGTACTTGAGAATTCTCTGCTCTCACCTAGTTTCTGTCACTGTGTTTGTGTCTCTTTACTGGCATTTTTCCCTGGCCTCTGTACAGTATCCACTTCTTCTAAGAGATAATATAGAGTCACCTTGTTCTTACTAGAATTTTTCTTGTACTGGAAAAGAATCACAGGATATCAAAAAGACAGTGCTAGTCCAGAAATAAGAACTTTCAACTTTGAGGCTGGATTTTTTTCAGATTCCTGACCCTCAGAATGAGACATGAACCATGGCAACTCTTGCCTTACTTGGCTTAATATTTCCTAATTAAATCCCAGTAGTCCCAGTCCATTCTGATAATGCAGTATGCTGCAACTGAAGAATTCTTGCTGTAGCTGTGAATTTCTGAGAGATACTGAATTTTCCTTGTCCACTTAATGTTGCAGCCTGGATTGATTAAGATACCCTTTAGTAGTGTAAGGCTAGTCACTTGCATATATTTTGACAGGTGATACCGAAAAAGATTAGTTTTTAAAGGTCATGCCTTGTGGTCTTTCTCAGCAGTCAGAAACAAAAAATAACATGAGTGAAACTGAGCCTGAAGAAGGGTCAGAAAAGAAGAAAAAAAAGAAGAAAAAGAAGAAAAAACTGAAGTCACTCACTGACATAGAAAGGCCTCAAAGTGAATCTAATACAATACAGGAACCACCGAAGATTGAGGTAAGCTGAAGAAGTTTTTGTTGCTGTTCTTTTAAGTGTTGTGAATGTAGTAGAAGACGAAATGCTAACACAGCTTTGTACAAATTTAAGTTCAAATCCTATTTGTAGAGGATGTTGGTACAGTTTTATTTCAATTGAGATGTTTGTCAGAGGTTACTGGTAGGAAACTGTTGTACTTTTTAAGTTACCACATGTTTGTTGAGCACAGTTTCCTAAATTAGAAAAATTCTTTAGCAACTGTTGCTTGGGGTGTGGGGAATATACTCGGTGCTACAGTGTGGCACAGTTTGAAAGACAGTGGTACCAGTATTACAGTTCTAATTGTCTCTCATCTGGAAGCAATTTCTGTGTAACACAGTGAACAATGCTTAGATTTCTGGTTTTTAATTACAGTTTCTTTTTAAATTCATGTCACTGTTATTGGCATACTAGTACTTTGATACTTCTGTGAATCAGTATTGCAAAGGCATGAGTTTTTCCCTTGTTAGAGGATTGTTGTCTGGTCTGTGGTTTAACAGTGCTTCACTGAAGGCCTAATGCTGTACAGCATTTGCATGTGTTGATTTACATGTTTAATCTACTGAACATAATACTCAGTCTCCGAAATGACAGCATGAAGAAGCAGAACTGTGTCTACGTGGTTTAATTGTGTGGTTCCTTGTCCAGGAATGGCACAAGAAATGAGTATTAACAGACCTCTTTGTTAGACAATTATGGGTAAAATCAAAGATCTGCTAGTTCTTTTCTTCAGGAGAATATCCCCATTTTTGCTATGTGCTGCCACACGGTGCCTGACCCGTGAATGGACATTATCTAAACTGGAAGAGAATGGCAGAAGTCATGGAAAATAAGCAGAATGGTAATGGGACTACTGAAGTCAAAATTGGAAAAAAAATTGCCTAGAATCATGGAACAAGACATACACATTGCACTGAAATCCATGATGTGGATGCAGCAGCTCTTGTGGCAGTGGGGGAAAGCTTTCTGACCCTCTTGGTTTGCTGGGAATGCTTGTGTCCTCATCAGTTTGAAAAATGAGTGAGATGCTTGTATAATGCTCTTGAAATAATAAAACATGAAGAGATGATACACATGGAGCCTCTGGACACCCAGGAGGTTTGAGAAGGTTCTGCTTATGTGCAGCAGCTCAACAGAGCAATGCATTGGATTGCTCACTAGTTTTATACAGGTCAGTCATTTATAGACACTGCTGATAAGCGAAAGTGGATACACCTGGAGAAAGCCAATCCTGTCTTTTCATACGCATTGGTAGGTCCTGACCTAGCTATTTTCCTTTAGTTAAATGTTGAGGCTGCTGTTGATAATCAGGTCAGTGCTAGTACTGGTCAGACATGCAAACAGTGCTGGGAATTACTAGGAAAATAAAAAGGAAAATGGATTATGACAATACAGAATTTCAGGGCATGTCTGATCTAAATATAGTGTCGATTTTGTTTTCCTACTTTCCCCCCATTCCTTAAAAAATACACATATTTGAACTAGACAAGGTAGACAAAAGGCTCCAAAAATAATCAAAGGTATGAAGCAATTTCTGTGAGAGGCAAGACTGAACAAAATTAGGACTTCTCAGTATGTAAAAGAGATGGGTGAATGGGAATATGGCAGTGACAAGAAAATAAAAAGGAAATTATTTGACCTTTCTCCTAACGTTTGATGTTCTTACAGATAATAAATTAAGAGCAAATGCAGGGAGGTGTAATGTCACACTGAGTGCTACATTTTAATTATTCAGTTTTCTACAGGATGTTTCAAATGCCAGAAATCTATTTGCATTTCAGAAGCAATTGGACAGACTTATTTAAATATCTTGTGGTTGAAGATGTCCCTAAGCTGAAAAGAGTGTATTTGTGAAATGTTTTTTCACTTCCTTGCAGCTGCTTTTTTGGCTTATTTGCAAGCTCTTTTAAAATGATGTCACTGGTTGAAGTGTCAGTCCTTGTGCTAGAGCTTCCTAGCTTGGGGTGCTTAAATGAAGCCTTTCAGGCTGGAAGAAGTCTTGGTGTGCTCAGTAGTACTGTATCACAGCTAAAAAGGCCTCTCTGAAGGTGGCAGGAGAAACAAAAACCTAGTTGATGGATTTGGATCATTATGATGGAGACAGTGGACATAGGGTGACCAGAATCGAGCAAACTTCAGCCTGTCTGCACTTGATTAATCCAGATTCTGCATGATGGATCTTCTGCTAATAAAACTTACTCTTGTATGTAAGCCATAATCATTTGAGTAATTCCTATGTTCATTTCCGTACTCTAGTACCTACTGCCTGTTTTGTTCTTCACCACTCACATGTTTAAGGCAGAATTGCACAGCTGGAGACTGTACTGGAAGAAGAGGGAAGTCGTTTGCAAGGCTTTTAAATTACTTGAGAAACACTCCTTTAGGAGCCGTGTACCTCTAATTATTTCTATCAGCTGGCAGCCATAACAAGCTGCTGTTGGAAGCATTTCTGTTACAAGGTCTTTCAGCCCTGAATAAGCTGCTGCATAGAAGACTTAACCATTGTCATACTTGTTATAGCTGGTGGCACTACCCTTGGCTTCTGGATTTTTGTACAGTGAAACAAATTATGATGAATGTTTGATAAGCAGGGAGAAAATTGTTGGAGTGTAGGAAAAACAGTTTTGAAAATACAAACTTGATTGTTCTTATGAAATCATCTTCTGGTTTCTTTGTTTAGGATGTTGAGGAGTTTCCTCATCTGGCAGCTGCTTCTGATAGGAGAAACAGAGTAGGACTTCACAAACCATCCTTTATTTCTGCAGTCAGAAAGCAGTCTGAAGTAAGTAATCTTGTGACACTGTGTGAGTCAAATGTCGGTTATGAATCCAAGTTGTTTGGGTTTTTTGGAGTTTTTTTACATGAGTGAAATGAATCCCAAGAATTAATTTGGAAATGCATTCAATATGTGAATGAATCCTAAGCATAAATCACAAGGATTGAAAATATGATTATTCTGTCAAAGCAAGTAACCTAAATAATAAAGGTAGAATTCCAGATTTCATTTGCTTTGAAATTAGTTTTGCTGTTAAAAATTTTGGTCCTTGGCTTTATTTCCCTGTGAATTTTAGTGGTTTAAAAAAACCCCAAAACACAAGAAAACAAAACTGTTGTTTGCTTTGTTTTAGGCAGTAAATAGCGTTGACAAGGAGGAGTGACTAGCAAAAGGCACAGCAATTGCTTAAAAAAGATTTATTGCAAAAAAAGTTTCTGTACAGACACGCAACTCAGATGAAAGCAACTCCCTAGCTTTGTCGACGTAAGTGGGGCATAACCCCTCAAAGTTTACATTAAGTGTAGAGAAGTGATCATTAGGCCATTCATATGCCTGTAACAAGTATTTGGAAATGAAGCTGTCTTGCTAGTTTTTTCTTCCAAATCTGACAAAAAAACCTATCAGTGTGATTAAGTAGTATGACAGCCAATAAGTGGTCACCCTTCTAGAAGGCCACGTAGAGTCTTCCCAGAGCCTTTTCTTTTCCAGGCTGAACAACCCCAACTCTCTCCACCTTTTATCATGAGGGTGTTCCAGCCCTCTGACCATTTTTGTGGCCCTCCTCTGGACCTGCTGTAGCATGTCCATGTCTTTCTTGTGCTGGGGACCCCAAAAATGGACACATTACTGCAGGTAGGGATGCAGAAGAGCACAGTAGAGGGAGAGAATCACTCTTGGTTGGTGGGCCGTGCTTCTTTATACACAGCCCAGGATAGAATTGGCTTTCTCGGCTGTGAGCGCACATTGCTGGGTCATGTCCAGCCTCTCATCCACCAGCACCCTGAATCCTTCTCAGCAGGGCTGCTCTCCGTGTGTTCATGCCCCAGCCTGTGTTGGTACTGGGAGTTGCCCCAACCCGAGTGCAGCACCTTGCACTTGGCCTTGCTGAACTTAGTGAGTTTCACACAGGCACACCCCTCAAACCTGTCAAGAATGCCATGCATCATTCTGGATGGCCTCCCTTCCCTGAAGTGTGCTACTCAGCTTGTTGTCATTCCCAGACTTGCTGAAGGTGCACTCAGTCTGAATTTAATATCATCTTCACCCTTTTCTGTGTGTCTGTTCTGAAGTATTTTTTCTTTCTTCCTGTCACCTTTCATCTTTAAAATTCTAAGATCCATCTCTCCGAAGAACCTTGTGATAGTCGGTCTCCCTCTCTGGATGAAACTCCCAGGGTGGATGGACTGTCAGGGAAACAAGCTTCATCTTCTGTATCAGAAAGAAAGAAAACTCAGGTAAGTGAATTCATGTTTGAAGAGAAGTTCACAACTCAGAATGACAAAGGCAATGAGCCTATTTAAATGTAAGACTAAGTCCATGCTCATCTTGGATTCTGCATTCATACTTTGAGATAAGTGACCTGGTCTTGATTACAAGCAATCAGTGGTAGTAATTGCTAGCACCCAGGATATGATACAGTGTTTAGGGGAAAATACAAACTTTTCATTAATATCTGTGGGTTTCAGATATCAGGAATTTTTCTTTCACCTGTTTTATTTGGTCATGACATAAATCCAGTCCAAACTGATTGTCATAAGGAACTGAGAACCTCCTAAAAGTGGTTCTGACAGAACAGGGAGGTAAGGAGATCCCTATATCTTGGGGCAAGGAGGAGGAATACGGAGCAACAGTGAGGTCAGGAAGTAGTTTCGTGTTGGTGAGTAGGTTGTGGCACAGCTCTGATGCAAGGTGAGATTCCATTTGAAGACTGAGGAGGTCATGTTCTGTAACACTGTTGTAATAGAAATGACAATGAATTGATTCTCCCAGATAAGACTTCTAAAAGTGCAAAATCTGGCAGTCATTTCCTTATCATGTTTTGCTGTGGTAGTTTGTTCATAGTCTTCACCACACTATTCATTTGTAGTCTTTTCATATTCTGCATCATTAAATATGGATCATGGCTTTTGCCTTCTCTTCAAAGCAGAGAGAAAGATGAGTGCTTATGAGGAGGTGGTGCAAAGACGACGTCTCTTTGTAGTGAGACATCGGAGATAATGATTTATGTGCCTTGCAGTCACATACCCTGGAAGAATCACAGTAGTTTTTCTATACTTTTAAGAAAGCTTTAAATTCTGATAAGCCTTTTATCTCTTTCAAAGATAGATGACAGTCTAACCAAAGTGGGACCCTGACATAAAAGCCTTCCTTTATTGAAGACTTGATACTTTTATGTTTTGTTGCAGTAGCTTTTTTAAAAGTTACCTGAACTGTTTCTGATATTTTTATATTTTTGACATTAAAGTTGATGTTTATTTGAAGATCATTGAGTGACATTAAAGATGAGAAGTGTTGTGGATAAAGATGTTAAAAGAATGTATTATACCATAAAAAACAACAGTCTTTACATTCTCAAGTGGAGGGCATTACTAACTGGTGCTGAACTTGTTCAGGAAACATCCAGGAGCAGTGGTAAGAAGAGTCAAATTCCTGTGCAGTTGGATTTGGGTGGCATGCTTGCAGTCTTGGAGCAGAAGCAGCAAACAGAGAAGTCAAAACAGTCTCCTAAACCTGTGGTATTTTCAGGTATTGGTTACTATGAAATTTCTTTTCTTTCACCTTAAGCTATTTTTAAGTATTCAGACATTAAATGTAGTCTTGATTTCTGATCTGTGATGAGCTCTATGCAGGCAAGCGCACAGTTCACCAGATAGAAGAGAAAATGAAGGTTCTTTAAAAAGGAATTTAAAAAGCATGGCAGTCTGAATTGTTTGATGGAAGACTTGTGGAAAGAAATATCTTAAGGACACTGATTTGTAAAAGAGTGCCTTGTATAAATATGAGGCATGATTGAAATGTTGCTTTGACAGAAATACCAATGTTTGTGGAGGTTTTTGCTCTGCCAAAGTATGTGTGTATATTGTTCTGATCTGAACGGGCAGGAGGGGGCTACACAGTAACAAGGGCTTTCTTAATCTCCTCTGATGCTGGCAATCATAGAGCTGTGACTTGATTGAAAAAGCTCCTTTTCAAGCACAGAGGTCATATGAAAGTCCAAGCCAAAGGATGAGTTCTGACATACCTCTTAATTGTGGAATAATTGATGTTAACAAAATGCTAGGTTTTGTTAATGGAGAGCATCTTTCAGTCCTTTAGGATGTATAAGCAGGAAGCAGAAAAAAATAGCCCAGTGCCTTTCTCATTATAGGTCAAAATTAATCTTGATTATGCTGGTGTAGTATATTTTGCAAAAGGAACTATGATATTTGCTAGCATTCAATGATGGTAAAATTTCTCTTATTTCAGCAAAGATTTTTTTTTAGAAATTATTTCAGAAAGATATCTCATCACAAGAGATTTCATCTCACAATACTTAATGTGATAGCTGAGATTTTAAATACGAAGGTCAAGATTACCAAGCATCGATGAGATTTTCCTTCACTAAGATGAGAGAACTTGTACGATGCTTTTTTAAAATACTTTTTTTTTTCCAGTTGATCACCTTTTTTTTTCATTTGAGTCAATCAGACTTAATGCTGCAGAAGTGCTAATAACCAGTTTTGTTTCTATAAAATTATACAGTGCATGGATTGATGAGTAGATGGTGGGCCACAAAGGTATGGGTCAAAATACCTGTTTTCTAATCTTAAGTTTCCTGTGCCTGACTCTGCTGCAGAAGAGAAATTGATGTGTCATGTTTGTATCCTGGAAGCATAAGGCAGATGTTGCCTTAGTTTTATACATTTTTAATGTTCAGTGCACCCATTAAACTGGTGTATACCAAAGTACAACTTTAGGTTGTGAAGTGGTATTGTGCTGATCTCTGTTACCAGAAGAGGACAGTGAACAAGAACAGAGTGTGACCACAGACAGTTCTACTTCACATGATAAATAATATTGTTAAAGTCATCAAGTTTAGGAACATGAAAACTGTGAACTTGAAATGGTGATGGACACATGAAGGAAATGTGTCTCTGCAGGGTGTATGCTTATTTATTGCTTCAAATCCAGCTGCAATTCTTGTAGCCACCTGTGCTGCACAACATTCTGGGCAGTGTGTTGTCAGTTTGCCTTTGATACACAGAGCCGAAAGAGAAACATTGGGTGTAGCAGTTTTATGACATAAACTGTTTATGGTAAGGGTACTGCATGTGGTGTGGGAGGATCTGCGTATAAATACTGTGGAAGCAGTAAATGAAGATGGCTTAAGAGAAGCTGCCAGAATATTTGAGTGTATTTAGGGGAGAGAGGTTGCCTGAGTCACAGAGGTGCCCAGCTTGTTCCACTGGTACTTACTTAGTCATCCTCTCCATTGGCTTGCTAATGTGAACTGCTTTATATTGCAGGTAACTGAAGTTTGACAAAGTGCTCTACAGGATACAGCAGTTCTACTGATAGTGAGGGAGAGTAGTTTTTTGGTATGAGGTCATGGTGTGGAAGATCCAGGTTTAGTCATTTGTCCAGTCATTTAAAGCTTCTGTGCTCTAAATCCTCTGAAAAAATGCAAGTAAAGTAGACATCTTCAGCGAGTTTTGCAGGTTAAGCAAAAGAGACTTAGCTGTAGCTTTGCATTACTCATTACCCATTTGCAAATGAAGTTCATCCAGCTTCATTAAGTTGTAACAAAAGGTAGATGTAAGTGCTCAAGTTTATTTACAGCAAGTAAATCTAAATCTGTAATACTGCTACTAAGTATTTATCTTAACACAGTTCAGAATCTGTGGAAGAAGAAATGCCACCACCATGAAACACAGAAATTCCTGGAAGTTTACCAAGCCGGCATGGCATGGTGTTGAAGGTAGCTTGGACTGCAGTGTTTGGTCAAGTTCTGCTTTTGAGACAGAGCTTGTGATTTCAGGAGTATAACAGAAGTAGAGGACACAGCAGTCTTTTGTGAGGAGCATCTTTTTAAAATAACAGTGTTTAATGACACAGGATTGCCTGTAAATATTCTTAATAGCAACACAACACAAATTTGATATGTGTATACCAGTCTTAAACTTGAAATTGGATTCTAATTTAGGTATTCATTAGCTATTTCATAGGTATATTTAGGTATATCATAGTTGTCTGATGCAGACTTCTTCTTAAATCTTAGTTGGTGGTGCCATACCATTGCTTTCTAAAGACCCTGCTACAGCCACAAGAAGTCACCGTTTAAACCAAGGAAAGATGCCTCATAATCCCTTGGATTCCAGTGCTCCTTTGGTAAAGAAAGGGAAACAGAGAGAAGTACCTAAAGCAAAGAGACCAACACCTCTTAAAAAGGTCCTCATTTTTTTTGCTTTAAATAGTAAAACTGTACAGCAGTCTATTACTCTGTGAGTCTGTTAAGCTCCCTCATATGGAGATTTGCATCTCAGTGTCCTCTTGTCTGAATTCAATTTTAGCTTTGCGTGGTTTCAAAGAGGGAAGGGGTAGAAGAGGGTGGTCTTGCTAAATGGCATATACAAATTCCCCAAAAATATACTTTCTCCCTTGGATCAACTGATAGCTGAAAAAGTGCCACTACAAAAGTGTCCACACATGCAAAGGTACGGGGGGGCATGGAAAGAAATATGACTTGGTTTGGCGAAGATGACTTTATTTGCAGGACTGGAGAGAATGGATCAAACAGAGATAGTGATAATGTTTCTGTGCTCTTCCAAGCCAGAACTCCAGCTGATTCTACAGCAACAGGTGTTAGGCCCAACTGGTGATTTCTGTTGTATCTTCCCTCTTTGCCCATTCATGTTGTTTCCTGTCACATCTTCTATATAGAGGATTTTTTTAACTCTAGTTTTGCCCTTGTAGTTTATCTCTAGTAAATATTTTCTCCACCCATACACTGGTAATCAAGGTAAAAGTCCTTTATGTAAATTTAGGAATTATCCTTTCTTCTTTTTATGTGCAAATAGAAAGATAAGGTTGTAAACTTCAGATGCTAGTGCTGAACCTCTTTATGAATGGTCTGTTTGTAAATATGTGGTAAGAGTAATGCTTTGTTACCTGCGTGACATCAAACTGATTTGGTTTTGATACATATTTTTAGATTATTCTGAAAGAAAGAGAACAAAGAAAACAACAGCACCTGTTAGAACAGAAGGCAGCACCAAAAGATGAAGATAACATTTGTCAGGCAGCGGGAAATGTTACTGAAGACGAAACACTTCTACGGGATAGTCAAGCAGGTATCTTTTGAGAGAAGCTGTAGTACAGTATGTAGCTGAAAATTTGAGCACATTTAGTACTTTAGAAAATAGCTACTAAATGCTGCCAAATGAAAGCTGTAACCTCAGAATTTTCTGAGATTCATCTCAGGCTTGTCTTGACTGCAAAGTGGGCCAAAGCTGAAAGTCAGTGTAGTTGAGTAACAGGGATTCTGATTACTGTTCCACACTTCTATACCTGTTGGTTTTATGGTATGTTGTAATGAGAGTTCCCACACATCTCTGGCAATTAATGAGGTTTGAAATGAGAAAAAATCCCTATGAGATAAAGAAAAAAAATATTAGGCCTGTTTCCCTACTACCGCGGACTGTTCTAATATAGAAATTGTGACTCTTCCATACATGCTTGACAGATTAATCTCTTCACAATGCTTTTTGGTCTGTCTTTTCATTGAAATATCTTGATTTACCTGATAGCTGTTCCAGTAACACAAGTTGCTGAAGGGTTTCCGGAGAACACAGGGATCAAGGAATCTAAAGAAGGTTCTGTGACTTCAAAGCAGCTAACTACCACTCTTCCAAAAATCCATAGCAGGAATTTCAGAGAGTAAGTATTGATTATATTGATGTCTCATTTTGCACAGTACCACCAATAAGGCATTTTTCAAACAAGGTAATTCAGTTGCATCCTCTGCAAAACTAACTGGAGTTTAGACTGAAGGCTCTAAATTATTTTCTTTCAGTCTTTCTGTAAGTTGACACATAAAGAAATTATTAACTTTGTGTGTTTTGTGATTCTCATTTGAAAATGCATGTTCCTTGAAGGAAAAAAACAATCAAATTCATTAGAGGCTAGGGGAGGAAAAGAAGCTTCTGTTAAAATAATAAGTACTGTATTTTAAATAATGGGGTAACAGCTTAAATAAGGCGTGCTACTTTATTTCTTAAATAATATTTTTAGTTGTAGTTTGGTTTTCTACTGGCAGACCAAATGGTAGAAATGTAGAGAAACCAGATGACATTTTCGTGTTGTGGCTGGGCAGAGAAATAAAGGGAATATTTATGAGTTGTTATGTGCAAACAGTTTCAGTTAAACATTTAAGATGATGTGTATACACATTTCTTTATAAAGAAGAAATAGTCATTACTATATGTGAAGAGGTCAGAGATCCGACAGTATAAAACAGTTTCTTGAGGAAAGCAGTGTTTTAACTTTTAGTTCTCCTCCCATAAAGCCGATCTACCACTGGCATTTTCTGCAGTTCATGTTATAACAGTGGTAGTGATACAACCATTCCTGCTGTGTTAACTCTTAATTTAATTGCAATGAAAATTACTTGTGTCTATGCAACAGTGTTCTACTGAGAGCAGTTTGGGTTGAATATGCAAAGGACAACTCAGTCTTACTTATTACAGGATGTAGAGCATTCAGCAGAGCTTAGATTATTTTCTTTAAATTAGGTTTTTTAGTGTTTCAGTAGATCTGTCTTCAAGACTTAGTGAAATCAATAGGAAATACTAAGTAAAAATTCTTGTAATCTGAATAAAATTTGGAAATAATTGTATCTCTAAGATCCAGGATAGATGTTGTGATCTCTTCTCATTGTCTTACGTGATTATGCCAATTGGCATCCTTCTGTTGACAAGGCAGTTGATATATCTTTAGTTTTTCTCTTTGATACCCTTCTTCACTAAAAAATTCATTGGGTAAAACATGGGGTGGGGTGAAATAATTTGTAACTCTGATCTTCACCAGAGAGTACTAGAAGGATGAAGTACATTGTTTTGTATCCTTTCCTTAGGAACAACACAAAGCCATAGTCAGATAAGTGAAATAGGAGGACAGACATGAATGTAGGGAGGAGGAATCTGATCCAGTTTTCCATGTTTGTTACAGATAGCCTTGAACTTACAGAAATAAGTGATAATTTTGTACTTTGGTTGCTGTACTTTGATTTATATACATCAAAATAAATGCCCTCAGAAAAATGCTTCAGTAGAAAAAGATAAGCACATACCTATCTATTGGGATAAAATATATATATGTGTGTGTGTGTGTATATAAATATAGGTTTATTATACATGTGTATATGTATTTTTAATATAGTTTGATTGAGGAACCAGGTAACACAAGGGACAAAACTTCTTCCTCTTAAGTTCTCAGACACTGAAAAAAAATCCTAAGTAAGTTTTTATATAACAAGTGTGTTTGGAGTGGAAACAGAAAAAAATACAAAGACATACAATTGAATTTAAAATGTATATTTAATGTTTTACTTATTTAAATGTTACGTATTTGTAATTTTAGTCAATTTAACATTTGATTGCTCCTTTCTTCCAGTTACTGCAGCCAGGTCCTTAGTAAAGAAGTTGACAGTTGTGTGACAGATCTCTTAAAAGAACTGGTTCGTTTCCAAGATCGCTTGTATCAGAAAGACCCAGTAAAGGCCAAGATAAAACGCAGGCTTGTTATGGGTCTTAGAGAAGTTCTGAAACATCTGAAGCTGAAAAAACTGAAGTGTGTCATCATCTCTCCTAATTGTGAAAAGATTCAGTCCAAAGGTAAATAAGTTCTTAACAAAAAAAGTCAGTTTAATAAAAGAAATGCAAAAGAAAAGGTTCGGTATACTGACAGCAATATTATTATTGGAGGAATTTATTTGAGTGTCCTCTGAAATCCAGCCATAAAGTTGCCTTCCTTATTCAGATTGTTTACTGCTGTGCACCTGAACTGTGAGCTGAGTCAAGACTATCTGGGGTGGGAGAAGTTACCTGAGATTAGAGTCTCTAGTTACTGATTTGCAGTGTTGCCCCACTAAAAATTGCACTGCATGGCTGAGACAATCCAAAGGCTGCTGATGCCAGATCATTTATTGTCATTATTTGTCATTTATTTGTCATTTATTGCCAGATCATAATTATTGTCATTTAAATAATTCCCTAGCAGCTGGGTCTTTTTTGATACTAGATTGGACTGTACTAGGTATATAGTAAAATGTGGAATAGGAGCAGTCTAAAACTAATGCTAAATAAGAATTAAGAAAAAAATGTCAAGGTCTCCTTTAAAAACGGATATTCAATGCTACTATTGCGATCCCTGGTTTTTTTCCTATAAGGTATAGTTTCAGAATGCACCCATAATCTTGGGATTTTGCCGTGTTTTAACAGTATGGTTCTTTAGCTCCAGTCAGCCTGATTGTATTGTCTGCTCCAGGTGGGCTGGACGAGACCCTACACAACATTATCGACTGTGCCTGTGAGCAGAATATCCCATTTGTTTTTGCCCTTAATCGCAAGGCCCTGGGCCGCTGTGTGAACAAAGCAGTGCCTGTGAGTGTGGTGGGAATTTTCAGTTATGATGGGGCTCAGGTAAGCTGAAATAAGTCACTTCACGTTTTTGTTCAGCTTCATTTTTTACCTGGAAGAGGAGATAAAAATACTGTGATGTTTAAGAGTTTGTTTGTTTGTTTTGCTTTTGCAGACTTACACTCTTAATCACATGTCATATACGTAGCTTATATGAAAAACGGATTTTAGAAGTACAGGCAGGCAGCACTGTTTTAAAAAAATTCCTTTTGCCATCTCTTCCTGACATCCTCTTCATCTTTAACTCCCTCATTTTTTTTTTCAAGAGAACTGGTGTTTTTATAAATGCTGTGTTTTTCACGTCTTCATACATACTGAGCTGGTCAACTTTTATATATGAACCTACACATTCTGAATAAGGAATATTAATGAGACTTTCAAGGAGATGTTAAAACTTGCTGTATGATTTAAACTCTAATATTTTATATTGCCGTAGGACCATTTTCATAGAATGGTACAGCTGACAACAGAGGCCAGGAAGGCCTACAGAGATATGATAGCAGCTTTAGAGGAAGAAGCTAAAGCAGGACTGAGAGAAAACCAACCCAGCATCTTCACTCCTGAATCTGAAAAAAATGGCTTGTTAGAATCTTGTAAAACATCTTCCAAGGACTCAGATGAGGATGTACCAAATTACAGTAAGTATTTACTGACTTGTTTTTTGTTCCATTTTCATTCATAGTGCTCATCAATTCTGTGATTTTCACCGAAACAAATGACATCTGCACTAGTCATTAGTAAGGAAGGGGGAAATTCTTGGGATTTTTTTATAAATCTGAGGTCAGTTTTTGCTGAGAAAGTGTTAAAGCAAGTTCCTCTCTGAAATCCACCTGTGGTGGGCACTACTCATTGTTTTGCTCAAGGAGGTTTAACAGAGCTCCTAATTATATTTCTGTTTGTTTAAAAAATCCTCTTAAGATTAATTGTAGATGTCCACACTCTATGCCTGTGATAGACTCGGCTTTTGTGTTGAAGCCTCTTTGTGATGCATCTTTCTGTCCACAAGCACTTGGTCCTAGAAACATTTTCCTCCAGCTCTGTTTTTAAGTCAGCAGAAAATGCAATGTATTGCAGATACTACTCAACTTAAAACTTCTTTGAAAGTTTTGAAAACTTACAGGTTTTCTTAAAGCTGGAACCACCTTCAGAGTTAGGCTTGCTCGAGTAGGGTGTTGGACACAAGGACCTCCGTGGACCCCATCACTCTTAAGCTATTCTTCTGTGTGTCATCTGATGTTGCATAATGTAAATGCCAACATGCCTGTGGGTCAGCTTATCTCAGCACTTATTTTGAAGGGGAAGTAAAGAATCAGGGACTTTCCATTTTAAGTTTTTCCTCAAGTATTATATGGTAATACGTTGGTTGTTGTTTTTTCTTTGTTTTCTTGTTTGTTTTTTTTTCCTAATATTCCCTAGTTAAAGTCTGGAAGAGAAAACTTGAAGAAGAATATAACCCATATGCACTGGAATTGGAAAAGAGTGCAGCTGCTGACGTGGCGATACTGAATTTGGAAGACCATCAGTAAATCCAGATCCAGCGCTATTGGGCTTTTTTTTTTTTTGTTAGATCCCTAGGAAGAAGGTAGAAAAATAACACAATCTAAAGAAATACCTGAAGTTAGCTAAGTAAACTGTTCTGAATCCCTTTAAGCAAAATATACACTGGAGCACATGAGGCACTGGTTAATTTTTATGTTCTATGTGTTTGTCTGATTACTATAGCAGATGACAACACCAAATTGTCATAGCCTCAAACCATTTGAACTGGCTTAAACTTTAATGCCTTTATGGACTAGCATTGATTTCTTGGGATAGAATATACCAAAAGAATCTGATAGAAAAATAATTTTCTTTGGGAAAAAATTCCTCGAGCCAGAGGGGCCTAAAAGAGAGTTGCCCTTAATTTTTAACTCCTGTATAAAAAACGTTAGCTATCGTTTGATTGTGGGTTTGTTCTTAGTTTTTTCTTCTAAATAAGTCTGCTCAGAAGAGCAGGCTGCTATCAATGTCACTTTATTCTAGTCAGCAAGAAATTGATTTGGGGCAGGTAGCTTGATTTAAACTAATTAAGGAAGGCCATGATGACAAAGTTCCTAGTTAGCTCTTCTGTGTTGTTCTTTGGGGATCATACATCAGATGAAGGAGATAGCACAGACTACAAGGGTCTGAAATTCCTGAAGCAAGTGTGCTCTGTTTAGACTTTTTATAAATTTCATGTTTCTGTTGCTACTGAGAGTAGTTTATCATACATCCTGCTTTGAAGTTACAGGCTATTGCAGGACAGCGAATGTGCCAGCCTGCCAGCTGTAGCTTCTCCTTGCTGAGACTCCTCATTCCTTCAGTTTGGGGTTGTGTTGGTATATACATCTAGGAGATTTTGAGCAATCTCAGTTTGTATCTAAATAGAAAAAATTTATATCTTACAAAGAAATGAAGTTTGTATCCTAGAGGAAATAAAATTTTAAAAACAAAATGTGCTTATAGTTGTGGTGGAGCACCTTAGTGGGAGTGGCCTATATCAATACTATTTTTTGAGGACAAACCTAGAGAAAGTAATTGGAGGGATGCACATGTAACTTGTCTCAGCTTTTCCAGAAGGTGATACAGGTGCCATGTGCTGCTCAGCATCTCTGAGGTGTGTCTGCAAGCGCTTCACCATACTGAACATTTGTAGTGCAATACTTTGGAAAGTAGCTGCCTTGTGATGATAGAAGTGATATAAAATCTTTAAATAATTTTGAAATGCAGACAATTTTGTAGAATATAAATTGTATAAAATATGTTACAATATATTGATTCTATAAAGAATGGTTGTGACTTAAGTAAGCTTGTCTTGTGGGAATTTAGTGATACTTGAAATGTCAGTTTTGGGAAAGAACACTGAGAAGGGGAGCCAGCCTTAGGCTGAAATGCACAGTTGGTCACTAGTTATGATGATGATGATCTTTTTGTATTAGTTCCTTCTAATCTTAAATGGAAATTGGGGGTGAAAGGTCCCAGTGACAAAACATGCTTTTGGCCAGCATCTACCCTTGATCCAAAGGTAAGTTGTGATTTATTCATTTGGACCTGTGCCACTTGGATACACATCTAAAATTCTGGAACTGCTAAACCCAGTCGTTGCATGGAATGAGGACCATTTGGGTGAACAAGTTTGTTTTTAGACCCTGTTTTGTATTTTGTAGAAGAGCATAAAACCTCAGAAACATTATAGGTTGTTCACAATCTTAGGGACTTACTTCCAGTTCTTAGAGAGTAGAAAAGAAATTTACTATAAGGTGTCACAGCTGTGGTCACTAATGCTGGTACACAGATTTTTTTTCTTATCCCCCACCCCGCGCCAAGATTGAACTAAACAAAAAATTTGGCAACTTTTTATTACTTGCAGTAATTTCCTGCAGAGACAAAGCAAAGCTTAGCTATGTCGTCCATAACCCTGACCCCTGTCTTTATATTCCCACTCAGCTCCGCAGAGCTAAACTTAAGTCTGCTCCAAATCTATTGAACAAATGAAGGAGAGACAATTCAAGGAAAGTCTATTTATAGTTGTCCTAAGAACAAAAAAATTATGAGAACAAATGAGAAAAAAAGTATCTCTGGTGGTGTCAGAAGTCTGCATCAGCATTAATGAAATGCCTATGTGAAAAATAGGAAAAATGGTTAAGAAAATAGGGAAAATATGAGTTTTCACCCTGCGTCTGTGACAAGGTGGTCTGATACTAAAAAAAAAGGGTCATTCAAGTCTTAGCATGAGGAGACTGCTTTCTTTAATGTGGGAAACACTCTAATTTAGATCCCACCACTTAGGGGAAAACTTGGAGATGAGTATGAAGCTTTCTGCTATGGCCCAAAGCAGCTGTCCACCTGGGCTGACTGATAGGGGAGCATATTCCTTGCTTCCAGATTGTTGAAATCCATTAAGCAGATAATAGAGAAAATTTGATTTTTACCTCAGACTTTTGTTTCTTGGCTGCAGAAGGACAAAACTCTGAGCAGTGATGCAGTAGAACAGTTGTACTGTGGATAGTGTAGGTCCTCACATTTTAGGTCTGCACTTGATCATCATAAGGAATGGTCTTTGAATTCATTCAGCATAGAATTCTTTTAAGCTACATTTTCTCAAATACAGAACAAGAGTTTGCAAAAACTAAAGTCTTCTTGCACACTTTGTAATCGATCTGTATTTTAAGCATTAGTCAGAACTTCTTTATTTGGTACAGAAACTTTGTTACTGTCACGGTTTAAGCCCAGCCAGCAACCAAGCGCCACCCAGCCTGTCACAGTGGGAGCAAATCGGAAGGGTAAAAGCCAGAAAACCCATGGGTTGAGATGATGACAGTTTAATAGGAAAACCCAAAGCCATGCACACAAGCAAAGCAAAACAAGGAATTCATTTGCCACTTCCCACGGGCAGGCAGGTGTTCAGCCTTCCCCAGGAGAGCAGGGCCCCATGACGTATGATGGTTACTTGGGCAGACAAATGTCATCACTCTATGCATCCCCCCCTGCCTTTACATCCTGAGCATGATGCCATTATGGTCTAGAATATCCCATTTTGGGTCACCTGTCCTGGCTGTGTCTCCTCCTAACCTCCCACTTGCCCCCAACTTCCCCACCCTCGAGGCAGTGCAAAAAGCACAGAAGACCTTGGCTCTGTGTGACCCCTGCTCAGCAACAACAAAAACATCTCTCTATGGTCAACTCTGTGTTCAGCACAAATCCAAAACAGCCTCCTACCAGCCACTGTGAAGAAAATTAACTCTACCCCAGCCAAACCGAGCACAATTACCGAAGGAAATGTGTTTGAACAAATGAACTTGATGACAGTAGAAAGGAATGCTCTTCAAAACACTGGCAACATAAGGGTAAACATAGTAAAAGAAAAGTAAGCGTACAAGTTGAAATGGCTTAAAATAAATGTGATCCATGTCCTAATTTCTAAATCATATGCCAAGATCCTCATGCCCAAAATTACCTGGTTGGCTTAATGAACTCAAAACAGAAGACACCATATTATGTTCTTTGAACAGCACAAGTATTACTGAGACTACTTTTGTTCTTTATTAAGCTGAAATAGCTGACATCAGAAAACCAGAGATAGTTGCAGCATGGGATGGGTGGCCTCTCTTGTAGCATGTAACTTAACTTAGTTATTCTTCAGTGCAGTAAGAATATCCCCTTCCACTTCATGCTTGAGATGGTTCTGGATATCAGATTTAATGCCAGCACTAACACTTGCAAAGACATCTCCGAATGCAATAATAGTAAGAGTACCAGGTACTCTTGCATACTTTTCTCCTTCTAGCCTGTTCGTTCCTTTGTCCATTAGAGGCTGTTTCTCTTGTTGCAGGTCTCCTGAAGAAAAATTTCAGAACTATGTGTTAATACCACTCTAAAAATGAAAATGGAGCTAAAGGTTGCCTATACTAACTGCTCCACAGGCAGCAAGCGTGTCATTTCTAAGGTTTTCAAAAGTGATCTTTGTTCTAACTGTTGGAGAAAAATATTAATAGATGGGCATGGACTTCTTTTTTTAAAAAAAAGGTCAGCCTTTATGGACAGTACCATTTATGAAGTCCAGTAGTTGCTGCAGTCCTGTTAGTCTCCAGATGTGAAATTGATCTACTCTATTCACGATACACGGACTTAGCTTTTGGGCAGGAAGAGAACTACTTACTGATGAGCACTTGGTTAGTGGACTGAAGGAACAAGCTGACATAACTGCAGTGAATGTCATAGATTGAACAGACTTTAGTGCTGAGAGAGTCACGAATGATGACGTACAGGAACACTGATCATTTTGTTATATAAATACATGCAGTTGCATAAGTGCAAGAGGCAGTTTATAAGAGTCTTACCCATGTTTTCCTCCAGTTTTGCATCATCTTGTCATGTTCACTGACAGCGCTTCTCCAGGTATCAAATTCTTTGGTCCATGCATCCTGGCCAGCACTGTCTGAGAATTGTACATGGGATGATTACGTAACCATATAATGGTAGAAGTCAGTATCTGATCAGTTCCACGACTGCCTGTCCTGCAGGAAGGGGGCTGGAAGGAACCCTCGTCTCATTTGTCAGTAAGTGCCTTTGAAATGGTTATGTCTCTTACCCTGTGCAGCAAACTTAATAGCCTCCAGAGGAAACAGGCTTAGTGCTGTTTATCTGTGATTCGAGATCTAGAAGGTAGGACCTACAAATTAATAGTTCAAACCTATCTAACAAGCACAGGAATGCTCTGGTTAGATCATAACAAGCCTGGGGAGAAGAGTGACACGATGGAGAGGACCAGTTGACATGATGAACCAATGACCTGATGGACATGTCCAGTTAGTATTCCCCATTTTTCAGTAATAGAATCACAGAATCAGTCAGGTTGGAAAAGACCTCTGAGACCATCAAATCCAACTTATGATCCAACACTACCTTGTCAACCAGACC
>VZTD01000486.1:9929-94929 GCA_013397725.1 Rhagologus leucostigma
CCAATCAGGGCCGGGGCCCGGCTTGGCGGGGATTGCGAATCCCCCCCCCGGTACGGGCCGGTGGTGGCGGAGACCCCCCCGGAACCGACGGCGTCTCCCCACGCGGGGCATCCGCCCGCCGTCCGTTCCGGGGCTGTGTGGGTACCGCCGTGTCGGCCGAGACTCGCCGGCGACACGTGTCGCGATAATTGATGAAAGAAGCCGGTGGCATCGTTGAGGCGGGGAGGGAGGAAAGTTTCGCGGTGATGCTCGGGTGCGGTGGCGCATCAGCGGTCCGGGGAAGGGAGGAATGAGCTCACTCGTGTTTTAGCCGGTTTTGCCCGAAATTAATGTTCCTTTATGATTGGGAATAGTAGCGCCGTCTGTTTGCGCCTGCTGTCCAATGCGCGTAAGGGTGGTGAAAGAAGGGGAGAATTAAACCAATTTGATAGATAGGGGTTGAGAATTTGCTTGGGCTTGAAGAGACAATGACCAAATTTAGTAACGGCTATATGAATAAAGGTTAGACATTAAACTACGCGTATTCTTCTCCATGCCCAGCGAAGCGGTGTTTAAAATCTCCTGTTTACCTCCATAAGAAAACAGCTGCTGGCGAAACGTAAAGGGAGGGCCAGGACCAGCCCCGCGCCGTACTGCACGCCTTGCCAGCTTTTTGACTTTTGAGTGAATGAGTGCGAGAGAGAAAGCGTGATTCCCGAAGCCTTTCGCTCCCAGCCACGAGGAGGTTAGCTGATGTTGGGGAAGGTTTTATTGTCCTCTGCACAAAGCAGAAGTCGCAAACTCAGTGGTCCGGAGGCTTTGTTGTAGAAGCACAAAAGGATCAGAACTTTGGATGCCCGGAAGATGAAATAAAAAGTCCAAAGCTTTTGTAATTAAATAACTTGTGAGTGGACAAAATTAGCGTGCAGTTAATCGACCAGCTAAAGAACAAATTGAAACCCCATCCAGGGCCATTTTATATTATTTGTGAAATATCCATTCTTTAACAGATGATTGCAATGTAAGTTGTATGTGCTTCAAATGTTTATCAAGTTTTTGTAAAGTCGGTCCTTCATCTCTGTAAAAACCCCTTAATCATTTTCCCCAAACTAAGAGCACCTTTTAGCATTGTGCTGTGGGGCAGGTTTGCAGCGTGGCTTTGTGACCCTCTGCAATCCCGGACAATCTGCTAAAGGAGCTACTTCAGTAATTGGCAGACGAATGTTACAGTCTGTGGGCAGAAGAAAGGGCAGAGTTAGAGCTATTTCTAGGGGATGCTCTGAAATACATTGTTTGAAACGAAAAGAATCGCAGTTTGAGAACAGTGGAGCAGGCCTTGGGTCATGACTTCTCTCAGATGAGGGGATCACATTTAGTGGCCAGGCCTCTGGAGTTTAAAATATTTTCCTGTGCTAAAGTGTCACATTTAACATTCAGGAAATAGTTCTATGCCAGTGCAAACAGTGTTTCCTCTAGAAGCTCAGTTAGTAAACCTTGACATCTTGTGACATACAATGTTAGATATTTACCATTTATTACTCTTTTGTTTTCTTCCTCATTACTTTTAGGCAGCACTATATCTTGCAAGTGGTTGATACTTCATAATGAAATTATGACTCTAATTCTGATACAGAACTGATCACTATTTACAAAAGCACTTTTATGAATTGAAGCAGGTAGCTTACTGGCAAGTCATAGCTGAGAAACATTATCCCTGTAATGTAGAAATATCTAGAATGTCTTTGCAACAGTGAGCTGGGTGAAGCCCAGTTTTTAAAGATTCTAATATTTCTGAGGTCTCTAGGCACAAAAAAATGTTGTTTCCAGCTTCAGCATAAACTGGATGTAAATTACAGGTCTTAGCTTGAGCTGCCTAACAGGGAGTCTAAGAATGAGCTGAATCTGGGTGAAATTCTGGATAATAGGAGGCAGCTCATATGTGCATGTAGGATAAAGAAATTCTTCCTTTCTTTCTAGTCACCCATATCTTCACCCATATCTATCTTTTTAAAAAGTCCGTTGTATACATTTTGTGGTCTAGGGAGCTGGCAACCCAGAAGATTGCCACAGTACACGTTTCCATGGAAATAATTGAGATGTAATAAATAAAGGCACTCTGAGGTCATAGGTTTCCCAATTCAACTGAGAAGAAAACAAGCATAAATTACGTGGATATATGTGTGGCATTTAGGACTTAAAATAATTTAACATTTTTCTCTTTTCCATCTTTTATTTCACTTTGTATAGCAGCTTTGCTATTTATTAACCACTACTGAGATTTGTGTATCCTTTTTCATTCAGAAAGATTATGCACTAAAATAGGATCAGTCTGTGCCTGTGATGAAAGGGATTATTCTGCATGCAAAAAGCAAGTTGCCTGCACTTTAAGTGGGAGTGATGCTGACTTTAAAGAAGTGATTGACTTTGACAGAAGTATCGAATGTTGACAAGTCTTAGATGCGCGTTATTGAAAATGAAGTGATAGCAAACCCAAAGTGGATGCCAGCACAGCTGCAGGTCAGGTGGCCCCTGTGCTGTATTATCAGGTCTCAGGTTCAGCCTGGCAGAAACTTACAGTAATTCCTGCAGGTGTAACTCCAGCAGTAGCCCTGGGCTTCCCCCGACATGGGATTTATGATTTGCAATACAATACACTGATTTGTTTCGACCATTAGTCTGTGCAAAGTTGAAGATGCTAACCTTATAGCTGGTGGTTGGGGACAATGTTCTACTTGGCTTAAAGGAAGGTGGTTTCAGATCAATGAGAATGGAATAAAAGTGTGAGTATTGAGTCTTTGCTGGTTTACGAAATAAACACTTAGGGGACAGTGTGGTGGTATCAGTGACTGAGTAAAATACTCTTCTGAAGCTTTACTTCACATCACAGATGAAGCCCATGAACGTAATTTTCCTCAGCACAGACTCTTGCCCTGTTGCCGGTAACCTCAACTGCTGAGAGCTTTTTCAGTTCTCTGTAAGGAAGAGTTTTACCTTACTCAGTGTTGTTAAAGCCACGTGGTCCTGAACCCCAGAACATAACACAGCTGTCAGTGTCAAAGCACTCTGTCTTGTCCCCCATTAGAAGTGATGGGAGCTGATATTAACACCGGTGTCCTTAAAAGTTTGTTCGATGCTGGCTGCTGTGGGGACTGGGGGTACCCAGTCCACTTGGGGGGCTGAGGAAAGCAGGTCTTTCTACTTGCCCGTGGTCAAACTGCAGCTTCTCACGCTTGGAGGTGGTTCTGGAAGGCGCAGTGCTGAGATGCGGGTAACAGCAACCCGTGGGTTTCCAGTCCCATGTAATTGTAATTGAGGCATTACTGGGCTGCCATTTATAGGGACTGGGCTTGCGCTGGCACAAGGTTTGAAGCATCAGATGCACTTTGGCTGCTGAATTTGACAGTTCTGCAAATTGCTGTCAGCTTGCGGGGGTATTTTGTGCATAAACGTGCTAGTTGGTAATCAAACTGTTTTGCAAAAGAATGCACTAATTAACTCTAGATTTGTTATCCTACTTGAAGTTGCAGAATTGCTGTCATATTTTTTTGCCTTCTGTTGGCAAAAATTGCTGATAGAAACTTTTGATTCACACCCTACCTGCCTCATTTGTGTCAGTCAAGAAGAGAAAAGGGGGGTTGCTCATTACTTCGTTATCTGCAAAGTAAATAAAAATACTTCAACCATTTGCTGAGTTCCAATTAGTTGATTGCTATGAATGATCTTCTTTAAAGGAATGCTGTTTTACCTATCTGCTCATACAAAGGTTTGATTTTGAATGTCTTGTGAAAAGGATTCTCTTTGTCTTGATTGATGTCAAGAATAAAAGCATGATGGTAATATCCCTTTGAAAGCTATTGTATTGTCAGCTCTGGCTGACAGCAGGAGGCCCTCCTAGTGCTATAGATTAGCGCTGTGAAAACACTGACATTTTCTTTGTTATATTGCTGTTGTTCTGCTTGCAAAGTCAATTATACAATGTCGGAGCTCAGTTACAGAGTTGACTGTGGAAGTAACAATGTCTTTCATACTTGTCTTAAAGATATAATTTTCCTTTTTTCCCAGTTGATAGAGAAGAACCTGAAGGTACTGGAACAGTACATTCTACAAATTAAATTTTGACAAGTATAATCATAATTGCCAAATACAAGAGACTTGTGCGATTATCCTTTAATTTTACAGTTCATTCAAGTTTTGGTGGAATTTTATTGATACAGTGAAAGCAGCAGCTAAAATTGATAAAACTCATATCAAATAAGATTACGCTCTTGATTGTTCTTTATCAAGTGTAGCTTTTGGGGGATTAGGAATAATTGGAGATGTTGGTGTTTCATTGTGGGGCTGGTGCCCTGAGAGCGTTTGAATCCATGCAGTATTCTGAGCACTGCCTTCAGGGATTAGCCTGCAGTTTTTAATTTTTGCCTGTGTATTTTGCTACAAGCCTAGCAGCGTTCTCCCCTGAACTCCACAAGTCCCATTTTCCTGCCTTTTTCTCCCTCTGGTGTGCTCTCCTGGACGGGATCTGGGTGGTATTTAACTGGTTTTACTGATTGAAACTCCTGCCTGTGTGCAAACACCTTTTAATTGCGGCCTGTTCCCATTGGTCTCAGTGAATATAACGAATAAACGTGGCCAAAAATTGAAAAGAGTGGGAAAGGTAACACAAAAGGTTTAAATATGAATGGGAAGAAAATAGAAATCTCATATTTTTAGTGATGCTATATCTAAAGCCATCGAAGAAGAACAACTACCATTGTACAGCAGTGGCTCTTAGAGAATTCTTCCTATTTTTTTCTTCAAAAATATTTGTGTACAATCAGTGCAAGCTAAAGAACATCATTCACTGCTGAATTGCTTCAGATGACACACGCAAAAAAAATAATCAGAGACCTCTTGTAGGACGTTAATTGTAGGATTTCTAAATTACTATTATAAACTAATAGAGTAACAAAAGATTCTACAGTTACCAGTAATTTGTCAGGATTTATTTTGTTTTTCTTCAATAATTGAAAATTAATGTCTTGAAGTGAAAGCAGATGTTCATGCCATCCTCTGAATTGGATATAAAAATGATGTTTTGTAGATGCGTTAAGCTTGTGTAAATACAGATTGTCTTATCGTAGATGCGGCTTTGGCTTGGTTTTATCTATTGTTTGGTGCCAAATTAACTTTTAGGTTAAACATGGGTAAGTGGTTTCAGCTTGGTTAAATTAACTAAATTGAATGCTTGAGGTGGTACCCAGTGATCAATTATTACAGTAAACATTTTAAAAACCCTACCTCACTTGCTGCCTTTGTGAATGACGAGACTTTCTCATACTGTAGAATTAATATTTACTTCTATTTTGATAAGTGCACTTGTAATTGTTTACTTGGCTATTTTTATTGAATTGGTTAATTTTTATCTTGCTTTCCAATTCCAGTTGGTGAAATCAGTTTTAGATGATTACAACATTTGAAAAATGCAAACCACATTTTTTTGGAAAAACAAATAATCTCCTGGTCTCACGCATCATATGTTTTAAAATACTCTCTTACACAAAAGATTATTAATTACCCACAATAATTGAACTGTCTTATAAAATGCCTATATCAGGTCCTCATCACTCCATCAATGTTCTCCGTAAATGCCTCTGAAAAAGCGTGGCTATTATATTCCCTTATATCCTAGTAAATGTGCTGCAGAAATGAAATACTACTAATATAAAACCTATTAGAGACTCCTGTTAAATCTTGACTGACAAATGGTGGTGGAGGGGAGGGCCTGGTTTTGGTGCGTGCGTTGGTGGACACGGACTCGGAGAGTGCGGGTGGGAGCTGGAGCCAAGTGAGGACCAGCTCTGAGCTCTGTGTGCATTTATTCAACATACTTTTAGAGCCCAGGGTAGATTCTCATGCATTTTCTTTCCTGATGTCCATTAGTAAATGGAGAGAAGCTAGTTCCTTTTTCTCTTAGACAAATAAGGTGATGTGAGTTTTAAGTGCTACATCTTCTTGACAACACCTAGATGTATATATATGTGCAGCAGTGAATTATGGTGGCTTATTGGAGTCACATTATTCTGGGGAGTAGAAGGATGTGCAGAGACTAAATGGTCTCTTGTGACATTTCCAGCTACAGAAGGCCCAGGCTTCGACCTCTTGCAATGGTTTGTTTTCAAAAATGTAAACAAAGGGACCCGATGGGGTTGGAAACTGGTGCTGCCATTTGGAACGGGCTCACAGACCTCCTTGTGGTACCGTGAGCTGGTGTATGGCATTAGCTTTCCACAGTACGACTTACTTCAGATAGCACTGCAATACCCATCTGAATCTAGCGATAAGTACCTTCATTATAGTGTTTGCATTTGCTTAGAAAGAAAACCTTTTTCTCTCTAGCCATAGATTAGGCAACAGAAAGACCAATTTGTAGAGCTTGTAAATGCCACTTGTTAATCATATGCAGTACAATTATTAATTTTTTTCCCTCTTCTCCCTTGGATGTATTAAGTCAACTTTTTAGCTTTTTTATGTAATTGAAATTTGCCCTTTTGTTACCTGGGCATGAATTATTTTTGAAATGTTGTCATTACCCGCCCTGCTGTGAGGTTTATCTCTTCTGTTCATCCTAATTAAATAAAACATACTGTTGTTCGCTGGTCTCGTGTTGAAGTGAATTACCTGCCTGAAGGCTCGCGCTGGTATCGGGCTCGCTTCTTGTTGCAGCAGCAGCCGTTGACTAACACATTTACTTTTAGATTTTCATTTCAAAGGGCTCAGTTTGTGCAGTGTGACAGGTGAATGGTGAATGCTTTACAGGACTTTCAAGAGCTGAACAAACAGTAAAGGACTTATTGCTACTGCAGCCGCGTGGCAAGTACAAATGTAAGGCAGCCTTTGTGGCAGAGAAGTGTTTCCTTTGCTGGATAGAGGCCACTCAGGAGACCTGAAGGGCTCACTTGGGTATGCTGGAGGTGAAATAATCTCAGTCGCGATCTCATTTAAACCCACCCTACCTGCATGTTCTCCTGGGCAATTTCTAGTAGGGTTGATCTCGTCTCTCTTTGTAGCATCACCCGCAGTCATGTTCTCCTTGAGTCTGGCACTGATAACGAAGGCTGCTTCAGAAGTGTAACAGTTGGAGTTTCTTCACACAGAAGTTATTTCTAGTTCATATTAGAGAACGTAAACAATGCATTCATGTTTTAAAGCGAAGCAGAGGGAAAGATCCCTGCTTGTAGAGAAACAGTTTGTTTAAGCCTCTGATAGAACTGCAGAAAATGTGTTGCTCACTAGTGAAATCCTGTTATGAGTAAAAGTACAAGAATTAACAAGTCGCTGTACTCTGGTCTCTGTTGGCTCCTGCTAGGCTCTGGAGGTTTGGTCAAATGTGGCCTAATTCTGCTTTCCAAATATTAAAAAAAATTACACAGAGGGCAAAAAGACAAGTTCTTAATATGCATATCCTGGGAAAATCCTAAACCAGTATTTTTACCCCCTCCAGTCCCAAGGCTAATCAAAATTCCTTTGTTTCCACATCTACCATTAAAATATATGCCTCCCTTGGTTGCCTGCTGACTGTACAAGTTTAACCACTCAATCGATTGGACTCACAAAAGCTGTTACTGGGTTTACGTAGTATTTACCTACAGGTAATTTAGAGATTGGGGTGAGGGTCCAGGCACCCTCCACCAGGACCAGTACTTAAATTTGCAGCTCTGTTTGTTTCTTGGTGATCCTCACCTGGCTGAGATGAGGTTTTTCTGGGTTACCACTGAGACAGGTTAGCCAAGCATCCACCTGCTGATTGCTGGAACTTGCTTCACATGGTGGGCAGCTGAGTGGTAATGAGGATAATGTTAATAACGACAGGCTTGCCATGCCCTTTAAAAAGGGAGTGGTGCAAGGTAGAGGTGGAGTTTTTTTTGCTGGGCGAGCAGCTGTTTTTGCTGTCTTTTGTGTGAGTACAATTCCCCCCCCCTTGGCAGTGATTGGAACTGGGTTGTATGTTTAAATGTAAGTCTAAGCTCTCTGAGTAGCTCTGATAATTGAGGTTTCTGTTCATGTTGGAAGACTATGAGTAGGCTTCTACAGCTGTAGGGTGAAGGCTCTGCCTTGTTTTTGTGATAGCATTTCTTACTGGCTTTGGTGGGTATTGGATTTTAGTCTTATTTTTTGCACTACAATTGAAAGAGCAGGAGCAGCAAAGAGATTTGATGGGAGTCGTCATTTAGTATCTAAGGCTTTAGAGAGTGTCTCCTCCTCCTTCTGCTGACTCTAAGATTGCTGATGGGAGGATTTCTAGGGGAGCACTGGGATGGTTCAAGGTGCAGAAGATGCAGGAGGGCTGTGGGAGTTCCTAGATGGCACTGGGGAAACCCAAGAGACCTGGGTCGTGTTTAACATCTGTCACTGTAAGCAGGTACAGACTTACATGAGAGAAAGTGACTGTGATTCTGCATTCTCTCAACTTCCTGTCTGAAAAACTGGAAACCTAAAAGGAGATAGAGAAAAAACCTGGTAGAAGGCTGAACTTCATACTTTGGGAAGTGGAAATGCTAAACAGAGAGAGAAATAAAATAGGGAAAGTAGGAAATCTGTTGCTGCCATTTGAGTATGGAGGGTGCCTGATGATTAGGTGCAAAGCTTTGGCACAAAGGTTGACTTACCTGGAGCTGTATCTATATTATTTTAAAGTTTAAATTTAAAGACTGAGAGAAGGAACAGATCTGAAAAGTAACTCCAGCTTCATGGAAAAAGTGTGTGATTATGCATAAGCAGAAAAGAAAACACTGGACATGTAAATGACCTAAACAAAATAGCTTTTCTGCTTGTACTGGACAGTGACAGTGCTTTCCTGCCTGGAGGAGTGCATTCGTTGTGGTAAATAGTTGTTTTCTGTTTAATATAGAGACATTTGAGGACAAGTGTGATTGTAGTCATCTCTAATTCTTGGAGTTTCAACTATTTCAGGATCATGGCTGCATCTGAACTTGGCCTGTGAGGACTCACAGTTGTTCAGGGTTTTGGAGGGAAAGGAGATCAGGGTGGTAACTGGAAAAAGCAGGCTTTCAACACTTACTATGTGAATATACACAGATACATATAACATATGATGTGTGTTTGTGTGTAAATGAAAGAGAAAGCTCAGAGGAATAGGTAATATCTTTTGTTGGGCCAACTAACATGGTTGCAAAATGCAGTGAAGTTTTTCTCTTGCACAAGCCTGCCCACTGTACTGAAAAAAACAGCAGAATTCTGGCTGTTTTGCTTGATAGGTAAATGTAGCTTTGTTTTAATTTACTTATTCAAGCTATTACTCAGATTTCTGTTGCTTCATTAGATTACTCACATGAGTAAAGAGATACTGGATTACATAGTAATGCCAAGCTTGTGTATTATTTATTGCTGAATTCTGTGGATGCATTTAGGTCGGGGAATTTGCTCACAGCCTCCTTTATTTCTAGGAAAATGGCATGCCTTGCCCTTCATAATTTCTTTGCTTTTACTGACCAGACTGTTCCCCCAGAGGGCATGTGGGATGTGGCAGAGTATTGAAAATACTGGGATGGGGAAGTAGAGAAGGAGGGCTGTGTGTGACTTGCACCTTATTTATGTTTATACTAGACTTACATGGAAAAAATGGTGTGTTTCTGGCAGGGGTACTTTGTGGGGAATGTAGTAGGCACCTCTGGGTGCAAAAGTTGTTGCCTCAAAGATTTTTTTTCTTTTTTTTAAAGATGAAGAAGTACTTTGGTCTGATTCTGAGCATACTTGAAAAGTATGGTACAAAGCATTATGAGCCATTTTATAATGAATCTCTGAGTGCTTGTCTTTGGATCTTGTACTGACTCTTGCCCAATGCTTGTATATGAGTCCACCGACCTGATTCCTATAATTTCAAGGGTGTCTTCTTTCCTAATTTCTTTCCTGCTTGATAACAGATAAGTGAGATTTGTTTTAGAACTCCCATTTGACTTATTTTGATTACTATTTTTGGTCTCAAATAAACACTTAACAGGGAGCTTCTGTTTTCATTCTTCTCAGTATAAGTAAATTCAGTAATAAGCTTGAACTTAAAGGTGAGGGTCTGAAAAAGCCCACCCCTGAGAGATGCTTGGCAGAGCTGTGGTGTGCCTGGTTTGCAGTGCCCCGAGGGTGCTGTGGAGGGGGAGCTGCTGGCCCTGCCTGCAGAGCTGTCAGGCTGCACAGCCGGGTGTCCCTGGCTGCAGCAGGAGCTGCTGCTCAGAGGCCTGGGGGGACAAACCCCCTGCAATTGGCAGAAAGATGCCGCTTTCATGGTGGGGCTGTTGGTGTTATGCAGGCAGATCTCTCACAAATGGAGTTTGCTGGCTGCTCTCACATGCACCAGGAATTCTCCCAAACGCAAAATGCATATTTTCATAAAGAGGTATCCGAGCTATGATTTTCCTCCTTGCCAGTGGGTCTGTATTCAAAATGTGGCTCCAAAGAAAGTGCATAGAAAAATGAGCTTTTAATTTGTCACCTGCTGCTGTACCACCCTGTCCTCCTTGAGATGCCAAGTTGTAAATGAGGTTTTTGTATCCCCACACACGGCCATCCAAGAAATGTTCTGTCTGTCGTAGCAGTCAGCGGCACAGCTGAAGACATCAGACTAGTGGCTTAAAACCTGCTGCTGTCTGATTGGCGTGAGCAAAGCCAACGTGGTGCTAAACTTGAGCAAACAAAAAGGCAGGTAGAGAAACTGTTGTCTTCAGTGGCTTTGGAGGTCCTGGCTGCCTCCAGAGCAGGGGCTGCTAAAACCTTTCTGTCGCACAGTGTTGAGGAAAAAAGAAGCAAAATTGTTTCTTTATGCTGTCCCTCAGAGTGCTGTTGGAAAACTCCCTTTAAATGGATGGTTAAAAATGCAATATTGTTTCTGCAGGTTTTATTTGGGAGAACAGTGTCTTGCCTGGCTGCACGTGGTCTCTTCCACTCTGCCTGTTTGTCCAAGCACTGGGGGTGGCACACATGCCAGCTGCAAATTCTTGTCTCCTAGCAAACCTCAAACCACCTAATAAAAACGTTTCTTGAGGTAGCCACCAAGAACTTGATTTTTAATTTATGCACAGATGATGATGGTTTCAAGAAAAAATAGCCCAACTGTGGGATGGGCAGGGAAACTGCCATGATGATTCCTACATATCTGTAGCCTAAGAAAATGTCAGTGGAGTCCCTTTCACAGCTTTGTTTCCCCTCCCATAGCATCTCTCCCACCACGGAGCTTGGGAAGCTTGAGAGTGTTTTGCTTTCAGGGAATATTTACAGGTAGGATTTCCTCCCCAGGTTGAAGCCTCTTTACTTATTTTTCCTCCTTTGAATTTTTCTGGTTTTGCTCCTTGCAGTTAGGGAGAACATGACCACAACCCTGGAAGTGCCTTCAGGGAAGGAAGCTTCCGTGGGAAGATGGGGCAGAGTGTGGCCTGCCTGCTAGGTAGTGAGCCTAGAGTCAGCCACTGCTCAGCCCATGGTGGGAGCTGCTGGGGCACTGGCAGGGAGGGGATATGGTAATCATCCTCCCGTTTTGGGAAGCTGAAGGCTGTTGGCCCTCTTACTGGAGGGAATTTATCTGCTTTTCTGTCTTTCTTACTGTCTACTGCTGGCTTGACTTGATTTTCTTTTATTGGCACATCCCAACAGGTTTGTTTTCTTCTGAAGATTTTCTTGATTTGATGTTGCCGTGTTGGAAAAACACACACCAGCCCTTGGATTAAATACAGTCTGCAAATTGGCAAATGTTAAACACGCTGCTCTGGAAAGGAGCATGGAGATGAATCCTGGTTGGTTTAAGGCTGCCATTACCTTACACTCAGCCTGTGAAACTGTTTTTTGCCTCTTGGCTGCCTGGCCCAGTCCCATGGCTGTACCCACTGCTGCTCCAGGTGAAGGCTGATCTGATGGGGTTAGTTCTCCTTCTGTTTCTGGATTTGTGTCCTGCTGCCTTCCTAGCTTCCTTCGGAGCTGATTTTACCTACCAGTCCACCAGAAAAGTAACCCTGTGGCTCTCTGCTGGCCATGTACAGCTCTGGTGTGTGTTGGGGCAGGGCAGGGCAAGCCTTCTTGGCAGTGTCTGGGTTCCATTGCTTTGGGTCAAAGCTTTGTGGAAAGAGCCTCAGCTGGGGAGACTGGGCTGTGGCCCCTTGCGTGGGAAGTGGGTGTGCATCTGTATCTGCAGTGGGCTGATGGGTGGGTTGTGAGCTCCCTGAAAATGTGTCCAAGAAACGATGGCTGTTGAAGCAAGTGCTCAAATCTGTAGTGAAGCACAGGGTGCAAAGCCACGTGAGTACAGCCCGAAGAAGTTCACTGAAAGTTATGAAGCATAGACTCAAGTTGTACAAGTGCTTGCTGCTCTCTGCCATTCGTGGGAGAATCACATGTCCCAGCAGAGGTGTGAGCTGCAGAGTGCTCGGTACTGTGCTGCTGCAGTGGCTGCATGCTGCTCCTCATCCCTCTCTGGATGGGGGCTCCCAGCCAAGCAGGCAGCCGTGCTTTGAAAGGAGTGCAGAGCAGAGAGGGACAGAGCTCTTGCTGTGAGGAAGGGAGAAGGTACCCGGACCAGAGTTTGGCCGGCATCTTTCACTGCTCCTGTGCTGGTGGAAGTTGCTGGCAGCAGCCTTGCACGAGGCAGCATTGCTGGAGAACAATTTTCTTCTCTATTCTAACGTAGTAGAAATAATGCCACTAAGAAATTAGGTTATGTACCTCAAGGGAAAGGGAGATTTGTTATTCTGCTTTTAGCTTGCACCACAGACTGTGTCACCATGGGGCCCGCACCACCAAGTGGGTGCTTGTGCTAATCCTGGCACTTAAATGCCAGACAGTTCTTTGTCAGAGGCTGATCTGTCTCCCGTGCTTGGGTACAGGAGATACCATGGTAAATTCCAGCTCTTTTGGCTAGTTTGTAGTCTGTTTTCTTAGGGGCAAATTTTGACTATGGTTGACTGAAATAGCACCGTGTCCCATGAACGTCCTGCCCAGGTTGCCTCACGTTCCTGGGCTTGTAATGTCGCAGTGGCTTTGTGGAGGACAAAGCCTCTGCTGCACAAAGCACCTGGTGTCCTCAGGCCCCTGAAGCTGGTGGGCAGCCTGGTCTCCAGTGTTGTGGCAGTGCCTTGTGCTTGTTTGTGTTCTTACTGGGATAATTTCTGATGCAGCAAATTTTGATGGCTTTCCCTGTTAGGAAGGGTACCCCCTCCCCCTGCCTTCCTCCCCCCTTCCCCCTCATTTGCTTATTTTTAGTCACATGAAGTAAAAGAATTGGTTGTTTGCCAGGAAGAAAAACCAAGAAACAAAAACCCCAAAGCAACCACAACACTGTACCTTTCCTTGCTTTTAAAAAACATTTCCTTGTAAGTGTAACTAATGATGTGGGTTTTTAGTAGAAGCCTGTGATTCACTGTTAAACCAATAGCACATCAAAGAATAAAATAGATGGGTTTCTTGTGTGTTTTCCTATTTATTATTAATCTTGTTCAGATTTGGGAAAACTTTGTGGTGTGAAAATATGAAGAAATGTTGTCTCTTATAAAGGAATACAGGAGAGTAAGATCTTTAACTCAGCAAGCTTGTGCAATGGCATTGGTTGGGCTGCAGTCTGGCCTCTCAAACAACCTTACCTTAAAAAAAAAAGTGTGAATTTTATAAATATTTCTGCCTCTTTTTCTCTTTCTTTTGCAATACCTAACGTACACTGTCTGTTCTGCTGTTAACTCCCTGATGCAGAATTCCTAAGTTTGGGCTAATAGAAAATTTGGAGGATTCTTCATTATCTGAACCTCTTGAGAAATACCAAATATGTTCCAGTAATTGTGGTGTAGTACAACAGGGAGTCACACTGGCAGTTTGTTGGAAAGGGTTTTTCCTGTAGTTATGAAAACCATACAACTATTAAAATCCCCAAAACTGAAACCGTTGGGATTACTCATATACTTACAGTTAAGCGCATGCCTAAAGGTAGATATATTCAGCATGCCATTTTTGACTGGCGTTTGATTCCTAGCTTGAGAATAAGAGAAAAAACCCAAACCATTCCTCAGTTGCTTCAGTCCTGTGCAGCCTTTTCATTCTGTGCTTACATGCTGTAGCATGCTGGGCTGTGGTTCATGACAGAAGCACCTGGGTTTGCTATAAAGCAAATTATTGATAATAAAGAAAGAAAAGTTTGCAAAATAGTAAGATACTCCACGCTACTAGAAGAGACTTGGAGTCAGATTTCTCCCCTCCCACCTTCTCTTCTGCCTCTGCCATGGCTCCTGGAAGAATGAGCCTGTGTCAATTTTTTTTTCTCCCTCTCTCTCAATGTTTTCTATCTCGGTTATATGCAAAAAGAATATAACATTTGTGCCTTGGAGAGTAGAGTGAATTTATTAAACACTGTGAGATGCTGGATAGATGAAAGTGAAATGTAACACCAATGTTATAGTTCAGGTCATAATATTTGGATTTGCTTTGTGGTTGTTTCATTTTCCCTGTTATAGAATATGTTTTTCCTGTTAACTCTGTTCTATAAAACTGAAAGTGAAGCTTGATTTCTAGTTCCGGTATAGGGACTTCTTTCCTTGCTCTGCAGTGTCTTGCTGAGAAGGTGCTGGTTGCCTTGCTCGTCTGTCCACAAGGTAGCAATAGTACCAGCTCTCTGTATTTCTCAGTTTCTCTCATAAAAACTTCCTTTTATGAAGTATTTCATATCTTGTATGCGACTTTCTCCTGGAAAACACTGGCATGTGCCTACAAGTGTACTGATATATCACCCTAAGGAGTTAGTTAGCACACCTATTCTTATGAAACAAAATGCATTTTGCACCTATGAAACTGTCTAAACAATTTGCTTTGAGCCAAAACTTGGAAATATGAAGGTTGTGGAGTGTAACTAATGAAAAAATGTTTTTGTTACACTTCTTTAAAGAAGATTCATTTGCACTAGTATCAATATGTGGGGGAATTTAATTTTAAAACCAGCCCCAGCCACTTTGTAGAAAAATATAATGCAGTACATAAACTCATTTTAGACACTCCTTATTCTACTGTGTCCCATTAGTTGATGTTTACACAGCGCTTTGAAAATGTAAAGCGCTATATGAGTGCTTATTATTACTACATTATTATTATTCTCCCTCTTGAAAAAAGACCCTCTAGGGAGAGGGAGACTTGCTCTGCATTTCTTCTGTAGTGCAGATCCCACAAGAAGTATACCCACTTGTTTTGGTTTGTACATTCTTCCCTCCCCATTTCCACACTTTTGGAAAAAAAAGTACTGTGTTTTAGAGATTAGAGCTTTTATTTAGTTTACGCTGGGTAGCTACAGCAATGAGAACGTTATTTGAAGGCATATAAAAATCTTAAAATAGCTTTTTATTACACTCTGTGCAACAAAATGAATCACCACCCTGGCATTGGCCCCTGTGGTTTGTGGGTGCTGGGTCCTCTTGCCCTGCCTGAGCACTAAGGGATAAGCAGGAGCAGGTGATGATGCCCTTTGCTGGGATCCTCCTGATGTTCCCTCTTCCAGCGTGGGCCCAAGGACAAAACCCTGAGTGAAGGAACAGTGCCAACAAAGCCTGAGAGGAATTTCCTTCCTATAGAGAGGAAGCACCACAAGTTTTTCTGCAGTATCAGAACTATTGTTTTTCCTTGTAACCCGTATCAGCACAGGAGAACAAGATTTCAGTTTAAGTTACTTTAATCCCCTTTATTCCTTGACTCATTATAATGAGAATGGCTTTTAGTGGGCAATATTAACCATTTGCATCCTGAAATTCGAGAGCAATTCTCTTTGTTTCTGTGTTACTGCGCCATACCATGGTGGAGGATGTAATCATGGCTGATGAAATTTGGAGTTCTTTTTGCCCAGGTGCCCCTAGACTTGCACTGTCATAAGGTGGAGAAGCAGTAACCATAAGCCTCCTTCAAATACAGTTTTCCACTCCACTCCTCCTTTTACCTTTGTTCCACTGTTGTTGGGTGCTCTGGCCCCTGCCTGGCCTCATGCTGGGTTCCCTGCAGTGCAGCAGCTCTGCTTCCAGCATTCCCAGCCCATCTCTACAGTCAGCTCCATTTTGAGAAAAGGGACAGAGGAAAGGGAAAGAGGCCTTGAAAATGTGCAGGAAGGGAGAGTCTGAGGATATTGTTTATTACACAGCATCACCTGACTTAAGTTTGTCATGGAATTTGGCCCTTGGTTATGTCACACACACGGCCACTAAATAATGAGGTCACATGTGGCATTTCAGCCTAGTTTCCACCATAAATGGGGTTTTATGCATGTACCCTTTGCTGGTGGTCCGGTCTGAGCTGGTGTCCCCAGGCAGTGGTAGGGGGGTGCTGGTCAGTGGTAGCTGTGGTCCCAAACCTCTACAAACAACAGCAGGGTGAAAGAAGGAGGGAAGCCCCTCGAACCTGCTGGGAAGGCTTCAGCAAATGGTGAACAGCTCATACAGGCAAATGCTCGCAGTGTGGGAGAGGCTGCAGCACGTGGGAGTGGGGATGTGGTGACAGGCTGGGCCAGTCCTGGTTGTGTTCAGAGCTTTATTCACTTCAAGAGATAAATAGTTCAGCGGCAACTGACAACAGTTCCAGGCATTGTCTAAATTAAAGCTGAAGTGTGTGGTCTGATAACTTAAACCCACGTATTGTGTTAGTACTTTTAAATGGGTTCATCAGCCTTGTCACTGCAGGTCTCATGCTTTAGCTTCAGAGAGGAAAAAACTAGGCTGCAGGGATGGGATGGGGCTGGCATTGGCTGGGGGGAGCAAGGGATGAGGAAAGCACTTTGTCCCTTAGTTTGCATCCCTCCTGAAGCTGCCAGCCCTGAAATAATGGCCCAGGAAATTGGCCATGGGCAAGTTTTGCTGTGCTCAGTGCCCAGGGACTTGTCAGTGTTGGGGAAGTGGTGAGATGGATTGGCACAGCCTTGCATCCCTCCCTACTTCATTCCTTTCTGAATAGCAATTAATTTGGGAGTGGAAAAGTGTAAATTTTTATAGACTGAAAGCTTAAATTCAGAGTGAAACCCACTTGGACACTGGATTGTTTGTTTAATTGACTGCAGATGAATGCTCAGAGACTGAGCCTGGGGCAGCAATAGGTGTATGGACTTGATATGGTTAAAAAGCACAAAAAATTTCCACCATTTCTCTTGCCTCTTTCCATCTGAGCCTGACAGTTTGCAGAAACCTTGTCAGTGAGAGCAGACTTGTTACTGAAACCTGGCTCCAGGCGATGCCCAGCACAACCCCTGGGTGAGGGAGGGCACTTCCCATACCCCCAGAGCAGACACGGTGTAACTGGGAAAACTCCAGAAAGATCAGATGTACCTGCTGTGCCTTACCAAAGGTAGCTGCCTGCAGTGGGAGCAGAAGCCCTCAGAACGGCGTGCTCATCAAGTTTCCTTGACAGAGATCATCCCTTCCCCTCCGGGTGTCATTTTCTACTTGCGTTTTATTGACAAACATAGAAATGACAAAATAGAAATGAAGCTGGCAGTCATCACCCTCACTGTGGCATAAATCACGGGGTACAGGGTTGGGGCTCAACCCTGGAGCAGCTCTGTGGGATGGAGTGGCTGTCCCTGGTTCCTCAGTGTCCCCCACGGCTCCCTGAAGGATAGGGGATGTCCCCGTCTCCCTCCATGCACACCGCGTAAACGCTAAACACAAGCAGGCACAAAGATGCTCCTGAAACACAGCCGGTTTGTGTGGTGGCATGGGAGAGCGAGCAAATCCTCCGCAGAAAATCCAGCGCAGCTGCCCATTCCGGCCACTGAGCCCCGGCCAGGCTCGGCCCCACGTGGCCGTGCCCCGGGGCCGCTGTGCAGCGGGCTGGCTCCCGGGCCGTCCCCCGCGGAGTGCGGCACGAACAGCCCGGGGCCGGGCAGATGGCTCCCTCCCGGCCGCGGGGCCCCGCTCTTCTGGGAGCGAGCCCCGCTGAGACTGCAACAACAGCAACCCGGGAGCCGGGCAGATGGTCTACTGCCGGCCGCCAGGATAATTGCATCAGCTGGTTACTCCTGCAGCCAGCGGAGCCTCCTATTTGTACCGCTCTGAAATGATCCTGATTTGTTTCCCTTCTTTTTTTTTTCCCCTTCCGTGCCTTGTTTAAATTTATGTAATTTTTGTGAGGGATGGGCTGAGGCCGGGGGGCGGCCATCTGCCAGAGGTGTCGATGGTGGGGTCCCTCCAGCAGCCGTGCACAGGCAGACACCTGACCGGACGGGGGGCACTGCTGTGGCCTCCTGCTCCTGCCCCCCGTGTCGCTCGGGGCTCGAATGATGTTGCAAAGAGAAGAGCTGGACCAGTACGACCCTTTCCAGCCTTGGTGGTGCACTGCGGTGTCAGTCCGTGTGCAGTACGCCTGCCAGCCTCCACCTAAATTGCTCCACATACCCGAGCTGCCGCTCCCTGGAGCACGCCAGCCCGAGGTCTGAATACTGCAGCAAACCCCCTCGGGTCCCGTCTCGCTGCCTCCCCCTCCCTGGGTCGGCACCTCGGCGCTGCTGCGGCAGGAAGGCTGCCGAGATGTCCGCTGGAGCTGCTGGGGCGGCTCTGCAGCCCTGCTCGCCTGCCACCCTCGCTCCTCCTTTTGGGTTCTTGCTTCGCAGACAAAAGATCTGCCTCTTCTAATCGGGGTCTCCTCTATTTACAGGGATTGCTGACGGGTGTGGGCTCCACTGACTTTCTAAGGTGCAAAATATTTATAGAGGGTAGGCAAAGGGCCCCTGGAGATGGCCGATGTCCCTCTGCTGTGTTCCCAAGTGTCTCGGTGCTTCTGTGCATCTTGCTCTGGTTTCGGTGGGGTAGGGACCGGGAACGATGAAGTGGCTCCTGCTGTTTGCTCTGGTTTTAGCTCTCAGCACGGCACACGTAGCTGCAGTAGTGCTGATCTCAAGTTGCTGCTGACCCAGAGGTCCTGTAATCCCTAATAGTAGTAGGATTAGATTTTTGTCCAACCAAGCCCTCTTTTCCTTTTGCCTTTTTTTTTTAAACTTTTGCAATACTTTATGCCCCAGCTGACATACATTCTGCCTCCCCCATTGACCTTTGCCTGGCTACTCCAGCTCCTAGGAAAGACTTGCCCTTCTTTTGGGAGAAGCTTGTCAACCTGGCCCTCCCCTCTGTGCTGTCCTACCTGCCCCTTTGTCCTTTTTTGTGCACAAGATTGATTTTTTTTGTTGCTCTGAGCCTATTTCTGGCCCCCCTGCTCTCATTAAGCAGACAAGATCTCTCACTTCGCTTTCTGGGTGCACGACTGGTTTCTGTGGGGGTAATTTTAAGACTTTGGTTTGTACCCATCTTTTCAGGCTTTTCCACAGGCATTAAATGTGTGAAACTTCCCGAGTTCAACTGGCTGCTGTGTAACACTGCTAGTCCTGAGCTTCCCATTAGTGTTTCAGAGAGGGATGAGACATACGGATGCACTAGGGGTTCTTAAAGCACTTGATAAAGTCCATCTTTACAAACGGAGAGGGACTGGCCAAATTACACAGCTTCAGTTGCTGCAGCACTGTGGTGGGTTCAGTTATCTTTGTGGTGGTACCAGTACAAAAATGCTACATTGCCCAGTTCTGTACAAATCCTTTATCTGCCATAAACTCCAAATATGCAGCTGCTGGTGTTAAACCAAAACTTTGCAAATCTCCTGTTGGGCTCTTCAGGATCAGTTCTTGTTTCTTATTTTTTCCATAGAGTCTGTAGGTGTGCATAATTATATGTATTTTTGAAAGCTCTAACTATGCGTCATTTAAACTTCTGCAAGCATCTTTGTAAGTTCAATTAAATGACTGCAGAAGAAAATTATCAAAAAATGAAATGAGGGAAACGTGCATTTACCCAGATGAGGCTTCTAAGCCAAGCAAAATGTTGTGTTAGCCCAACAAATGGGTTATTTAAGCAAAGTTCTACCAAGACAAACACAGGAGAGTCAAGGCTAAGTGAGTTTTGAAGCAATACAGGATGTGACCCTCTCAAGTTCAGTTATCAGGATTGCACAGGTTGAGAAGATGGGGCTGATTTTAAGGTCCACTTGAAAATGGCATTGGAAGGACCCCAATAAAAGCACTCTGAGCTGAATTTTTCAAGTCCTCCCCCCAAATTCAGTTTGGAGTCTGAACCATTGCACTACTGGATTCTTTTATTTGCACAACTTACTTGAGTAGTGCCAAAGAAGTCAGTAACAATGAGGTTGGTGCAAGAGGGAGGATGGGGTGTTGTACCCTCCAGAGGGCACAGGGCAGGGTATTTTCTCCTCTGGTCACACATGTCCAGCTCTGGGGAAGAACCAGGCGTGAGTGGCTCTGCCCACCCCTGTGCCTTGCAGGGCTGGGGCCTTGCTCCTGGGCACGGTGTGGAGCGGCATCCGGCCCTGGGACAGGGGACAGGGGACAGGGGCAGTGCCTTTGGAGCACCGGGGGCTTGTGGAAGCACAGAGGGGTTCGCAGTGGAAAAGCACAGCTGCACTCATGGGTTTAACACTGTAACTGCATTTCAAGGGACTGATTCTGCTGCACTGAATTCAATTCCCATTTAATTTCCATCAAAGTTAAAAGCACAACTTGTAAGTAACTGGATTGGGCCCAGTGTGCTCACAGTCCCTCTGCTGCTAATCAAAAGCAATACTCTGTTGCTAATTTGAGAAGAATTTTTTTTTTAAAGTAGCTTAAAACAAGAGGAAACTGTCACATCCTGAGTGACATCCTGTGTGCTACAGCAGTGTTCTTGCTGCTCAGTGATCAGAATTTCAGCTGAGGGAATGAAATCCAATCCATGTAAAAATTCATTTTCTTTGTGGAGATCTTGTACAATTGCACAAGGTATTTTCTGATGGCAAAATGCAAATCTAAAATCTATATCCAAGTGAACAAAAAGATTAATTAAATTAGCTGACTGGAGGAAATTCAGAGGACACTGAGTTATTGATTTGATTTTAGTAAATTCATTTTAATATGTGAGATTACATTTTTAATACTTGAAATTATCGGAGTGTTTCACAGTGCAGTTAATTATTTCACAAATTATATTTTGTTCAAGACCCCTAATTTGGTACCCAGTGCTGCCCGAGTGCTGACGTGCTCTCTGCCATCGAGTGCCCCCCACTCGCAGGGAGCTGCAGTGCTCAGGCTGTCCAGTCCTGCCAGGCAGCTTTGAGGGCTTCTAATTTTGATTTACATTTTTTGGCTTGGTGTTGTTCCTGGAGGGTTTGGGCAAATGCCTGTCCTGGGCAGCACTGTTCCTGCCTGAGCAGTGGCAGGGAGTTCAGCGTGGAGCCGCAGCAGGAGATCTGAGCATCTAGGGGATAGCAGCAAACTTCCTGCCTGTGCCACCCAGGAGCTGGGTGATTGTTTTTCCTTTCTTTCTTTTCCTTCTTTTCTATTTTTTTTTTTTTTTGGCAGCCATCTGCTGTGCCTAGCTTCCTTGGCTTGGGGAGATGGGGCCACCGATTCCCAAAGTGGCCAGAGGGAAGAAAGTCAACAACTTGGTCCCCTGCCTGCCTGCAAGGGCGGTGGGGCTGGCAGGGTGGCTGGCCAGGTGGGCGCTGGTGGCACGTGGTGCCTTCTAGCTTTGTACACCACAGGGAGAAAATCTGCTCAGCACTCGCGTTTCCTCGTTCTTACATGGTGTGAGTGGCCAAATGACAGAGAGGGAACAAATGGGAGTTTTGGTATCTTGGCAAAATGCTCTGCAACCTACCAAATGTGCCCTCTCTGCACACCCAGAGCCGGGGAGAGGTGTTCAGCCTGCACTGTGCCTGTCCCACATCGCTTCTGGGTATAAAGCACACAGGCCCGTGGGACTCATTTCCTTAACACAAGTGAGCACATGAAACCAAAGGTGTCGATCCAATAAATGCTGACCTAACAGGTTTTAATATGAGAGCAGGTATGGTTACTATTATTGTGTTTTACCCCTTAGTTGTGCTCAGTGCTGCTGGAGCCCACTGTGCTGGCTTTGGCTGTGGCACTGCTGTGCGACCACGGGCCTACGAGTGGCCTTCAGCATCTCTGAGTGAGCCCTGCCTGTGGAAGGAGAGGCAGCAGCTAAAATTAATTTGGCTCTGCTCACAGTATCAGGGGATGATTTACTCCCATCTTTAGTATTTGAAGTCAGACTTTATGAAGATAGATATGTTGACTCCTCTCCTTAGTTAATTTATCAGCTTTTCAGTCTGGGTATATCTGTTAAAGCAGATATTTGCATTGTACCAGAAAGTTGGCAGTATAGTTAATTTTTCTGTTTTAGACTTGATATTAAACTGCTACGTGGCTTAAAACACCTGGAGAACACAAATCGATCTTTCAGAAATATGCTAAATAACGTTGTTTATTAAGATAAAAAGAGCATTAAAAGGGAAGAGGAAGATGCTGCCCATGTTAATACAGATGTGGCTGAGTGTGTGTTAGCCCACAACAAACAGTGCTGTGCATTAGCTGCGGTACAGGCACGGGTAGGTTTGGTAGATGCTAAGGATGTGGAGGAGGGAGGATGGTGAGCAGCCTGGCTGCCTGGTGGCTGTTCCCTGGCACCCCTGCCCATGGCAGGCAGGGTCCTATGGCTGCTCCTGCCCGGCACCACAGCACCAGGCTCTTCTTCCAGCAGTTCAGCACAGCAAGGACTCCGTCCTGGGGAGCAGGGGCAGGGGATTTCTTTAAGGTTACAAATGTGGCTGTTTGTTTGGGTACTTGGGTACTTTTTTATTTATTATTTATTCCTTCTTGTCTATTAAGTTAAAAGTGTAAATGCTTAGCAACGACAGGGTGGGGAACCACTTGAAATGCTGTTGCAAGTCTTGAAGGACAATATTTCTGGTTTTGAAGCCTTCAGTTGTCAAAGCAGGACAGTGTAGGAAAATTCATCTGCCCCAGGTGACTACCCTGCCTTGCCATCCCAGCTGGAAATTGGGGTGAAAATGATCCTTTGTCCATTTCCAATTTCTGCCTGAAGGACCCACTGTGTATCGATAAACCATCTCACTGGAAAAGCCGACTGTAGCCAGGAAATGACTTTTAAGTTTTGAAAACTATTAGTTGACAGTGTTAAACCTGATTGCTAAATAAAAAGTTCTAAATAGATCCCCAAATCAGATGCTCTCACTAGGAAAAAAAGAGGTTGCAGATATGTGTACAAACATCCATAAACATCTAGATATATTTATGCTATGAACCTGTGATACCTCCTGAACCAAACCCCAAACAAATACATCGTTACCAAATGCCTAGTTGAAGACACCACTGAGCTGATACATATTAGAAAAATAATACTCTGGATGGTTAGCACAAGAATTATCCATGTTTGGGATAGATTTAGCTGTCTAAGATACGGTGAAAATTATCAGTGAAAGCTTTGACATCTAATAATGGTTCACCCTTCCGTGCTTGCATATTCACTGTGGCTTGTGAACATCTGTCCTGTTCTCACCTCGTGTTGGACACACAGACAAAGGCTGTGAGTGTTGCCCAGGAGCGATAACGTCCCGTGGGGGTGGGTAGAGGGAGGGATGCTATGAAGAATGTTTTTCTCCTTGCGTTTGTGTGTTTAAATGTAGATCACCAAGAGCTCTCTCCAAAAGTACAGTTCTCACTTGTGGTTCTCCCTCCTCGTAGTGCAGCCACTGTGCTGTGGATAAGTGAGGCTGGGAGGTCTGAAAGTGTATTTATAGCTAGTGTTTCCTGTTCTTGTCAAATATGCAAATGTTAGATTTAATTAAATGAGAAATAATTTTTATTAAGAACTATCTATGCCTCCAGAAACAGAAGGCCTTCAGGATTAAGCTCATGATAAAACATGAATGATGGAGAGATTATTGTATTAGAGCTTTATTTATTTATTTATTTTCTTTGGAAATTAATCTTATGTTAGATTGAGTAACTCTCAGCACTGTGTTTTCTGCTGTCCCCTGCTCACTGGGATCCCTGGGCGGGACCTGCTCCCGCAGAGGAGCTGTGTGTCCCCAGGTAGCAGATGTCAGCAGTGTCCTGTGGGGCGGTGGCACCTGTAGTGCCAACTCAGCTCCAGAGACCGCAAGCAGGAGGGCAGCACCACCACTGCCAAAGACGTGCTTCCGCCTGCTCCTCGTGGGTGCTTAGGAAAAGCTGAAATGGGCCTAATGAGGGTGGGCAACCAGGAACTGCTTCTGGGAAGCAGTGGGAGGATCCAGACTGGTAAATGATTTCGACAGGATAAACACATCACTTTCCAGCAGTCTCTTCTCATTTGGGAGCAGGTCCATCTTTTCCTCCCTCAGTTAACCTCAATTAAGTGTAGAGAAACAAGATCCATCCTTTTCATCCTAAAAGTTGCAGAATAAAAATTAGGCAGATAGGTAAGCTCTTATTTTTCCTGTCTGCCCTGGGGGATGTTTTCAGAAAATATTTGTAATATGTGTGTAAGCTGCTTTCCAACTCGCTGGTAAATGATTTTACTTTTCCAGCTCTCAGATTTTATTAAATTTGAATTTTTGTTCTCATTTCAGTCCATAAAAGTGCAAAAGACTTTTTTGACCCCATACACTTTCTGGCATTTGAAATAAATTATTTCCAATCCCTATTAGGTTAAAAATAAAATAATCTGACTTACGTATGTGAATTGGACTCCAAGGTTTAGGAAAACATAGAGTGGCAGAAAGCAATGGCATGAATTATTGGAGACTAATTCTATGCTATGTATTTAAAGTTAAATATTTTGTGAGCGTGTGGATCCTATAGCTTGATCAAAGCTATACATTATACTCTGTGAATGAAGAGTTAGTGTTAATAGCTGGGGTAAAACATGTTTCTAGCTTTGCTTTTTTTCAACAGTCAAGTAAAAATTCTCCTAATGTTTTATTACAGCAAGAGTTGTATGATATTTTTTCTTTCTTGTTAAATTTCTGTGCTGTTTCCGCCCTCTCTCCCAGTGGCAATGTTGAATCTTGTTTTATAAGAGAAGGATCATTACATATAATCAAGCAATTTAAACAAACGCTCTCTTAGCTCAAGGAGACATATACTGTAATATAAACTTGCTGAAATGAAAAGCTGCTGTTCCAAACCATCACGCTGTATTTTTGAGTTATTAAAAGCTCTCTCATTTTGGTTCTGCAAACAGCCCTGGCTGCCAGAAGTTTGGGGGTTTTCACTGATCTCTAACCTGTTGGCTGGTGCTTTGATGACAGCACAGCAGTGATGGAAGTATTAATCTGTCTTGTTCCCAGTTAAAGTTTAAATGATGTTAACTTTCTGTCTTTGAATAATGTGGTACTACAACCCCAGCTATGTCAGCACACTGCAGCTATTGACCCTTCAGAAGGTGTTACTGCCTGCAAAGCCAGTTGTGGGTGCTTATTTTCAAGTGGTACAGACACACAGGGCCTGTGGGAGGTGCACTGCTGCTAGAGTAAAAGGGCTTTTTAAAGGTATCACTTAAGTTACGGATTTGGAAACATGGTAGATTGGTTTCTTCACATGTACCTGTTGTTCGAGGGAGAAAAAAACAGTGTTTGGCGAAAACGTAGCCAACTTCAGTCATTCCTTCCTGTGCTTCTTCATGGGACTGTCTGGTGGGACATCCAAGGTGTGGGGAAGGAAGAGTGAAGCTGGAAAGGGGATGCTGGGAGTCAGCTGAGGTACTTCCTGCCAGCACTGGAGTTGCTTTCCAAATTCTCTCTTCCCCTTTTGGTCATTTCAGAGTGTGTGTCACATTTCTGAGGGTACTCAGTAAGCAGTTGGGCTGTACATCATTACCCTGCTGCCTCTTTTATGACCTCCTTACTTCCATGTAAATAAGTGATGAGTCTGCTTAGAAGAGAAGGCTTCACTCCTAATTCCACTCACTCCGATAGCCCAAAACCAGACTTTTTAAAGCAATCTCCAGGTTCAGCTGAGTTGGGGTAAGTGTGGTTTTTTAGGAGACTGATTTGTGGTCTTGAACAGCATTTATCATATGTGCATAGATGTGGAAAAGTAAATTTTTTAATTGAAAGTGCACTAACTTATTTAAAATGCATGAGTGAATGTCTGTAGATTATTATTTTAAGAGCAGGAGACTTTTTTTCCTCAAGGTTTAAGGAATTAGAGCAAGTGTCAGGTGCTCTGTGTTAGCTCTGTCAGGTGTTGTGTACCCTGAAAAGATGAACAAAAATGTCCAGGCTCAGTTCCTGCTTCAACAGGAGCCACTCACATGTCCTATTTTTGAAAGTTGGTTAGTAATTCTCTTGCCAAAAAAACAAAGCCTGATTTTTAAGTAGGACTTAAGGTGCTGTATAATGTCGAATATCTTAAGGTCTTAAGCTTTCTAGTCTTTTATATGTTGGAGCTTCTGGTGAGCAGACGTGGAGAACGTGCTGTTGCTGTGAGCAGTCAGAAACCAACAGACAGCCTGGCACCACAGTGGACATGTTGAAGTAAGAAGTGTGCAAGTGCAATGTTGCTCATATTTGAAGTAAAATATTCCTAGTTTATCTGAAAAGATGTGGAAGAACACACTCCATCCCCCTGAACTTGAATCCAGGAGATGATTTTAGTAGTCTGCAGGGAAATGCAAGCTGGGGTGTGCTCAGGGTTGCCCAGAGCTGGTGCAGTCAGTAAAGCTGTGGCAAAGATCTCACCAACAAGGTACCAGCACTAGCCAGTGCACAAGGCAGCCTCTGGCATGGGCAGTGGTGCCTGGTGCCAAAGGGCTGGCATGGGAAGAGCTGGAGGTCAGGGGCAGGGTCAAGCCTCCCCGAGTGTAATAGAATTGCAATGACTACTGCATGCATTTAGAAGAAACTTTTTGTCTGCTGCTTCCTAGACAGACTATCACAAAACCTCGCCTGAACGAAAAAGAACGATCTCACATTTTTAGATGGATTGCTTGCGTGATGGAGGAGAAAGGACGTCTGCGCCTTTATCGATTACAGGCTTGGCTTTCTGATCAATAGAAAGTTTTATACCCACTTGAGTGACGTTCACCTAAAGAGCCCATCCTTGAAGCCAGTCAGCACTAATCCAGCGGGATGGTTTCCCAGCACCCGCGGCGTCCGTAACTCGCGCAGAAGGGACGGCGGCGGTCGATCCCCCTCTGCTGTGGAGCTGTTTAGGCAGTTCATTCATCAGAGCGGCTCAAAGTGGTTTCTGTGCGGATGCAGGCACGGCCAAAGCAGGACTGCACCATGAAACGTGAGTAAGCATGGACCAAGTACGAACACAGCTTTCATTTACCGTACAATTTCCATAAGATTCTACCAGGAAATCAAGAAAAAACCAGCAAAATCTCATTAACAGGGAAAAATAGAAGTGCAGGTAGGAAATGCATTCAGCTGTCATAAAAATTTGTAGAGGAACTCTGTTTCACTGACCCTTTGGCTATGGATGAATTTTGCCTGGGAAAAAAAACAACATTAGTTCAGCTAAGTAGCCGTGTTTGTCTTGACTGTAGATTAATTATCTGAGCATTTTTCATAGCGGCTAGGTTGGAAGGAAGTTCTTTGTTTTAAAAGGTAGGTGTTTTTCTGCCTTTTTTTTTCTATCTCAGTTTGGCTTTTATTTAGGGAAGTGCAGCTATTTCCATTCTTCTTTCAAGCCCCATTCATTTAGTTCACTGAAATTTAAATACAAAACTTTATGCAAGTTGTATTTCTTGAGTAAACTTCTATCAACATACAGGCTTGAGCCATGTGTGGAAATCCCCACGCTCTGTTTCCCAGGCTTAGCAGCACTTGTAGGAGACAGGACTTAGGGTTTTGGCAGTCTTCCTCAGGACATAAGACCAGAAATCAAAACAAGCAAATAAATATGACAAGGAAATGTTGCAGAACACAAAGCCCTGACAGGAACACTTGTAGTAGAGGAGCAGACACAATAATACTATTTGCCTCCAAGAAAAGATGTTTTGAGTTAGTGTTGTTCCTCATGGTCTCTGCCTGTAGGAGAGGAATTTAGCAGCTCTGGAGGCAGAGGCTGAAAGGGCTGGTGGCCTTGTGAAGGGGGGGATGAGGTGTTTGCTAAGCCCTCGTTTTTTCTACAGATGCACTGGGAATCACTGTCCCAAGCATTGCATTTACTCTTAAAATGGGCCTTTCCTTTTCATGACACAGCTGCACATTTGGTTGGTTCATTCCCTCCTGGCTCCCCAAAAATTGTAAAAATTAGTACTAATGAGACTACTCCAAAGTACTCACCTGACACCTGCCTTGCATTTCTGCGTGGTGGGATTAGCACAAGCATGTGGACACGAGCAGGCATGCATTGGCACGAGCACGCGGGCAGGGACATTTGCAGAAGGGACATGACCATGCAGTGAAAGCAGCTAAACCCCTCCATAGCTGGCTGGAAAACTGTGGGCTCCTGGAGGAGAGGTTTCCTCAGGCTTGGGTTTAGTTTTGCCTTGGTTGCATCATGCCTGAATATTCACTCTTGGTGGAGAGCAAGATAAGTACGTGTCCCTTCAGCATTTTATGAAACAAAGTAATGCAGATATCTATAAGTGAGACATGACATGAAGCGTACAGATAGTAAGTTTGGAATAGTTCTGGGAGTTAAGAATTTACATGTCTTTATTAATTATTAGATGTTATTAGTGAGTGACTAAGGAACTGGGAAGCTCTAAGCGTTCTTTTGAAGTAGTGTACCCAAATTAGGCTAAATAAATAAATAAATCTAAAAATGTTGGGGAATGTCTGCTCTAATGAATTTTCTAAATACACAAATCACACTTATTAAATCAGTGGATCTTTTAACTGTAAAAATATTATTACTGTTACACTAGGGAAATCCATTCAGAATTATAAAATATTTGGAAACTCTTTCTATGTTTCATTTCAGTGGAAGGGTTGCACGTTTAATAGGAATAAAAAGAAAAAAGTATGCTTTGGGATAAAGTTTTAAAAGCCAGCTTTCCCCCTTTCTTTGTGTGTGTGCCAGTTTTCAGTAAGAAATGTGTTCTCCTTTTAGTCTTGTTTAAAATAAACTACACTTATAACAAGATGTTGAAATTTCTTTATGGTATGTTAGCACTAAGGACAGGTTGTTAAGGGGTTATAAAAAATATTAGTTTCCACTTTATGGTGGCTGTGTTGGTTTTTCTGCAAATTAAACTTGATGCTGCAAAGGGCTATATGTGATACATACAGCTTTCTCTCCGTCACTGTAATTTCTTTCACCTTAATGTGGTCAACAAAGCCTGTCTTTCTAGTAGAAGAATCTCAGCTGGAGAATTCCCCTCAACCTGTGTAATAAAATTCTGCAGCAGAAAAGTGTGGGGCATCCACGCCCGTGAATCAAAAGGAGAAGGCAGGATTCTCAATGTATTGGCTTTACTCTTGCTTTTATTTACCCTTTTATCTATATTTCACTTTACGTTTTATACCATTTGTGTGTTCCTTCATCAAAACATTTAAGCTCATGTACAAATAAAAGAGACTTTACCGTTAGTGTTTAGGAGGCAGTACAGAAGAATATATTGTTTTATTATTAAAATACAATTTATGAACCAGAAATGATCATAGATGCAAATTTATACTTTGCACATTTTTTTTCTTAATAAGAATATGTATATTTTCATCTGGGGAGAAAGCAGCATTAAAATGAGCGAGCCTGGGGAGTATTGCCACACACACAGGCACACACACACACGCATACGCTTGCATACACAAAAGAGCCAGAGTGAGAGATTGCTGGAGAAACAAACTCCTACCTACGGCTGCTGAAACCCCGCGCCCGCTCTGGAGAGCTGGAGCTTTGCTGCTGGGGCTGGCTGGGGCATGAGCCCCGGTGATGGCCTGGGACGGCAGCAGAGTGTGAGCACTGACAGCCTGGTGTGCTCAGCGTTTCAAAACTTGGCCTTTCTGAGGAGCGGAAAAGGGGGAAATAACTCCACTCACCAGATGGGTTTTTTCAAGCCCTCGTAGCTCTAATTAAAATGGCTGGTCAGGAAAAGCCTCCTCTCTTTTCCTTTTTCTGTGCTACCTACACTGCAAACATAGTTCACCAGCGTAACAATTTCTAAGTTTGAAGGATTTGCAGTAAAAATTGGTGTATTTTTTTAGGCTGAGGTGTGGAAAATCTGGTCAAAGACTTCTTTTCAGCTGTGATTAATAGCCCTGGGTGCTGAATGGGGTATTTGTGGAGGGGAGTGTGATGCTAAACAAAGTGTTTGGTACAGCAGCTCTGCTCCTGCTGGAGCTCGCTGCAGCTGGGATGAGGGCTTTAGGCATAATGTAGTAAAACCTGCTTTGAAGAATTATGAAGTAAGAGACTAAAGCTTGTGTAAGACAAGAGTTGGTTGCATGCTTTGCCATTTCATCAGTGTCCCTAAAGGTAGTTGCTTGCTGTTTAAGTAATTTTCTGTTCTTTTTATCGTATTTGCAAGTGTGCATTTTTTATTTGCGTTAAACTCTCTACCCCGAAACTAAGTCTGAAAATTGGGGTTCCCTGTCATCTGGAACTGCTCAGATCCTGTGAAATGGGAGATGTTGCATCGGCTTCTATTGGGTCTGGATGAAATCAATAGTGGAAAAATAGTTGTGAAGCGGCACTTGATTTATGGTGGTGATGAGATGAGCTGGAGAGCTGACATCAGCTCCTTGCCAAAGGGAAGGGAAAAGGCTACTTGCTGTCCGTTGGCAGGAGGGTCTGAAGGGATGTGGCTCTTGGTCTGACCACAGCAGGTGGGACAGTGTTGTATTGGTGAGTTTTTTATTACAGAACTGCACGTGGCTGGATGGATTTGGCTAAGCTGAATGCGGAAGGGTGGTCCCCGTGAGCAGCAATGGGGAGCAGCCTGCAGTTCGAGGCAGGGTGTACCCAGTCTGCTGGTGTACGTAAATCTCTATGTGCTTTACCAGAGCAAGAGGTAGTGTAAGGAGTTATGGCCCCACTGCTCATCTGCAGATCCTAGTTATCTACTTCCATTCTTCCCTGGTTTGTTTCATGTTTACATATATGTAGATTATTTTCAGAACATTCCCTTTCTTTGTGTCATTAGCCTGCGTTAGGTGTTAACCTTTCAGCATTCTCATTAGGTGTCTGAATACAGGGCCAGCACATGTAACTGTATTAGGTGTCCTGCTTATCGAGAAACGTTATAGCCCTAATGTAAAAATAGTGCTCTTCCCCGTCTTTCCTCTGCCTTTTTTTTCCCTTTTTTCTTCCCCAGAGAAGCAAAGTTTGCAATAAACCTGACTTGGTGAGACCCTGCATTCTCTGTGCAAAGCCCTGTATTTGAATTTCATGGTGCTTTGACTTGGTTTTGAAACTTCATTTCATTGTAACCCTTTTGTTATGTTCAGGAAACAGTCAAGGCCTTTCTGGCATCCCTTTGGCCTGTGCCATCCCTCCAGCTGAGCTCTGCCATGTGCACCTTGTCGCTGCAAGTCTTGGGTCTGCTGTCTTCCAGCACACAGCCTCATGTGTTTGCAAACATTGTCTTGGGTGGTACCTGAGATTTGTGTATCTTCACTCGGTATCTGTGCTCAGAAGTGCATAGGGGGTAGCGGAACCTTCTCTAGTACAACTTCTAAACCCAAAGTTTGGAGGAAGGTGTAAGATATTGCAATTATTTGAGTAGCACCTGGGTCATTGCAGTTGCTGACCCCCACCTCTGGTCTGTTACTTGCATCATCACCATCATCTTGTCTTTGGTTAAGCTCAGCCTGCTTTTGGCATTTCTAGCAGATCAAGGGATCACTTCACAACTTGCAAATTTGACTCATGGACTTGAAGTCCTGGCCATGAATTGTAGAGGTGTTAATCTTCCCTTTCTCTACCTTCCTTGCTTCAGTTTGGTAGAGTTTCAACACGTACGTGTTTCTGTCATCCCGTTGCATTATAAATGGAACAAGAATATTTAAACTCTTGGTTGCTGAAGTAAAATCTGTGATTTTATGAGCAATGTGGAAAATGCTGGATTCACCTGTTTTGGTTCACTTGAGCTTTAAAGTGCTTGCTTACTCACAGTAGATCTATTTTTGAAGAAGGTGCAGACACTATGGTGACAGTTGCCTTAGAAATGCATATAACAATGCAGAGAGGAGGGTGCCCACAGGCAGACGGTGCTTGCTGTCCCCTCGCCACCCTGCACCCCATCTTCTTGTGTATCTTCACCTCCCTCACCACCTCTGCTCTGTGCCCCCTGCCTGTGTGTGGTGTGGGTTGGGGCTCAGACCAATTGGGGCAGGTGAGGGCAGGGACTCTGGGTGCTCCCGTTCATTTCCAGGGGAGCTTACGGCAGATGGTGAGTCTGGGGGTGCAGAATGTCAGTGGGAGCTCTGTGCTGGGCAGGAATGGGCCATCAGCAGGGTGGGTTGCTTGAGCTGAGTGGGATGCACTCCACCAGTCTCACAGCCAGGCAAACTCCAGGCAGAAAAAGCAGAAGAAACCTCTAAATTCCTGAATATTTCACAGATTAGATACCATGTATTGCAATTAAAAGGGGAAAAAAAATCCACCCTGCCCTTTGGGGATTAACATTCAATGACAAGCTATAAGAACCATCAGTAAGAATATTGATCCCAAACGTATTGTGGGGTGTCTGCAGGCCCAGTTTTAAGAAATACAGGCTTAATGTATTGCATGTATAAGATGTTGATCTTGACGGCAACCTGAAACACTGACTGCATTTTATTACACCTAACCCGCGTATTTATTTACATAATAGATTTGGATGGGAAATATCTGTCTCCAGTGAAGTATGTGAATTAGAAACACAAAAACTAAATATGAGCACTGGGAATAAATACACCCTGGCTTGTGAGTCAGGTGTGCAGTCTGTGGGAAGGGCTGTGATTAGCCATTATGTATGGCTACAGTCTTTCTCGTCTTACTGAGATGAGATTTTTATTTACAAGGCTCCCTTTCTCTGGCTGCAGTTCCATTAAGTTTTGCTGTAGCACTGGAAGAGGCAGGCCTGTTAGCTGCACACAGATTTACTGTGCAAGTTTAAGCTAATGGATACTTATCAGGCAGGCTGTATTTGGTGATCGTCCATCATTTGCTCATTAAACAGTGTATCTAAGTGATTCTCATTTCCTCCCTGCCATGTCTGGAAAGGAGGAAACTAGACACATTACGATGGAATATTAATGTCCTGGAGGATTTAGCCACCCATAATTAGATCTCCTTTGCATAAACCTGCTAGTGCTACCTTATTTTGTTGTTTGTCTTGTTCTCCTTAATCACCTTCACATCTTTTTCTGTTCCTAACGATCTTTTTTCAGTTTCCCTTTGTAATTCTGTCCCATTTGTCTCATCCTTCTTCCTTTTTTTTCTTTTTTTTTTTTTTCTTTCTTTCTTTCTTTCTTTCTTTTTTCTTTTCCTTGACCTAGTGAGCACAGCAGTCTGGGTTTCCCCACTCCTCCCTCCTTCACACAAAAAGGCTGACTTTGCCAGCAAAACTCACAGTCTCTGCCAAGCCCTATTACTGACTTTGGAGAAAAGCAGCTAGAGAACTTGTGCAAATTTAGGCTCTGAACTAGCTAAATAAGCCATGTCAGTAAACCCTCTTGTCTTATTCCCTGGCCTGCTGGCTCATGAAAGGACTAATACATAACGGTCCTATTTAAGGTGGAAAAAACCCGTGCTGGCCAAGGGCCACCGATGGCTGGATCAGCTGCTCACTCGGGAGAGAACAGGGAGGTGGCTCTGGAGCTGTGAGCGATTGTGCCGAGGACCATGCATGGTTCCCATGGGGGATCCCAGGGTTAGGGCATGGGCAAGGAATACACCATTGCTTCTCTGGGGATGCCCTTCTGTCCCAGTGCTCCTTCCCACCAACCACCAGGGCCAAGTGTTACTGAAGCTGAATGGAAGCGATCACGCAAACGAGCAAAATGCCTCGTGAACATGGGGAGGCCTGAGAGGAATCCTCTGGTGAAGTTGATTTTCTAAGGGGAGTAAATTGGCTCAAGCGGCCGGTACAAAGCACACTCGGCAGCTTCTGCCGGGTACCTTTTCGCTCCTCTGAATGTTGGTACGAAGGCACCAGGGGGATTTCCCTTTCCTTTCTAGCTGCAAGGTACTGTAAATGCATTGGGATATACTCACAGGCATCTATTCTCAGCTGACTGGCAAAGCCCCTCAAAACTTCCTGTTTTCCTGCTGAATGTGAAGGTTTCTCTGTGCACAGTGGCGGGAGAAAGCCCCAGCTGCTGACAAAGAGGGGCAGCCTGGCTCGGGGCCGGCCCTGCGCCCTGCAGCGCTCCCGGGCAGCGGCTGCAGCTCTGCCGCAGCGCCGCTGCATTTAATAACAAATGGGGCTGCTTCTCATGCTGCTACTTCCCTCCTGCTGCAGATTTTTGTGTTTTGCAGGCTCTTGTCTCACCGATATGATGGAGAATCTTATCAGGGAACATCTACGGAGGAGAGCGGGAAAGCCTTAAAGCGAGCTGGGAAGTGATCTGAACAGGAGGGGTTGGCTCGCTTCTGCTCGGAGTAGCCATTTCCAAACCTTTACCGCTGCTAGTTGTGGTGGCAGTTCCCGGGGCTGTGCAGGGCTGACCCTCTCTGGGCAGCAGGCTCTGTGGAGCAGAGGTGTTCTCCTCCTCTTTCAGTTTGAGGCATGAGCCTGTCTGCACCTCTTCAAAGGATGGGCACACGGAAAACACCAGGCTATTTAAAGTGTAAAGGTTGTTAACATCCTTTGTGTTCCTGCCATGCCAAGCAGCTGGAAAGTGACTGCTTTACAATCCCCGATCCACAAAGTTTTGAGCATCCTCAGCTCCCTTTGACTTTGTGGAAATGGAAGCTGCTCTGCATTTTGCAGGATTAAGAGCACTGTATCAAATCCCAGGCTGCCAGTGCTGTGGGATGAGTTGTGGCAGATGAATGCTGGTCGGAAGGGACTATTCTGTGTCCTGTGCTGATTTGGGAGCATGTAATTGCATATGATGGGAGAGATGCAGTAAAGGCTGAGTAGGACAGCACAGAGTTGTGTGTCTGAAAGTGGCAAAGGAGCCTGAAGATTAGAGAAGATCACGAAGCTCCTGCGTGCGAGTACAGATAGCTAGGGCAGGAAAAGATGTGATTAATGTGTGACTGGCTTACAATGCGGCTTGGTGCTGGAGTATTTCTCTAGAGGGAAAGCTGTGAGTCTTGACACGTACATTACAGCTAATACACAGGCATCAGTGAGATTTCCTTGGGTTTATCTGAGCGTTCCGTCACCAATAAAATCTAACAAAATCCTCCAAACTAAAAAGTGGCACCAGCATTTTGTGCATTCAAGCTATTTTGTGCCTAGTGTTTTCTGAGGTTGCTGGCAGGTCAGGGAGTAGCCCTGATGCTGAATGCAGTGCTTGGTAACAGCCCTGATTCAGGAAAGTTCCCCCCATCAGCTGTGGGATGTGCTTCTAACCCATTAGATTTCTCAGTAGTTCCTCACACTCTCACAGTTCCTGACTAGTTTTAGTTAGTGTACTATGGTGGTTTCATATTATGGGAAGTGTTAAACTGGTCCTTGTGGTCCTCGAAGCCTGTGTAATAGGATAAGGGAGCATACACATGCCATCTGAATTACTGAGGGGCTGTTGCTCACTTGTAAAGCTTGATTGCATCTAGAAATCAACATTCGGTGCAGAAGCATCTTACTTTGATAAGGTTAACTTCTTTCCTGGGAGTGATAAAGTGTTAAATAAGCACTGTGACTGTGAATGGAGTTCAGGTAATGGTAGCCCCATAAATAGATGTTCTCACTCTTAGGGGAATGGATGCTGAATCCTTTCAGAAGTTTCTCTGAGCACAAAGAACTGAAATCTTTGAGCCTGCAGCACTCGTGACCTAGCAATTAAATAAGCATCCTTGGAGAACATCTGAGACGAGCGGGCAAAATGCAAATATTTGGCATGTGCAGGAGTGCTGTATTGTGATGTTGCCATTGCCCACAGTTCTCCTCTATGTCGGCTCTGTGCTTGTTCTGGCTCTTGCATTCGGGCCCCACAGTCAGCTGGAGCAGAACAGAGGTCTTCTCCAGGCATGACAGCAGGGAGTCCTCCTGTGCTGGGGTGGAACAGGGAGGGGAGGCAGATGTGTCCTTCCACTGCCAGCAGTGACCTCCCTGCACCAGGCCTCAGGTGGGCAGTCCACAAACTTAACCATCTTTTGAGCTGACTAACGATAAGAATTTCTACGCTGCCAGACCAAGGCTATTTTCAAGTCAAACCCAGCCTTCCTGAAGGGTGTCAGCTTCATATATGTCCCTAGATTTCAGCAAAGACACAGATGTTGTAGCAGGCACACGTTTTGCTGAGTTTCCTATAACTATCTCATGATCATCACCCTGAAGGATGCAGCTAAAAAAGTCTGTATTTGCAGTATTTTATCTCTGTGCTGGCAAATCCTATGGATCATTTAGAAAAGAGAAAAGAGAAAAAAAGTTAATGTTTTAAAAATAGAAATATAGTGCTGTGAGTGCTGATACCAAGCTGTAGTACTGGATTTGGAAACTTTTTCTTGCCCATTTTTTAAAATAAACTACATAGCAATTTTGGCATGAAGAGTCATGTGTACCCTCTCTGTTGGTCAGTGTGTTGCACCTTGAGTGTTGTGCCAAAGACACGTGGAGCAGACTGGGACCAAACTTTTGTCCTCTTGCTGTGTTGTCTCTGTGTTACTGAAGAAGTAAAAATATGCATTTCCAAAGCATTTTAAGCTGATCGTTCAGGAGGGAGCAGATAGAGACCAGAATAAGAGTGTACTTGCATAGCAACTTCTGTGTTCCAACCATGGCTTATTGTGCAGGCACACCATGTAAATTGGGCAGAAAATGAGCTGAGTTTGTGAAGGAAAATGGGAAGAATCCAATTCAGCAAAAAACCATGTGAAGTGCATGTGTGAACATTCTGTCCACAGCTTAACATCAGTGATTTTGGGTGTCTTCATTTTCAATGCCTGCTATGAAATGCCTCCAAAATTTCAGGAAATGCTAAGCCTTCACTATCTTGTCACCAGGATTCTTGAAAAGTAGTTAGAACTGATACAAGATCCCTAGTTGCTTTGGAAAATCATGGTTCTCAGTCTTGAATGGTGCTGCTGGTTTCCTGTGGTTTTCCCAAGCTGCAATGTTTCAGGCACGTGGGTGGCTCCTGCCCACGCTGAACGCAGCCTTGTGGACTTGGGTGTCCACACATTCAGAGCCATTAACTAGCACAGATGGAAGTGTCTAGTCCTTGACTTTGGTAGTTATGTCTAGCATATCTCAGAAAGTCTGTTTTCCTGCTAATGAAATGGGAATTATTCTTACTCTGCAGTGTATTTTGGGAGTGATTGTGTTGAATGCTTTATACGTCCTCCCTGGCTTTATTTTGCCCATTACCACAAGTTAAGTAACAGCATCTACAAAGTGAATGCTGATACACGTGGTCACCTGAGCCAGCCTAGGTTTCAAGGAACGATGACAAAAATACTAAGAAACTGAAACTTCATCTTAAGTGAGTCATTCTCTGGGTAATGTTATGGACTAAGGGTGTTTTCGACTTGGTTCTCAGCAGTGAGACATGGAAATCCCTTCACAGCCATAGCAGCCAAATCTGTTCTGGGTCCACTATGCCCTGCCAGGGAGGGCTGGCCAAGTCCTAAGGCAGTCCTTGGGGGGCCTGTCCCCAGATGGGGGTCTGTGGGACTCCTCTGCCCTCTCTGCACAGCATCATGTCCCCATATCTCCAACTGGCCTGGGAAGCCTCCTCCTGCTTCCCTATGAGTCCAGCAACAGACGTGTGCAACTGAGGGCAAATTTCAGCTGCAAATGCTTGGCTGTTGAAGTTGACTTTAGGAGGAAGAAAACATTATATTTCCTTCTGACTTCCATGGCTTCTGCTCACTGCTGAGGTTGAGGAAAAGCCAGCAGTGACACCACTTCAAATGCTGGCTCCTTAAATAACCATTTATATCCAGAAGATTAGGGCAGCCACAGAGGAACCTCTCAGCTCTTGGTTTTGTGCTCATTATGGAGAGGGAGCAGAAGCACAGTGTAGTGTCCCCCTACAATTACACTTGGTGTCTGTGACAAAGCCTGATCACCTGTTTTTTGCTTCAGCTTCACAGAGGCCATTTTCCATCAAACCTTTGGGGCTTCTTAATGGGTGTATAGACACAGTCTGTCGGTCTTTCTTTTCTGCACGTGGCTGCTTTTGCTCCTTGTTTCTCTCTGCCCACTGTCTAGCTGGGTGAATGGATGGACAGGTGAGGATCAAGTGCTTGACTCAGTTGATACTGCAATTCCTCTTGGAACAGGCTTGGCTGTTACTTTTTCTTATGGTTTAGCCTCTGAAAGATGATGTTTGCTTAAAAGAGTTAAAGGAAAAAGGGAAGAGTAAAGGGGAAAGGTGGTGGTAGCGTTGTGAGCAGCAGCTGCGGGGCGATGTGTCTGTGCCTAAGCTCAGGAGGCTCCATCCCACTGGCCTCCTCTTTCCATGGATATTCAGCACTGTCAGCTCTGTGGTGGGTCTGTGCAAATAGAGGGGGAGAACCTGAAAGCATGACTGCAATATTATAAAGTGAATTTCAGTGCCGTTGTCTCCACGTGTAAGTTCTCTGTCCCCTTTTCAGTCATTAGGGAGCAAAGCAAATTAATGCCAACAGAGGCTGATTCAAACCTTTGCCCTCATTTAAGGGATTCCAAAAACCGTGGTTTTGTTACGTGCTGGAGCCAGCTGCCCTAGAGCAGCTCAAGGACTGGAGCAGTCTTTGGTATTTGACCAACATGAAAGTCAGTGTGTTGCTAAAATTGTCAACGACCAGTGCAGATCCATATACTATTCCTTGACTAGGACCGAATTTATCTCTTTTATGTATTTTTAGCAGACTGGGTTTTTTAAATCTCTCTTTCCAAGACAAAATGTAAAGAAATAAAAAAAAACCTCAGCATAAAAGTAGTAATATAAAAAACTCTCCAAGCAAAACAACCAAAAAGCAGTCAAGGATAAAATAAAATTAAAACATTCTCCTTGTCTGTTTTGAGTAAGGTACATGAATTTCCAACTTGGCTTATTTAGTATTGGAGCAAAACCCCTCCCAGGTGTATATAGATTTTGATGTTAAAATGAGACATGCATTTGTGTAAGACTGAAATGGTATTTCGGATAACTGCGTCCAGAGTTTTTCTATTATGAGATGGGTCAAAATGGGAACAAGATGGTGGCTTACAGAGCACAAAATGGTAGGTGAGCCCTCAGGAGGGAGCACACGCCAGCCAAGTCAGCTCTGCCACCATCAGGGAATAGGACCAGTAATGGCTTCAATAAGCTTCTAGCTTTGCCTCTTGTTTTTCCTCTGTCATTCTGGAATTTAATATTATGTGACATGGCCTTTATGCTAACATAGACTCTGAAAAAAGTATAACCAAGTCTCAAGTATGATTTCTCTAAAGAAATGGCTGAATTTCATGCTTCTCTGTTAGTAAACACACAGATTTAAGAAAACCAGAGTGGTGCCCTTCTGTGGAGCACACATTTGTTTATGGTTTGAACACAAAATTACATTTGTCAAGGCACTGCCTATGTAAATTATATTCTCTGTTCCTAATGCCATATGATGCTACCACTAACATCAACTTGATGCCAGAATTCCACACTGGACTGGGGGGAAAAATGTGAGGAAAGCATAAAATCAAGACTCTTGTGATGCAAATGTCAGTGTAAATATTCACTGGAGCAGGTTGGCCTGGGTGTACAGGGCTGGTCAACAGGGGTTGTGCTTGTGGCTTTGCAATATAGTTTGGATTCCAGTTGCATTCTGTAGAATGTGCATTTGAATCCAGCATAATGTAGATGAAAGGGTGAGAGATTGTTCAGTGCGTGGAGTAAATAATTTTAATCAGAAAAAAGACTTAAAATTTAAATTTGTTTGGTGTCAGGGTGGCAGAGTGGGCAGGTGATGATGATAAACTTTTGCAATTCAAAAGAAGAATTTCTGCAGTTACGACTTTCAAATGCCCGGTCTGACATTAGTATAACTACCACTGATTTTACTAACAGCAGGATCAGGCACTTTTTTACCCGGCTTGTTGTTGGCTGTTCTCTTAGTTATTCTTAAGAATGTAAGAATCAAGTGGTGTTTTTATAATTCTTAACAGGCAGAAGGTTTTAGCTACGTCTCTTGCAAGTGCTGAGCACCTGGCTCTGACAGCTTTCACAGCAACAACAAACCTTAAAAGCAGCTATTTGTGACTGCCATATCACAGAACGTGGTTATACATCAAAATAGTATCTTTTAATTCTGAAAAAACCCTGAAGATATCACTGGGTTCTGAATATGTTAGTATGTTAGGGTGACATAAGTCAGGCAATTTTTCCTTCACAGGACAGTTCTTTACTATTATCTGTTGAAACATCCATTTCAAAAACAACCTCTATATTTTCAATGGCAATTTTGCACATGCAAGTTGTGAATGTACAAAATTTCAAATATGAATACTTACCAGGTAGTGGTGTTTAAACATCTATTATAATTTCACATGAACTTACCTGTTCAGGAAGAAACTGCAAACACAAACCCCATATTTAGGTTAAAAAGTAGGAAAAATCTCTTTACTAAATTTCTACCTTATGAATTATTTTATAGAAAGCAGTAACTTCTTTTTCAGCAGTGGAGAAGTCTGTTTTAATACTTAATGTCATAGTGGACCTAGTTTTCTGATGACTTTGCTTTCCAGTTGGTTTGTTTTAGCAATCACAACTTATTTTTGTTCTTTTTCAGTTGAAGAGGGTGAATCTTCAGATTTTGCTTTGACCTGGGACTCGTCAGTGACTCAATCAGGTAAATATTTTAGGTTCTTTTGATTGCAAAAAACTGCCAGAAAGCTGCCAGGCTTTTTACAGGAACTGTATTTTGTATGTCACATTCCTGTCTCAAATCCAAGACTACCCACTGCAACACAATTTTTATATCAGTTCCATATGGTCAATAAAATCTATTACACACAGAGACTAATATACTCTTATCCTCCAGAGAGCCATTCTTTCTTCTTGTGGGCACACTGAAACGGGTTGTGATTTCTCCAGTATAACCACTTTGAAGTTTTCTGCAATGGGCACTGTTACACATTCATTCCAATCTAATTACATAAAAGCTGCTTTAATAGGAATTTTAAGCCTCGGTCTCAACTGGAATGTGTGTATTTCTCCTCTCAGAGGAAATTGGAAAGTACTGTCAGGGCTGGAGAATAAAAGTGGTACATCGCCACGGTAGAAAGATTTAAAATTTGAATGAGCTTTTGGTCTGCTTGACAGTAATAAACATGTGTCTGAGGCTTGTTCATCTGTGTTAGGTCAATAATTTGAATAAAAAGAGGATCAAGAAACTGAACAGGATAAATCAAGTTTATCTGTGTGATATGTATTGATAATACAAGCATGAGGGTAAATGTCGGATTAGTTTGTGTTTAAAGTAACTAGCTGCATCTCAGTCACTGTGCCCCATGTAAAGATATTTTGCTGTTTTTAACATTTATGAGATGCTCAGAATATTTTTGATTTTGAAGCCAGTAAGTCTATTTCTGTGCTCTCTCCACATTGGACTGTGCAATGGTATTCCCTTAAAAGCTCACCAATGACATGAAAACAGCTCAGAAACTGAGCAGTAATATGAAAACCAACAATGGTGTTGCATTCCTGGTTAGATGGGTTTGTAAGAGTCACGGGGAGACTGGCTCCCAGGAGACACTTTCTTACCGAAGTGAGCATCTGTCTGGTCTTGAAGGCACAAACTGCCTTTGCGTGGCACTTTGTGGCCTTTCACTTTGTACCCACTGCGCTCTCAGTTGCACTGGGTGCATCTTCTCTGGGCACTCTGGTTGTTTGGAGGGGTTTGTGTTTTCACTAGTCTTTGATAGCAAATATTGCTGCTGCTGCTGCTGCTGCTGCAAACCCCCAGCTGTGATGTCGAAGGCCCCTTTGTGCCTGGAGCTAACGGTGCATGAAAAGAGCGCTCGCCAGCTCTCTTGCTTGACCTTCATCTCAAACAGCAGTGGAGTGGAGTTACCGGTGTTATCTATCACGAGTCTTGAAGTGTATTAAATTCAAAATAGATTAAGGTTCAAAACAATGACAAAAATATTTCTGTGCACGGCAGAGTTAATTTGGGATTTCTGTTGGTGTCGGTGACTATGCCTTAAGTAAAAGACAGACTGTGAAAGGCTTTTACCAAATTAGTAGAGTCTCCATTTTTCTTCATTTACTCCCACAATTACAGCTCTCATTCAAGATGTCGGATGTGGGATAGAATGTATTGTATGCATGATTTATGGCAGCTTAAGGAAAATGTGTGTTAATTGGGGGATTTTTTTCTTAATACATTTAGCAGCTACAGATGTCAATCTTGTACGTGTATAAAGATGTATCCTGTCAAGACAGGATGCAGTACATGGGGCACAAGTTGCAGGCTGGAATATGATTGAGGAACTACACAGAAAAAGCCTAAAAGCCCAAGTTTGCGGTGGTGTGGCTGCGTGGAGTCACTGGCTCTTGTGTGGTGTGGCTCCACAGCTATATTCAGTAACTGAAACCAGTCCCTCAGTCCCAGTGTGCGAGACTTTCATTATGTTCTTTTATGATCTTCCTGTTTGCATTAGCTCCAGTAGTGTGATGTTGAAGTTCAATAAAGGGTGAAAAAACACGCTTCAATTTCTTGTTTCATGCCCCTTCCTTCCCTGGCCCAAAATGACAAAATTGCCTCCCCTGCCTTGACTCCCCTAAAAGAAAAAAAACCCCAAAAGGCCAAACCTGGGACTTGTTAACTCTAAAACATTTGCCAGATGTTTCAAATTAACATATTTCTCTCCCTTCTTCTCCTGTATGTGTTTGTACATCTCTGTGTGTGTGCAAACACATACAAAGTGACTTCTGAAAAATTCTGTTGGCACTCTGCACAGCTGCTGTGGGCTGGGGGAGTCGTGGTCCCAGGGTTGGGTGGTATGTAGGAACAGCAAGAGCTGTTACTGGTAAAATGTAAACTTTAAACTTTTTAAGAATATATATTTATATTTTTCTACTAGCAAAATATTTATATAGGTGCATCTGAGGGGAAAAAAAAAAGGAGCTTTTGCTGCTAATTTTGTTCATCTAGCCAGTAGAAGCCATTCTGGAAATTTTTTTTGTGAGCGCGAGTTGAATCTGCGTTCATGGGTCTTGTCCAGGTGGCTCTGATGACCATCTGTCCTTGGTGTGCCAAACACAGGGCTCCAAGCTCAGTGTCTCCTGGGGGGCTGCCCTGCCCCGACATGTACTGAGGGTGCTCAGCCTGCGCGTCCCTGACCAGACCGTGGCACTGCGCAAGGGGCTGCTCATTGGAGCTGCTCAGTGCAGCCCGTGGAAATTTGGCCATGAGCACCATGGCAGCAGAAATCCTGTGCTCAGATGGGTCTGTCTGGTGATGGCTTGGTGCAGGACCATCCTTCTTCCTCTGGCAGAGTGTGTGCACAAGTTGCTGTCTTCTCTCCTGTAACTGCTTGTTCCTGGTGAAACCTGCAAAGGCAAAATGCTTTGCAGAGATCCAACCCGTGGTGTAGTCGCACTGAGGAGTTTATTTCAGTACTTCAGATAAAGCTAGAAATAGTTTAATTTTTTTTTTAATGACAACAACTTAACGGCTCTACATAATAGCTTAGAGAATCAAGAAAGCATAGAAGAAGCAGAGGCCCTTGCACCAGGGTGAATAATCTGAGTGTCCACCAGTGCTGTTTAACAATGGGCATATAGCAAATTTCCTTCCTCTTCAGGTTTTGTAAACATTTTTTCCTTAATGTAAAAGGAAGAAAAAAGCTTTTCCTTTCCTCTCTTAATCAAGGACTTTGTTGTTAAATAGCTGGTCAGGAGTGTTTTGCTGTGTAAGAGGCAGAGATGTTTTCTGTTCCAGAGGAACAGTGTAGCTGAGTACTCCTTCCCCTGCTTTCCCCACCTTGGCAGCACATGCAGCCCTTGCAGCCTCTCTGTCCTACTCCAAAAGTGTCACTAGGGGTGGACTGGGCAGGGCTGCTGGGGGCCAGGCAAGTGCCCACCTCTGCTGTGCAAAAGGGGTTCTGGCTGCTTCGAGGCCAAGATGAAAATAAGATTCAATATTTGCAAAACAAAGGTCTGGTCAGACAGTGCTGCATTTCTGTTGCAATACATCACGAGGGTATTATCTTGAGGAGCAACAAGGGACATTTTAAAGAAGTAAAAAGTCTTACTAAATATATAGAGAATTTAAGGCATTTTAAAGACCTATGAAAGCATTTTATATGGGAGTTGCTGGGGAGTTTCTCATTAGCCTGACTGTGAGGCCCCAGGGAATCTTGGCTGAATTGTCTGGGGCAAACAGAGCAGATTCTGTCTTCTCCTCAGGAGTCTGCAGACCTAAAAGCCTAATTTTTTTGTGTCTGCTTTTGAGGTAGCTGAAGGTATCTTGTTTTTCTCTGCAGCTACGTGTTACTGTACTGATCAAGAAAGAGTTTTGGAAATAGGGAGCTGTGGACCATGGCCTCAGTGCTGGGGACAAATGGCATGGGGTTTGTCTCTGTGCACAAGTGTTTGCAGAGCGTGGGGGTTCTTTGCAGTGTTTGCAACAGGAAGGGCCTCTCAGTGCCCAACCATCCATTAGCACATAACATTAGTGTAATTCAATTATAACATTCCAGAAATCATAAAAATAAATTACAGGTTGGTATTCCCTGCTTTCCCCATTAGCTCCAAATTTCCTGTCCCTGCCACCGAGCTCGCAGCAGCAGCTGGGCACACGTGTGAGGGACATGTTAACACAGCACAGTATGGGGAAAAAAACCAAAACACAACATTTTAGGACACAGATATTTGATGTTTTTCTTTTAAGATTTCTCCCCCGTGCTTTTTTTATACAGTACACTACTTTAGATTTTTAATTGTGTTCTGCAATTTCTTTTAAAGTTTCCCTCCTTTCAGGGGAAAGAAAAGGGGAAGCAGCAGCTTTTCAGAAATTAACCACAAAATAAAGGAAAACCACCCTGTGGTCACTCCTTTTCCTCTCTCTTGTATTTTGCATGGCATCTCCCAGCTATGTAAATCAAAATTTTCACTTGGTATCTCTGGAGGAGCAACATCTTGACACAATTTGGAGACTTATTTTTTCCGCAGGGCTACCAGAGCCCATGCTGGGGTGTTTTTAATGCTGTCTCTGCTGCTCGGGGCTTGTATTGCCTGTTCCCTTCTGGCTGTTCCCTCTGTTCTCCTCCTCTTTCAGTCTTCTGATCCTGGTGCTGCATTGTCTGCTCCCAGTGTTGAGGGTTTCTATTCTCCTCTGTTTTGTAGAGTTGGGTTTAATTTTTGGGAAAGCTGGGTTCTCATGAATCAAATAGAGACTTGCTGCCGCAAGTATTCTTGCCTTATTTTTTCCCCCTTTTCTGTTTATTGAGATAAGTAACATAAAATGTGTTCTCCTGCCTCACCTTTCCCCTTGGGGAGGCCTGTTTTGCCTACGCAGCTGCTTGTCCCCTCAGCTTTCCTCCAGCACCCTGGGCTTGCACGATCCACAGCCTGGTGCCCAAGACCAAGAGCAGCATCCTCACAGGAGCCCGTCCCTTGTGGTGTCCCAGTACCCAGAGCTGTCCCTGCCCTCTGCCTGTGGGCATGGGCTGTGTCAGGAGCACGTCAGGGAGTTCAGATGAGAGAGACTCCACAGACACCAAACTCTTTTTCTCTATTCCTACATTTATTGGATTTTGTCTCATTTAACTTCTAAATGCAGAATGCTGTAAAATACAACATGAAATTCTGGGATCTCTGCTGGAGAGCACTGGAAAGGTCAGTCGCAATTCAGAGGGCATTAGAAACCTGTTATGTTGCAAGTACTCTGAAATTACCTGTCCTGAGTGCCTTCACAAGCTCGGATATCTTCTAAAAGCTGATTTCATTAGTAAATCAGTATGAGAAGATTCTGATTACAGTGGGTAAGGATTTCCAAAGAAATAAATCTTTGAATTTAGCAAAGAACTTCAGAGACTTTGATGACTTTTTTTGTTGAATATTTTTTTTAATATACTATGAGATCTCAACAGGTTGGCTTTGTTATGTTGGTTTTAAAAATGGTATCCTTGTCCCTGCATTGACCTGCGGGATGCAGCCCAGTCAGTACAGTCTGAGGTTCTCAAAATTTTAAACGTCTGCTCTGGAAGCATCCAGAACCCAAAAAAATGCAAACAAGAAATAAAGCTTGGAATGTTTGCAGCTCAGGTTACTTCATTCCCCACTTATTATAAGTTGAAATTTTATTTTCCTTGGTAATATGTGGGTTTTTATGGTGTCACATTGTAATGTGTCCTTTAGAAGAGAAAATAAAAATTACTCTCATTTCCTAATCATAAAATTTATTTTTTAGCATTAATATTTTGCAGATAAATACTAATTTATATATATTTATATACATATTTAAAGAAAGTACTTTTGATAGTGTTTTATCAAACAGAAGATGAAGCGATAGAAAGTACCCGATACTCAGATACTGTGGTGGATGAACATCCTAGACAGATGTAAGATTTTTGTAGCTCGATAATACAAGAAGAAACAATACAAGTAATTATAAACCCTTCCCAGATTCCTCTGTTTGTAGGAGCTCACGGCACAACTCTGTTTCTGCAGTCACGAGAGCTTCCTGCGAGCAAGCCTCTGCTCCCAGCACTCCCGGGCTCCTGGGAAGTGGGATGTGGGGCTGCAGGAGGCTGTTGGCTGGAGTGACAGGGAGGTTCCCAGGGGTCCCTGAAGTCCAACTAACATCCCGCAGCTGTAGCACCTTCAGGGAAAGGAGAAGTATAAAAATGGGGTTTGTCGGCACGTGCGGTGCAGCGCGGCCCCGACACGTGCGTGTGCCATGGAAACAGCCGCCCCGCCAATCTGCCCGGGTGTCTCTGGTGGAGCGGCACCATAGGTGTTCCCCTCTTGTTTGGGGAGGGAATCTCCGGCAAGAAGGAGCAATCTTCAGATGTGAACACAGCATGGGTGTCAGTATTTAAATTAGAAGCACACACCTGTGTATTACGGCGTTTCCTAGAAAATACTTACTATTAAAAATGTTAATTGGGAAAATTATAGCGATAGCACAGAGGAGGAGAATTAATTTCCATGGTACAAGAGGCGAGGAAAGAAAAGCTCATTTCAAAGTGAGCTATCGAGTGCTCCCCCTACCCCATCACCCACCCCTTCCCAGGCTTCTTAAAGACAATGTATGCTGGAAAGCTGGTCTGCTTAAAGGAAGCTGAGCAAGTGCACGGCAGCACATCATTGGTGCCTAAAGCCAGCCCTCCTCATTGCTACAAGCTACATCTGTAAAAGGGAGGATTTCTGCAGGCTGCAGGGTCACAGCCCCGCCTGGCCTTGTGGATAAGGCCCCAAGGACTGCTGTGCACTGGGATGCCAGCAGTGCATCAGGACTAGTAATGGGCAGCAAGGTTTCAGTTAAATCTAGGAGTATCTCTGGGGTCATCAGGATAACCTCATCTGAAGTCTCGTGAGCTTGGTTTATGTGCTGGTGTGGGGCTGCTGTGGATTTGGGGATGTTCCCATAGGGTCTTCTAGCAGCAGCATCCCGCCGGAGATACAAACATGCCACCAGAATGGATGGTTGCATACTGATGTTCTGGGGTGGGTAGGGCCAACCTTCCCAGAGTTGTGTCCCTGTCTTGCTGAGATCTTTCTCCTTGTGACAAATGTGCTTTTTATTTAAAGGTGTGCCTGTTGGCACTTCAGCTGCTAGGAGATTGTAGCACTGTTTCATTTCCTAGCACTGACTGAAGGAGGTCGATCACTTTCATGGGTGGATCATGAGGAGCAGCTTTCCTGGCTCTCCAGGGCTTGCTTGGTCTCCCCCAGGCACAAACATCCTGGTGAAGGGTCTGCCGTTGAGCTGGAGTGAATACTGGAGAGGAGGAAGGCACAGCATAGCAGCTTCCCATCTTCTTCATCCCTTCCTGTGTTTCTCTCAGTGGTGTGACCTTGTTCTCCCTTGCTGCCTAAGTGAAGGGCTGTGATTAGATAAAGATTTTTTGTGTTTTTAAATAAAAGTTGTATCTGTTGTTTACAATAACTTTCAGGGGCACAACTAGGAGTAATGGGCTAAGGTAAAGCAAAGGAAATGCTAGGCTGAATATCAGGAAACATTTCCAGGTAGTGGGATCTAATAGCCTGGTATTATCTTCCATTGCTTTGGTAATTTACAAGCTAGACTGGACAAAGTGCTTGAAATTATGCTGTAGGAATGGTGTTACATTAGCAGAGGGATGGATAAGATCACTGATAAATCCTCCTCGTCTCTAATTGATCCAATTCTGCTGCACTCTGGATTTGCTAATCTGCAGATTTGAGCAGACAGAATGGTCAGGCAGATTGTGCTTTCTAGAGTTTATTTCAGTAAATATTTTTATGTAGGACCTCAAAGCACTTTGCAAATGCTAATTAAGCCTCCCAACCTAGTAGGAAGCCTTCCTTGTGCCACATAGCCACACTACTTTGCATTATGCAGCGTGCACAGTGCTGCAGGTTGACCTTCCCCAAAGGGCTCTGGCTTTGGGACTGATGGGCACTTGCCAGCCCATCTTGCTTTGAGTCATTTCTGCAGGTCAGTGGCTTTGCTTTTCCAAATCTGCCTTGCCTGGCTGGTAGGAGTGGGGGAGGCTGAAACCATGCTGCCATAGGAAGCGATTGCCGTGGGTTTTACCTTTGTGAAAGCAGACAGCTGGAGAGCTGAACAAAAGTCTCCTGGTGAACAATTTCTTTGGTTTTCACAGAAACTTGTTCTCCTTTGACTGGTTTATACTTTGCAGTTGTAACTGGTAGCTCAAAGCTCCCAGCCTGAATAAATGTAGAACAAGAATAGTAGAATATATTATGTTGGCCTGTTGTTTAAACAAGAAAAATCAATAAAATATCATGCCACAGTGGTGGATCCCCAGTAATCATTCTTCTTAAGAAAAAAACAAATTGTGGCAGTCGTGAGAATGGGGTTTTATAAACAAGGTTGTAAAAGAAGAAAAATAAATGGAATAAACAAGCTGCACTGCTTTGCGTCCTGCGCTGAGTAAGAACATTGATATGAAACTCTGCAGTGAAGAAATGCATGAAATTTATGATGCTTTGCACAAAAAAATCCTTGCTTATTCAGTACAGGAAACTAGAATCATTTGGGTTGGAAGGGACCTCTAGTGGGTCTTGCTCAACATTGACCTGACTTGGAAAAGTTTTGTAGCCTTTATCATGGTATTTTTGGTTAAATTGTCTTAAGCTGTTAAGCTTATCATGGACCAAGAGTCCAAGTATTGTTACGATAGTATAAAAATGTGTAGCAAGCAGAAATTAAGACCATAATAGAAGATATGTTTGCATTTCTGTCATTTAGTGTCTAAAGTAGCCTTTTTCCAGTCTCACTACAAGGCATTACGATGTCACTGTCTAAATAAACCAAGCTCATCTCATAATCTTGCATTTGTTGTGTATAAATTCAAATGAGAAAACTGTTAAATGGGACCATTTATAATGAGATTTGAGATGCCCTATAGCTCTCACTTGGAGACAAGTGACCTTTGTCTTCTTTGGGGCTGAGTAACAGCGTGATGAAGGTTTAATAGATGTGTGCAGAGACCTGGCAGGAGATTGGGGTGTGCGTGGAAGAGGCGCTCAATGTGTCTTGCTCCACATATTTTTTTTGAATTCCTCGCACTTGGGACTGGAGTGCTGCCTGTTGGTGTGTGCTGCTACCTGTGCCTCCTTTCTCCCTTGGATGGCTTTGGTGTTCGTTAGTAGAAATTATTAGACAGTCGCAAAACACAAAAGCGAAAGGAAAAAACCCACACACTTTGCTTGGAAACAGTCTGTGTTGCATAAAGCTCTGACAAGATCAAGCCTCTAATTAAATTATCTGGCACGTGGGCAATTCTGTTCCGAGATCTGCTGAGCTAATGTGTAGCCATTAGCTCATACAGCCACCAAATCGGAAGTACCAAAGAGACAATTTACATAGGGCCACAGCGTGTTTTAAAAAATTCTGGTGAGTTGTGAAGCCTGTAATGTTAATTGCCAGTTAGCACATTGTAATTGCTGTAATTATTTGCAAGTAAAATGATGTAAGGGACTTAACATTGTACTTTTCTTTAGCACTTCACATGTTGGTGATCCACTAAATCTCCTACTTAAGAGTTTTGCTGGTTATTTTAAGAGCTTGACAGCCACTTGCTGAGGTCTGATCTCATCCACAAGCTTGCCATTCTGCCTGTTGGCTTTAATACTGAGCGGTGGCTCTCTGAAGTCTATATTAAAAAAAAAAAAGGCAATAAAATAATAAATGCAAATGTCTGCTGCTGACCAGTGAGAGCATAGCCAGCCCTGCAGCCGGCCGTGCTGGAGCCCAGCTGGGAGAGAGCTCTCAGCACAAATTGCCAAGTCTATTGCCTCCCACCGCCACGCCGCAGAAGTGGGCCAAAAGCTCCTCCGTATGGGATTAAAGGGATGTGTAATAGATTAAAGATCAAAAATGTTAATTAAGAAATGGTCTTTTCTAATAAGATGCCTTCAAGGGCATAGTACCAAAAATGAGGCAATATCTCATTTTGGCAACAGCTCAGGGTTGTAATGAAGCTGGAGCAGGGGGGGCTAAGGGGAGAAAGAAGGGACACCTCCTGTTCAAGGCAACTCCTTCAGAAGGGGTAAATCAATTAGCAGTAGAAATGTAAACATGTGAGTCAGATGCCATTACTCTGAGTGCTGCTGAACGACTTGGATTTAGAGGTACACATTTTACCTTGCCCTGTCATTGAGGATAAGTTGGTAGTTTGCAACTGTTAAACAAGGACTTCTTCAGCTTGCTGGTATTTAAGCATCAGCCTGGTAATTTGGCTGAAAATAACTAGTCTTGTTGAAAGCTTTGATGCTTTTGCAGTGAATCTGTTCAATATATTTTAGTGATGTAATCATTTAGATATAGAAGGTTCACCACCTTTGTTGCTGGATTGAAATTTGTAGGTGTAATATTTGGGTAAAGGCTTATTTCTCTTAAGAAGAGAGCCACCACTGAGCTCTCATGTTTCAGTCTCCTGCAGCAGGGGAAGTTTGTGTTTTACAAATAAACTGATATGCAAGTGTTACTTATGTGTTTCAAACCCAAAAGGTGCTTTTGAGAGCTGTGAAATTTTATTGCATCGTTATGACTAAAGAAAACACACTTTTCCTTAAACTTGAGCATTCTAGTCAGTGAGTCCACTGTTACATTTTCTTAGTAAACTCATCAAAACTCCAAAAGTAAAACTCGGATGTTTAACAGTGCTTTTTCCTTGTGGTAGAGTGATGGGATTACACATGCCACTTCATCCCAGAGTTTCCCCTCTAAGCGCCTTGATGCTGCAAGCTGCAGCATTTCTGAAGCAAGTTACTTGCCAGCATAAAATGGAGGGACCCTGTAGGCAAATTTCTTCCCTATTGGTTGGAAGTTTTTGCTTGGATAAAGAAAACCACCGACGTGGTGAGATCTCCATGTAGTGTGTGTATGTGTTTTAAGGCTCTGACTCTTTGAACCAAAGCCAGAGAGAATTTTCAATTTGGGAGAAGTAGGGTGGGAAGGTGCTTGCTGGTTGTGTCCCTCTGTGTGCATAGGGAGCTGGGGCTGACTGAAGCACCCTGGCAGAAAAAGTCCTCTGACAAGGGTTTGAAATTTAGATTTGTTGTTCTCTGTATATTTTATTTTAATCTATTGTGTTCTCTTTGAGAGGAGTGATGGTTTTCCCCTGAGAGGCTTTCTGGACCCCTTGAGCTGGGCATGGTGCAGACTTGTGCTTATTGGTATTCTTTAGCTTGGATAGGGGCTATAGGTGATTTAAACTACACTAAATTCCTGTGCCCTCATTTTGTCAGATGAGTAAATGCAAATGGAGATAATGGTTGTTTCCATTCACAGAAAGAAAATTGGAGAACTATTTCTTTCTTATTCAAATAAGATGTTTTTGTGGTTTGTAAATGTATCGTTTTGACAGACTGATTAGTTCCATCTTGATTTCACTTATGGTTTTTGTTAAAAGAAATGTGTAACTTGGACTTGAATTAGCATTCTCCCAAGAAGGGCCATGTCAGGCCATTCCTGCTGACACATCAAGGAGATACAACTGTAGCAACCAAAAGATCAGTGTGTTTTCCTGATTATGAATCTTGCTTAAAAGTCTCTAAGACAGTGTTCTGAATTGAAGTCTTCCTCTACATAATTTTTACAATATTAAAGAAGGATATCTGTAGTCTCTCCTTCTTCTTTCAGTGACAAAAGGGAAGATTTCAATTTTGCACTGTTCATTTAATCAAATATTTGCAGAAAAATAGTCAGTTCGTAATGCTGTTATTACTTTCTACAGTGTGTGTCCATTATTGAAACTGAGAAAACGTGGGCTTAAACCTTGATACCAATTCATATCAGACTCTCTGTGATTAGCACAGAAGTCTAATAGACCATTTATTCTGGTAAATGAATGAGAAATGTTCTGTGTAAAAAGCATTTGGCTTCTCTTCCTTGTTCATATTAAACAAAATATGTTTATTGCCAAATTTCCACAGTAACATCCAAGAAGCATAAAGAAAATCAACAGGGTTAGCGAGGTATAACTGAGAGCAGCATTTGGTCTATAATCTTATGAAAGAAAGGTTGTGCAGTAAAAATGTACTTTTTCTGATTAAGGTGAATTTCAGGCAGAAATCTTGCACAATTTTGTAATAGTCAGATTGGTAAAACAATTTCCAGACACGATGTTTGCAAAATCCACTTTTTTTTTCATTTTTTGTCTTTATATACTATGTGTACAGACAGCTGCAGTGTTGAAGACATGAGAGATATCACTTCTGCAAATTCTCTTTGAATCTCAGGGTTTGTGTTGTGATGAAAAAGCATAGATGCTTCTTTAAAACAGAACTAAATCATGTTTCATTTTTCGCCCTTCCTTCCAAAAAGTGGTGCTTAGTGTTCATGGTGTTGTGTGTGTGAAATTAAATAAGAATTGGTGTTGCTCTTCCTCCAAAATGGTTTTTAAAAACTGGTGACTTTTTAGTGGGTTTTTTATGTAGAGAGGTTGTAAACCTGTTGTATTTTAAGTGTCTTTCTGAGCTGCAAACAAACAAACAGCTACACCACAGGCACTGGAAGAGCAGCAGAGCCATCAGTGAGCTATTAAATAAGAAAAGACATCGTAAGAGTTAAGTAATTTTTAGCTTGATCCTGTAATGAAATAATTTAAAACCATCTCTGGTTAATGAACTCTGTGGCCAGACAGCATAACTGGCCAAGGATGTAGGGAGTGGAAGTGGTTTAAAAATAGACTCCTAGCTGTGATGGCTGTAAGAGCAGTGGAAGGGTCCAAAGCAAAACCCTAACCCCTTTTTCTGCACCCACCGTGGGCTGTGGAAAAAGCCATTGAGTACGATGAAGTTGTCAACTGTGCATCTTCCTGCCAGTCAGCAACTAAAACACAAATTCTATAATATAAGGAAAAAAGTTGTGACTAGGTCCCTCCCAAAAAAGTGCCTTTTGAAAAAAGGATAATTTTGTTACGGTTACTACTTTTTACCTTGGCAAAGTACACAGGGAATGGGGCTGCTAAAGAGCACATCAACTAAATTAGGGTTAATTAGAAGTTCTCCCAGATAGCTGGTGCTTCATCAGCAACAAAGCAGCATGTAAATAAATCTAATTTCTCTCCAAATAAACTCTTCACAAGCTTAATTACAACAACAACAATATCTTCCCCTACCCCCCNTATGAGCAGTATCTGGTAAGGGCTATCATGAGCAGTCCAGAGCTGCCCCTCTCACAGGTGTCCTTTGAGGCCAGGAAGAAATGGAGTAACTTCCAGCGTACCTGGAAGAGCCCAATTAAGGTAATTCATGAGAAATTTGAGAAGCAGAAAGCACTGATGAAAAAAACCAAAAAAACACCACTATATTCTGGAGAGACTTTTTAATTACTTCAAGTATTTCCACTATTTGGATTATTGGCCCTCTTAATTTCTTCACCTTTATTACTCATTTGCCAGCAAATATATAAACTTCGGGTTTTTTCTGTCCTTTTAATTCTTTTTTGCCATCCATCGTTCTCATGGTAGATCCAAGGGCTCTGCCAGTTCCTGGTGCTGTGTACACACTGCTGTCTCCTGCTCTGACACTTGGCTTGTGGTGAATGAGAGGAGGGGCTGAGGGAGACCAGACTTTAAAGTCATTTTAGCTTTAAGTCTTTTAAATGTCTTTTCACACTTTCTTTACCACATAGGGCTAGAAGAAAAAATTCAGGAAGATATTAGGGAAAAAAGTGTTATCACTGCTAAGAGGATCACCATGCTGGAGGACTAGTGCAGCTCACTGCTTATTCTAGGGATAAATAGCTGAACACCTCTACCCAGAAATTAGTTATCACAGGGAAAGTGCAAACCTGGGTGCCAGTTTCAGCTGGGTGCAGAAGTGCTCTGCTGAGGGCTCATTCAAAGCGGTTAACTTATTTCATTTGGTGCTTGATTCATTGTCCTCTGTGATTTTTTTTATTTATTTTTTTTTCTAATACTGTTGAAGCCAGTGAATTCCTTATTACACAGTGTCACGTTTCAGCCGATCCTAAATTAATAAATGAGCAGCAGCAGAATAGCATGCTGCACAATTCTAACAGCATGAGCTGCACAGAAGTATATTTCACTTAGCTCCAATTTAAATACTCTGCTTTGCTCGATTTAATTATGTGAAATTACTGAATTAATGGCTTTGTCAAGTGAAACGTGTAGGACTTGAGAGTTTGGTATTAAGGAAAGAAATTAGAAAGGAAATCTGAGGTACATTAATTTTTGCACGTGGGCTTGTTTTAAACACAAACTGAAATTTAACTGAGCCCACAGCCCAAAATCACATTGTTTTAAGCCCAGGGAAGAGAGAATGAGCAGGAAGTAGCAGGAAACTTCCTGAGTCATCCCTTGTTGGCTTGTGGTGATCTCCTGGGTGTATTTAAAGGGCAGGTTCGGTGTGTGTTTGTGCAGCAGGAGTTGGCCGGGGCATGTGGGAGGGAAGGCTCTGCGAAATCCAGTGGTTCTCTAATAACTTGGCCACCTGTTAAATGCCCTTTCCTGTGTTGCATGGTATGATTTTCTTACCTCGTTTCTGTTTGAGAATCTTGTTATAACAGTTGCTTTTTTTCACGTTCGTTACCTGAATTCTTTTGCTGTGGTTTGAATCTCTGCACCAAGACCTGGTGCCCAGCCTGGCGCTTGGTTGCGCAGAGATGCACAACGAGACCTGAGGGTAACACTTCTGAAAGCTCGCAAGCCCTGCTCTTCTGAAGCCCTTTGGACACGCAGGTGCCTAACTCTCATTAATTTCCAGTTTCATGTGTTTTTACTACAGTCTGTTGCCACTTGTGAGTATTAGGCCCCTAAATCACTTGGGCCACCTACAGATGTCCCTCCCAGCCGTAGCTGGAGCAATGTAAAGGTACTGTTCTCCCAGTTTCTGCTCGCTGTGCTGGCAGTGCCCGGCATGGAAGGCTCCCCTTGAGCAGCGGCGTGAGCCTCTGCCAGCAGTAACTGCTCACAGAGAGACTTGAGCATGGGCTTGGGAAAGTGTGGCTTTTTCCTCAGGTGTGTTTGAAACACCTTTTTTTTCCAGAGCAAGCCATATCTGTAGAGAGAAAGTCAGTGAGGTTTTTTTACTCCAAAGATGATGTGGGGTATTTGATCAGGCCATAAAACCCACAGCTAAGTTGTGGTCCAGGTTCAACCCTCTGTACCCCGGATAAAAACAGGAGCTTTACCTGAGAAGCTAACTCCACAAACCCAGCCCCACAGAAGCCTCTCAAGTCTTTAATCACAGTTTTGAAGACTTCCAGGCACAGTTATCGCAGAAGTGGGTCCCTTCTGTGCTCCTTCAGCCACACATTTGTCATTCCCGGTGGAAAATGATCCAGGCAGGTTCTGAGCAAACCAAGACCCATGAGAAGGTCAGTGAAATAATTATTGCTTTCTCTAATTTGCCTATGTGTATTTTTCTTCCTACCCCAATAAGTTTTTTGCTCTTGTTCCATTTTTTTTCCGTCTGTATTGATTCCACCCCTTGGTTCCTGACAGTTTGCAGAGGGCTCTCTTACCCTCTCAGTCCTAACGTTCTGGGGGTTTTATAGGTATAGAAGGAGGAATGTAAATGCTACCTGTAAGATCCTACCAGTTTGTGTTGTGAAAGGCATTCCTTTTCAGCATAGCTTTTAAACAAATCCATATTTCAAGCATGGGAAAAGTGCATTTTGAATGGAAATATATTCAGGGGCCTAAGAGGGTATTTTGTATGGAGGCCTTGCTCTGCTTACATCTTGCTCCTGTGTGCATACACTGAGGGCCGTACACTGAAGACACGAATTCTCCAGGACCAGAACTTCCCTGCAGAAAGGACAGTTGAAAGTCCTGGACCTTATGTAGGAACAATAAAGGAATCTGCTTTTTGAATTAGGCAGAGGGGTTTCAGACATCAAAATACATAGTGGCATTTATCACTTACGGTAAATTACATCATCTGTAATTTTTCTCTCTTTGAAAATCAACAAGTTTATTTTAATAAAGAGTTCCAGCAGCTGCTATTTTGAGCAGAACCAGTCAATACCTTATTTTTGCATTTGATATGCAGCTGCAATAACAAGCCACATGTGAATTTTATTAAGCCTTCTGAATTTTCTCTCTGTTCAGGGAGCTATAGATTTAAGTTTTGCAGATATCTGGCTTTACCTTGAAGTAAAAAAGTGCCCAAACAATCAAAAAGCCACAAAAAGAAAAAAACAAAATAAAGTAAGTCATTCACACCATTTCCTCAAAGAAAGGAAAGGGTTTGTCATGCTTATGGATTAAAATGTGATTAAGAAGTCCCGTGTTAGCTGTGAGTGGAATTCCATAGAACTGCTGGAAGCAGAACACTTTTCTTTAACAGAGACTTTTAAAACAATAAGTTGAGTTTTATTAAAATATTCATATGCCTAAAGTTGAAGTGCCATTTTTCTTCTGGAAAAGTTACATGTATTTATTAGTGTATGATGGTCAATATTATTTAGAAGTTGTATGTGAAAAAGTGAAAAGCACATTTTTATGAAGAAGTGCACTTCTCTTTGAAGTTAATACTTGCTGCATCCTAATTTCCTTGTGCATATAAATGAACTTCATATCTAAAATGCATGCATCTAAAATGGATTTTCGATCTGGTTTGATTTGAACCTCATTATTGGAACTGAAGGTGGCAGTTGCTCCCATTCAGATGCACCTCAGGAATCTGGAAGTGGACAGCAGCATCTTTTTTCAGAGGCAGATAATCTGTTGCGTGGCAATCACACCTCTTGAGTGAGGGGATAGAGTCTTCTGCAGATGACTGTGGAGCAGTTTGGATGCAAGCACATTTCCTGACTTGGATGCCCCAGAGATGTACAAAGCATATCTACAGGGCTTTGAGTCCATCCTTTCCGAGGAGGAGGCCCCAGTATAAAAGAGGGGTGCTGCTCTCCTGGCAGCCCTGCGAGGGGTCAGTGTCTGTGCCCTGGGTCAGTAACTGGGCAGTGTCCCACAGTCGGGCGCCGTTCCAACCAAACACTTCGGCACGCTCTGGACTGCTCCGCTCTCTGCCTTTCGTTGCGTTCCCTAAAATTCACTTACAATGCTTTTTGTGTCAGGAAAGTGTTTACATCCCATATTTATCCCGTTAAACTGGCTGCCAAACACTGAAGAGCTGATAAACACTATGTGCTGTTAACACTATAAAGTACAATCCCACTGCTACTTGCATGCAAATAAATAATAATAACTCAGCTCTTTGTCCGCTTTTTGGTGTGTAAGTGCATTTGTCACATAGCATAGTAACATCTAAATCATTTTAGTAAAAGCACTAAAAAGGCTGAACATTACCTGCAGCTACGATTAAGAGGAAATTTTACCGTTTGGTGGTGTTTATATGATTTCCTTATTTGATTTTTTTAAAAACCACTTTTAAAATTATGTGATGCTTAATCGCTGTTGCTGGGTTTCACTTCTTAAAAATTCTTTACTGAATTATTTCACCTTCCTAAGGACTGAGGGATTGGCCTGTAGGCTGAAAGTTACTGTGAAATACTCATTAAATCTTTTCTTGCAGCCATTACAGACACAGATATCTTTTTAATGTGCTTGGTCAGTTTTGAGGCCACTATTTTTGTTACTACCATAAATCAGTAGCAAGTATTTTTAGTGTCATCAGTGAAAGGTTAATAGAAGACCATAATTTTCAGACATATCTCTTTTGCTTAGCTGCTCAGAAATTTCCTTAAAAAGGAGGTGTAAATTGTTCTACACTGAAAACTGGAGACTTTGTCTGAGTCCAATTTGTGCATAAATTTAAATTGTCTTTCTAATAGACTCATTGGAAGGTGTGGGGTTGCCTTCAAGGTAATGATTTAAACATAAACTGACCCTTGATGAGGGAGCTGGAGTTTCAATTTAATGTGTTTCTGCAGTTTTCCTTTGCCTTCAGTGCCTTCAAATTCCACACAAATAATTCCTTCATAACAAGTGCCTTTTCAGAAGATGTATGCTGCTGACAGTTAATATAAAATTATTGCCCCTGAATGCATTTTTGTAATTACTTCCCAGAGAACTGTCTTTGTGTTAGAAGACATTTCACACTTTAGTAACATAAGTGTTTGGGGAGAACATGTGTAATAATTACAGACAGTCTTTCAGTGAAAATAAACCTAAAAATTATAAAAAAAACTAATGTTAAAGTTGGTTAGAGACAGTGAGGAATTTATTCATCACATTATGCCTGTCTGTATATTTTCCAAGTTTAATAACCCTTCAGTAACTAAACTTAAAAAAGCCATAAAGAACAGAGAGGCTGCTTTCTAATTTTTAAGCAATAACGAAAAGTGACATGCTACCAGAGACAGAATAAAGAAACTTAATCTGAATGCTCCTATAGGAAATTTCTGCTATAATGGAAAATGAAATGGCTCACAGTTTGCTCAATAAAAAAATTAACAGCATTTATTAAAAGGTTTCTCTAGTATGTTGACTAAAGGATGCTATGGAAGTCTTGATCCAAGAAAACCAGGGTTGTAGGGTGAGTCTGTGTGTGTGAGCATGGTGTGTAAGAATCATTGACTGAGCAAAGCCAATGGGTTTCAGGTTAGATGCTGGATGTAAATAGTTAGATAGTTCTAGAGAGCTTGGGGCCAGGACTGTCTGTATAAACAGACGTTGTTCTGGTAGTTGCTACACATAGCCCAGCAGCAAGGTTGGATTTGCATGGAGGCAAAGACGGCAGAGTCTCGCTTTGACAGGACAAAGCAGGGCAGTTGTGTCTCTATAGCAGAGATAGCTCTGTAGGGATGTAGGTGGGCTCAGGTGGAAGCAAGGCTCTGCAAGGCGAGAGGTTTACGTGTGTTACCCATTCTGTGTGATACCTGTGACTGCTACAGCAAAGGAAGGTGCCACGAGCTGCCAGTCCTCTGCTGCATGTTCCTGCCGCTTTCCATGCCTTTGAACTCCAGGTACACACTTGAGGTTTTCTTAAACTGCTGCTAATTTGAGAAAATTGCATCCTGTCTGAAGGAAGATGGACATTTTCCCTGAGAAGTGTTGGTGTAAGTAAGCTAAGAGAAGGCTGCTGAGAGGTAGCTGCAGGATGTGCAGGGCTGTCAGCACCAGTTCCGTGAGTGGTGCAGGGCTGGCAGAAGCAGGAACAGTGTTGGTGCTGGCACCAGTTATTCCTGGGGTGCTTGGAACCCCTTTCTCTGTGGTGTGTGTACCAGCAGATGTAGAAGGAGGTGCTGTACCCTACTAAATTAGGTTTTTTTGCCAAGAGGAAGAATGCTGAGAACTGTCCATTTACTTAGAAATTAATATGATTTAATACATACTGGAGTGTAATAGGGCTGTGTTGTGAAATGTTACCATGTGTGCTTCCTAAAGTCTCTGACTTTTGTATATTTTATTGTTAACACCGTTCACACAAAATAGCATTACTGGTATAATCTGTGGTTTATCCCATGGGTTATTATGCAGAGATACCCAGCACTGAGCACTCTCCCTCTTCCCTTGCCTTTCCAAAAGAAGCTCTTGTGGCCACTGTTGCGGCTTGTTGGTGGAGGCTGCTGTCAGAGCCAGACAAATGACAGCTCGCAGAGGCTGCAGCGGCCATAGCCCTAGGAGGGCATGAGGAGGTAACAATATGCAATTTTCATGGTTCGAGGGTAGCCTTATCCTACTGTTCTTCATTACAGTACTGCAGTGAGATCAATTTTATTAAGTTGTAAGTCTTAGGAGGCCAACACCATTAACTACATGCTGGATCAAATAATTTTTTTGGCATTATGATTGTTTTTTTCCCCTTGTTGAGGGAAGGCAAGATCTGATGCATGGAGCTCTTCAGCCTGAGAGAAGCATTGCACAGTGGCTGAGTGTCAGCAGCATTGTGTGCCTGCACTTTGCTCTCTCTGCCCTGTCATGTAGTCATCCCATGTGATTTACCATTGCATGAAATATACTGTGGTGTTCCACACATTATTCCTATCTGGCTCTTTGTTTTTCAGCTAGGCGCCTTTTTTCTTTACCATGTGTGGTTTGACACCATGTGACAGTGGTACTCTGCACTGCATGATAGAGCACCAAACCTGCTTACGTTTGATGCACATAGTGATGATTTGATGTGTGGAATGAGCTGCCTTTGATACCTGGTCCTGGTCCTAGGGCTGGGATGCAATCCACGATTTCTGACCTGGTTTGCTCGGCTGGAGCAGATTTTTGGCGCCTTTTTGTGGGTATGGTTGCAGAGGTTACAGCTGCTCACAGGAGGGCCCTGGCCCATTGAGAGGTAGCACACAGACATATCTGTGTTCAAAATGGAAGTGCTTAAAAAAGACAGTTTTTGAAACGTTGAGGAGCCACAGAGTGGGAGTACCCAGCAAAGGCAAGACTTCATCCTACGATGAAGATTTCAGTTTAAGTTTGTTTGTGATTTAATTACTGAAACACTAGTGACTTGTTTGGCATTTGTTCATTCTTTGATCACAAGTACAGAGAACTTGGGACTCTCTTTCTGTGTTACAGTGCTAAAGACAACACTAAAATGTAACAAACCACATAAAAGTAGAGCCCTCCCCCACACTGATTTGGCATTTGACACTGAGCAAAGCATTCACTAACGAACGTTTAGATTAGGCTTTTCCTTTAAGTCATTTGTCTCTTTTGTTCTCACTTCCTAATTATGGATGAAATTTCCTTTCCTTTTGTCTTGCTGGGGGGTAGCCCTCTGGCTGCAGGGCAGGAAGGCTGCACCCCTGGCTGGGCACCTCGGGGCTCTGCCAAGCCCCAGGAGGTGTCAGTTGTTTGCCAGCACCCATCACTACTCCAGCATTTAGCTTTTATTTCTCCAGTGCTATGTACTTTTATCACTTGTCCTGCATCTCAGAAGACTTCTAGAAATAACCATAGTCCTTTGTGAGACCTTTGTTTTTGTTTGGACCAAGGTAGGGAGTGAAGAGATGCCTCTTTCCTGCTCTTCATTTTATGTTTTGCCTTCCAGCTGTCAGACCTGGGCAGTGCATGTGCAGGTGTGTGTAGATGTTTATGTGGTGCTTTGCAGAGCGTAACTTTGCAGCCTTAGCTCTGCGTGGCAAAGTTGCTGGGATAGAAAGTGCTGCCCAGCACCGCATCAGTGGGTGCCTGCTGAAAAGAAGCAACTCTTCATGGAAGCCCCATAATTGGACCTATTTAAAGCCAGGCATGACCCTGCACTAAATAGCATGTTCCTAAGAGCAGTCCTAGATTTAAAATAAATCCCAGCTTCAAAAAGTCCACAGGCTTAAAAAAAACCTAAAGAAAAGCCCCAGAAAATTCACTGGCACAAAGGTAGTAAGGCTTGCCTGCCCTGTATTGTGTTGATAAAATAAAAAATTTAAACTGTCCATAAGTGATTCCACAGTTGAAAAAATAAGCTGAGGTTGGTTTCTTTTCAATTTTTCTGGCTCGTGTGTTGCAAGGTGTTACCCATTTCCAAGTGTTTCAGTGGAAATTGTAGGTAGGCTTCAGCATCTTTTCCACTGTGGCTCTGGCCGTGCTTTGCTTTCAGTCCTGCCCCACTAACCGAAGTCCCCAAAGCAGTTTGCTGTGGCTGGGCTGTCACTGTGGTCCTGGGCTGAGGCTGTGCCACGCTGAGCTCCAAGCACAGCCCCAGACCGGCGGCAGGGCCGTATGTCCCAGGCTGACTGAAGCGAGTTGGAAATCTGCTCTTGACTTCAGCGAGGCCCAAGCTGAACATGGTACGTGTAATCTGTTTTCAAATATTTGGCTGTAGGAGTGCGTTGTTCCTGTAACAGAGCTGTTCTGAACGCAGCTCGGAAGGCATTTCTACTGACTGCAACTTTCAAACTGGGCCTTTGGGAATTCACTTTTTCAGCTTTGCCAAGTTTGCCACATTCCTTGGACCACCAGGTCAGGCAGGAACACTCCCAGTTCTTGCTATATCTCCTTTGAAATAGTAACTTTCTAGAGCATAAGCTGGCTTGTATAGAAAAACCAAGAGTCGTTAACAACATTAACTTTAGTGGCAATTAGAATAACATATTCCTGACTGTTGGCCAGATTGTTTAGGTCATAGGGTAAAATATTCTTCTTGTGTAAAGCCCTGCAGGCCTTCCACTGTGCTACAGGGGAAAAAAGGGGGGGGCAAAAGAAAAGAAAAAGAAAAAAGCCCCCCTGCCCTGTTTCCTGACATTGCAGATAGTGAGGTGCACTTTTAAGACTGACCTCTCAAATTGTATCTTCTCTTTAAAGGAAGATTGTTAGAACCACCATTAGATATGGCAGGGTCATTTAAAAATTATTTATAGCACTGAAGTGTTAACGCCCTCAATTGATGAGTGATCATTTATCCTGATCATTTATCCTGTTGGTTCCAGCAGTTCCCTTCTGCTGGCATTTGCCCACAGCCTTGTGCTGAGCACACCACACCGGTGTGAGCTGTGTGCCCATGGTGCCATGCTGCCTCTGCAGTGGTGTTCGGTGCACAAATTCCTCCAGGTTGGTAACTGTGATTATTGCCAATTTTTTAAGCAATCTGGATAGAAACTACTTACTACTGAATTAGGCTCACTAAAATCCAAGGCTTAAAAAACAAATCTTAAAAATTAGCTGTGTCAGTAAATGCATCTATCTGTGCTTGATACCACAAGGCAGCCACTGATCTTTGGAGACTGCCGAAGGTGCTGTTGGCTCTGGAAGCCGAGAAGCCCCTTCGCTTGGTGGTGCACAGACATGTCCCCTCAAAGCCAGGCCCGGTTCCAAAGCCACCCCTGCTCCTGGTGCCAGCAGTGCCTTGGCCTCCTGTGATGAGCCAAACCCCTCCGGCAGCATGCTCGCGCCCAGGGGCGAGGTGCTCCTGCAGTTCTTGCCAGCAGGAAAATTGCAGGTTAAATTTGTGAACTGCTACAGCAGAGCTCTGCAGAAATGAGTTCCTGAGGAATGCTCGTGGCCTGCTGTCCTCATCAGGGAAACTGAGCTCATTGTGGGAGCAGCTGGGCTGCGTTTGAAGCTTTCCCTTGCTGGCTGGACCACCCATTCCCATCACTGCCCTGGTTGTTTTGCTCCCCTGGGCAAGGAGTGAGTGTCTCCCCAGGGCCGCCCGCACCCCACACACCCTGCTGGCAGTCTGTGGTCAAAAGAGTAGAGACAAAGGTCAAAAACCCAAGAAACACCATAGATTTTTCTCAGCTGTGTTTGGTATTCATGAGGCAAGCACCAAGTGTGCAGCTCTCAGCAGAGGAATCTGAAGACCATGTTGTTTGAAGGACAGTAACACTGAGGTGTGGCAGACATGTACAATTCCTTCAACTCGCCAAAACCAGAAAAAAATCCCATTGTAAAGCAGTGTTGCATTTGCTAAATAATTCTGCAAGCTTCACTCTTGTGTTATTTGACATACAACTCTGTCAAGCAACGATGCTTTTGAGAAGTTGCCTAGAGGATCAGATTTCCCATTCAACAGGGAATTAAAAAATGTTTCTGGAATTTTGCTTTGCAGTCAGAATCTATTTTCTTATCTCACATTGTACAATTTATTTTTCCTAAAGCAGTGTGCTAAATTATTTGTTATTGTTGGACTCAGTCGAGCAGCTTTATCCCTGGTGTAGTCACGAAGTATTGGAGTAAAACCAAGGATGAATTTGTCACAGTGTACTCACCAGATCAGCTGGTCTTTAGGTTAACTCTCAAAAGACAGAATTTCTGCTAAAAATATTAGTGAAGGTCCCTTAAAGCTCCCCAAAGTTGCCTAAAAGCTTTCTTCTTCAGGTTGTGGCAAAGTCGGTTCAGAAGTGCTTCCCTGAGGCCTTTGTCAGCAGGCGGCATGGACGCAGGTGCCAATTCTTTAGGTTACATTTATATACTTGGACTCTTTTTATAGGTTTCTGTCATAAAACTGCAGAGTTGACATTCTGATTTATTAACTATCAAGTCTGCAGGACATACAGGCTTTAAAAAGATTGAATGAGCTCAAATGTTTGTGATTGCAGTCTGGAATGAGACACTGTGTAAAGGTGTGCCAAGTAAGTATGACAAAATGTGAGTGATAATTTGAATATGTACATTAAATGATGTGTGAAATAAAACAAAGCTAGCATAGCTCTAAATGTGACTTATTATTTGGTGAGGTAGTAATATAAGAGAACCAGAATTGTGGGTTTTTTTCATTACAACACATTTTTATTTAAGGAAGAGTCTATAAAGCATGAGGTTCAGCTAGTGGCATTTTATTGAATAAACATAGTACAGATAATGACTTACAATATGGAGTGCTTAGTGAGTGATACTTTTTATAACTAAATCCTTAAATTCATTACTGCTGTGTAAGTGGCATATCTGATTTGTTAAGATGAATATTATATCTCGCCCTTAATGGAAATTTTGTAGTAGAAAGGTATGTATAATTTAGCAGTAAAAGAATCTGAAAATGTGCAGATCAGTTAACTGCTACGAGGGATGCTGTGACACACCGCAAGCAGGCACTGATTTTTAATATTTCCATTGCAATTGGAAGGGTACGTCATGTTACGAGTGCTCCATGGAAAGCTGCAGAGTGTTTTACACCGGTTGATTTATGTTACCATGCGCAGAGCAGAAGATGGTGTGAAATGTGCTCTGGCTGGATAGTGGTAGCAGAGCTCTACTAATGTCTGAATTGCAGTGCTTGCGGTAACCAGTTTTCATCTTTAATAAATTTTATTTTCAGCTTTGCTTTGTGTTCTCAGGACTGGTTGTCCTTAATCTTTTTGGTGCTGATCTAATTTTAGAAACAATTCATCTCTCTGTTTGCTGGTCTTTCCTTAATGGCTTAAAACCCAAATGCATCCCAAACCAACAAGGTGGCATCTCCCTCTTGCCTGGCTGAGAGCAGCTCCTGGGCTTTTGGAGTCAGCCGATGTGTGAGGATCTCTTCTGCTGGAAGAGTCTGTGGTTCTGTTTCACTTTCTGGATGGCTTCCCAAGTGTTCCCATCATACCGACAGGGTGTATAAAGAGCGTGAGTGCTCGTGGAGGCAGGTGAAATAGTGCAGGTGTAGCACCTGGGGCTGTATCACCTGTGTTGGGGAACTTGTGTGCAGAAGAGGTGGAGGCGACTGCTTCAGCCGGTCACCAAAGCCTGGTCAGCATGGCTAGTGTGCCTAATGGATGCTTTCCCTGCTGAGAGGGCAGCAGGGACTTAGAAGGGAATTTTCAGCTCTGGTGCCTCTACAGAGAGCCCAAGTGAGGGTTGTCCCAGTGCTGCATGGACTGGCTTCAGGCACATCTGAGTGTCCACTGTGGCCAAGGAGGTGTCCTGGAAGCAGGAGATGTGGCTGCAAGCTTATCCCTCATGAGGGCCACAGAGGGTGTACTGGGGGGAGTGAGCAGCTGTCCTGCCACCCACCCCATGTCCAGTGGAGAGCCAGCTGCCCCCTGTGTGGAGCTGCCACCTGCACGGCCCTGGGGTGCTCGGCTCCCCACACTGGGGAGTTTCTGGAGCTGTCAGAGAGCTCAGTCTCCACAAATGCAGATAAAAACTTGGGGGAGTTGGCAAAGAGGTATGTGCTAGCCCACACTCCGGCCACAGACCAAGATAAAAAATATCCGAGAGACCTGAAGGTCAGATGCAGTGTGTCTGCTCTCAGCTAGGTCAGCACAATGTCAGGCTCATCTGCCCAGCCGAGTGCCTCTCATTAGTTCAGCAAGACCTCTCATGTCCTGGGGTACGTGTGTGCTTTGGGATATTCAGCTAGAGCATTTTTTTCTCTTGTTGTTACTAATATTGGGGCTTGGGGGCGGTGGGAAGAGGAGAGCATTGAGAATTAAAATTCAGCACATGCCTTTTCTTTGCGGGCTGTAATTAATCTTGCCAATTTTTAAAGCTTTGAGAATCTGGTTAAGTGATAAAACACTAACAACTTTATATGACAGAGTTAGAGGCTCCCGCTATACACCCACCAGAGAAGATTAGGAGAGAGTGTTTGCAGGATTCGCACTAAGCAGCAGAGAATACAGTTGAGAATTGTTGCACCACATGATATAAAAACCACATTAATATAATGAAAGGTGTCGAGAATAATGTGAGAGCGGCTGTAATTAAATGTATCTTAATAAGCGCAACATCCTTCTTAAAGCTCTTATTTTTCAGACCTCTCAAACTTAGAGGATGTTCTTGCTGTTGGCAGGTGGCCTGGGAGGAGAGCTGGAGAGCGAAGCAAAGGACAGCCGGGCCCTGGAAGAGAGGAACAGTGTGACAAGCCAGGAAGAGAGAAATGAGGAAGATGAAGACATGGAGGATGAGTCAATTTACACCTGCGATAACTGTCAGCAGGACTTCGATTCACTGGCAGACCTGACTGAACACAGGGCACACAACTGTCCTGGAGGTAATGTTAAACTAGCTTTACAGTTCTGACAGGTGGTTAGCTGGGTAATTGGACATAGCAACAGCTTGAGGCCTCAAGTGAGATTAAAGAATTAATAATGTAATTTTACAGTTAATGTAATTTTATTGTGGTGCCTTGGGTAGCCTTTGTTCACTCCTTTAATAAAATTAAAATAATAGCAACAGCTTTCCAATTGGAATCTGTCAGTAATTACGTTAGACAAAAATGTTGTGGGGTTTTTTAATGCTAAAAGTTTCAGGCAGGTATTTTTCCCTCTCTCTCCAAATGTAGGAAGATTAAAAAAGTTGAATGACTGAAGTGTGCAAAAGTCCCAGGAAAAAAGGCCTCTGAACCCTGTAAAAGAACATGATGATTCCTGAGATTAAAATTCATAGTGCGAGTTCTGTAATCCCACCCTAAAAATACAGCATTCTCCCTAGGTTATTATTACATTGCCTTTTGAATTTTATGGAAGTGAGGATAGCATCAGCCTACGCCGATCTTGATTTTACTTTCTGTAAAGTGAGAACAAGCTCAGAGCACCGGTGTGAACAATTGCAGCATACCTTGCTTTTCCAGGGCTGCCTCTGCATGGCCGGCGGTAGCAGCAGGTACTCAGGAGAGCATGCTAAGCCGATTTACAGGGGTAGGAAAAAGCTTTGCAGATTTTACCAAAGATTAAATAAAATCTTAGGAGGGGGAGCGCAGAATATGTTCATATGTATTTAAATCAGAGATTCTTATATTTCACCTTCCCAGAGTTGAATACTCTGCCATCACTTTTCCCTCTGCACTCATCTAAATTATTTTTAGGCGGTTGCTGTTATGGCAGACGGGTAGGTCAAGGCTGGCAGAAGGCAGGAGGGTTAGTTTCTCCTCTGGTACAGCAGTATCCCATCTTCTTTCCCCTGAGTGCATATTCCTCCTGGCCACTTAATTTGTTTCGTAATTAGTCTTTGTTTTCTGCTCTCCTTTTCGGGCATAAGTAAAATGATGCTCAGCCAAGAAAAAATACAGGGAGTGGAATACAGCAAGAGAGGGAGGGTCAGGTGGAGGCTTTGGCTTGGTCTGACTCCCACTCCAAGAGCACCCTGCCTTGTCTCACTCTGACTTGCAGAGGAGAGGACCCCCTGCTCTCGTTCCCTTCTGCTTGCTGGGAGGAAGGACAGAGGGATGTTGGGGCTTTTCCCCAGCCTGCAGTTGGATAGGGATTGCAGTCCTAAGCCTGCCCCCAGGGCTCCTTGCTCTGCACTCTCATTTAAGCCCTACACAGGCTACAAACTTGAAAGTGCGTAAAATAGAAAGGCCACTTCTTGCAGGGTAATTTCCCAGGCAGCTGACAGCCGCGGCACCGGCCTGAGACTTCTGCACATGGCGCTCTGCTGCAGGGGAGTAAGCAAGAAAATGTAACTTCCTGTTCAGAAAACCCCTTGTTTTCCAAACTGGAAGGTGAAGTGCGCAGCCCATGTGGACGCTGGTCGTTTTCAAGGGAGCAGCGCCCTGCCTGGCTGCAGCTCCATCACTGCCCGGTCTCCTCAGCTGTGCTGGGACAGCTGCTTGTGGTGCTGGGGGTGAGCGCCCCAAAAGGAGGCTGTTTTTAGCCCAAACGTCTGCTTGGGTCTGGTTCCCTGTGTGGTCCCCAAACAGCTGTAATGGCACAACTGGGAGAGCGGAGCAGGCACTGCTGATGGGGACTCCAGAGGAGGAACGTAAGGTTATGACAGGTGACAGCAATGCTATGAAGAGGAGCAATTTTTTTCCAGAGGCAAATCTGCATTAAAACATAGCAACCTAGAGATTCTATTCATGTAAATTCAGTCAGTGTTTTCACACCTCAGGTTTTTTTTTATCCTCAGCATAGTATTCTGTTAGTGAGACTAAGAAAAATAAATTATATTTTTAGGGATATATCAAAATAATTTGTCAGTATTCCCATTGCTCTTCTTGATTGCAGGTAGCATAATTTTGTCTTCTTTTACTGTCTTCACATGTGCTGTTGATTTACAAAGACATTTTGTCCCAAAAAGGCACTATATAACTATCTGCACATATATTAAATAAGTGCTAATTATCTCCATGTGAGGATAATCCTTGTTCCAGAACAAGAGTGTCTGTTTTCTATTTAGTTTAATCTAGTGTCCTGAAGTGATTTTAAGTAAATAAGAAGATTGCACTCATATATTTTGGAATAAGCATGTTTCCATGAAGACAATCTGAAATATTGCTTGATATTCACATATCTTGAGGAAAAAACAACCCCTTCAGATACACCAGTTTGATACATGGTCTGATAACCATGAGGGTTTTTGAGGAAAGCATGCAAAATGTGTGTCTTTGTTCAGTTCATCTAAAAAGACTTGCACCACCTGGGTGAAAATCTAAGACTGCATTAGAAAGTGTGTTCTATTTAAAGATTTTACCCTACAACAAGGGCTGTTTGCCTGTGTCCTTAGTTACCCTGCACTTCTTTTGCCTGTGATGCCTGCCTGACACACCTGAGGTTGTAACACAGTGCCTGACCTCTTGGCAAGCTAGATTTTCATGTCTTAATCTGAAGCAGGGCTTTCAGTCATGTCTACGTGGCTCCAGATCAATAGAGGTAATATTTGTAGTGATAATATCACCAGGCTGATAATACAACATAACTAATGACTTCCTTTGGGATACTGAAGTTAGGAAGGTATTGTAGCTCAGGAGTGTTGCAGGATTACAGGAGATCACTCCAAAGAACAGGATAAACCATCTATTTCACTGGAATCCCTTAGAAATTCATTACAGCGTGCTGAAGTTATAATACAGTTTGAACACAGCTGCTTTGACATGTAAGGAAGTAACAAACAGCCATTCCTCTCCTTGCTTTTTCGTGTATTCCAGACTTGTTTCTTTGAGGACAAAACACTGCTGAAATCTAGACATCTCTGGTAGCATAGGTGCATGGCATTCCTTTTGATGTCAGTGTAGCAGAGATATTCTCCTTCTGACAGAATTAGGTGCCTTTTATACCTTTTGCTCACGACTGATGTCTGTGATTGCAGGTTGTAGGTTCCCAGTGTCTATGGGGATCTGAACAGGGCCTGAATGGAGGCAGCTTGTACTGAAAGAACATCACATTTCCTTACTGGCTATGTCTTCCCTTGTCTCCCGGCTTGCCCCCACAAACGGGCTGTCCTGCAGCAGTCCTGGAAACAGTGCCTTAAACAGCAGCATCTTGAAAAATACTCTGAGAACAAATAAAAACACCTACTGTATACACTGGGTGTGTTAAGCTTTTAAAATTACTTTAAAACTCACTGGTATCCCATATCCCCTAAACTAGAGAGGACAAAGTAATTGCCCTTGGCATGACGCAGCCTTTTTTATATATGTTTTTGCATGCTGCTGTTACAGTGTAGGTGTAGCACGACGCTATCTTACAGCGTTAGTGACAAGAGTAAAGAACTACACATGGATTTACAACTTACTGTGTCCTACAACAAGCACCAGAGGCTCCCTGCATCAAGCAACTATTCTGTGATATATCACTGTCTGGTGGCTGGTGCCAAGTGGTTTGTTGTCTGACGAAAAGTGTCTAGAAAGTCACAAGCTTTGTCATTTTGCTTGTGTGTTTTAATCCACCTGCATTAGTCTGGGTTTAACTCCAGTATTTTATTGTGGTTTTTTTGCTTCCTCCACCCCTTTCCTCCCATGGGTCAGAATAGTTCCAGGTAAACTTGTTTCTTCAGATTCTCAAGTGAATGTAGAGTGTTTTAAAGCAAATTAGCACATCAATGAAGCGGACAGAAGTAGGTTTTGGCGGGGTCTCTGAGCATTTCATGAGGTCCTCTTCTGTTGTTGATAACTTTACAGGTTGTCTGTTTCAAACAGCAGCAGAGCTATATATGGATATTGCCAGCTTGGAAGCAGCTGATTTTTCTAAACTACTGTACGGTAGGAACTAGTTTATAATTAAAGTCTTGCAGTTGCTCCTTTTAAATGCCCTGTAACTTGTACACTAGGCTTACATTTGAAACGAGGTACTGTAACTGTTTCATGCTAGTGTATAATTTTGCATTTTCTTATATTTCACCTGCTACAAGAATTATAATTGCCATGCAACCGTTTTTGCGGGGTGCTTATCCAGAAACAGATACACAGCAGCTTGTCAACAAGTGACGATGTCTCATGAATGTTTTTGTCGGGTGGCACTTTCTATTTCCCACTGACAAAGAGAGATGTCTTATACACATTTCCAAAATTAGCCCTTCCCAAAATTGTAATCTTTGGTTGCACCTGATTGGCAAGTCAGATTTTTCTCTTTTTGCTGCTGCTGTTGTTACATCTTTAAATTAATGAATTACTGATTGTCCTCCACAAAAGAAACTGAAATACAGTTGTGAAAAAGCAGTGTGGAAACTTAATTATACACCTAGTTTATACAGCTGTGTGTCTAATGACCTACTGGCCCTAATTACTGTGTTGTGCTTCAGTCTGAGTGCTCTTGTCCTTGCCAGAATTCTGCTCCTTTCTCTTAACCTGACTAGTGTTTCAAGCTTAAAAAAATAACAAGTTTCCTTTTTTTGTTCTTTTCTGCGTTGTCGTGCTGAAATGCAGTTTCCCTTCTTTCCAGAGGTCATAGCAGTGTTTTAAAATTGGCACCAGAAAAGCTCAGTAATACCACAAACTGTAAAAACATGGATTTTCCCTGGAGTCCTCAGTTCTTGCTGTCTAGATCTGAAAATGGGCACCGGGGCAGTGTTTTTATTGTCAATCACTTGGAGGGCTCCAAGTGCAGATTCCTGTCCTTAGTTTGTCACAGACGTCCCCTCTCCAGGTGCGGGGACAGCACAGGGCTCCCCAGGGCTCGGCAGCCGCCTTGGCCGCAGTGCCCAGGTGCTGCACATCTCCTTGCAGTCAGTATTTGTGCTGAGAGCTCTGAAATCCCGCATTGGTGCAGGGGTACACGTGGCTGGGTGGCCTGGGGTCTGGCTCCCCTGACTGCTGTCACCACGCAGGTGATGTTTGAGTTTTCCCGGAGGTTCCCAGCCAGCCTGCAAAGAGGCTTTTTCCAGGACTTCTACTTGCACGTGCCAGAAAATCAGTGTGCTGATAAGGAGCTGTGCTGACTGGCTTTCTGTGCAGGTGCTCGGTGAAATACGTATTTATCGTGTAGAACATAAAGCACATTCCCACATCTGAATTGGGATCTGAAGACAAACAGAAGCACAGCTGCAAATCTCACGTCAAACAGGGCTTACAGTACCCCTGGCCGTGCGAGGTTTAACGGCGCATCCCGTGCAGCCTGTGCTGAGGCACCAGCGCTGGCTCTGCCCCCACACGCGGCAAATGTGCTTTAGTGTAGCGTGTCATGTGTTGAGTATGTTTGACAAAGTTGTGCCAAGTGTTGTGCTCCCTAACAGCGCTGCTTACCCGTCAGCTCCGAGGGTCATCCACAGGCGAAGGTAGGTGAGACCCCCAGGGCCGTGCTCAGCCCCTCGGCACGGCGAGGTGTTGGTGGGGCTGAGCCTCAGCGCTCGTTCCTCGGGCTCTCCTGGGTTTTGCAGGCGCGCCAGTGCCTGTAAGGATTTGTGGTGGGGGGACGTGCGAATTTCAAACAATGCCTGCTCGCCATAAACACCCAGCTGGGGATTCGCTTTGCGGCCTCGCGGAGGGTGTCCCGGAGCGGGGCCGGCGGTGAGCCCGCGGCAGAGCCGCAGCCGGGCGGGAGCCGGGGCGCGGGGCTGGGCGGTGTGCTCGCTGATAAGAGTGTGCCAGTGCGCCGGGCGCCATCCCCTGCAAATCGCCACGGCCACCTTTGTGCCGGTCCCCCTGGGGACGGTGGCAAGGGAGGCAGCACCAGGCACTGCGTGTGCAGATAGGAGCGCTGCCAGCGCGGCTGCGGGCGGCTTGGTTGCATGTTACCGAAACCCCTGGCAGGAGGGAGGTAATGAGCTCTCTCCACCCCTTTCTCAGCCCCCACGTAACCAGCACTCACTGTGGATGACCCGGCTATGCATTCTGAGGCTGCACAAAATTTCTTACCAATGATGATACCTCTCCTCAAGCAGCATATGCTTTTCACGCAGGAAGACCATTTTCCTTCTCATTTTTAAACATGTGGCCCAGTGAGGAGCTGAGGATGACAAGTTAGCCTGCTTGTATTGGCAAGGGACTGTTTCATTCTTGCTACTTTAATTGAGTTCTTTTTATCTGCTTTTATCTAGTTCAAAAAGTAGTCTGCAAAGTAAGCACAGGTATGCATGGAAATGGATAAAAGAGGAAGTGGGTGCATGTTTCAAATGAGGCCTCTTAAAGGAAACGTGTCCTATGGATATCTTGAACAGGCTGCCCCTGGCTGGCTGAGAAGCCAGTGTCTTCTCCTTTGCTGCGTCTACAATGGAGAGATGCACAGGGACTGAAGCACCCCAAATGCTGTGAAGCAAGAGCTGCGCTGGGTGCTGGCCATGAGAGCTCCTGTGTGCAGCCAGAGCTGCATTTGGGAGCTGGAGCCTGCCCAGGTCCCCCTGCATCAGCTCAGGCCTCACACAGCCCTTCTGGGGCACCAGGGGTGCCGAAGCTCCAGCTCCACTTCTGCTCCTGCTTCAGATTTCTGCAAGGGTAATCCATTGCCGTGGTACAGCAGAGGGAGGATTGTGGGGGTCTACATAGGGCAGGTTTGTTTCTCAGCATACAGAAATCTAAGTAAATAATAAATGGGTTTTATAAAAAAAAAAAAAAGAGGAGGGAGGGTTTTCAGTGCAAAGCGTTCCTTCCCAGGCTGAAGCCTGGTGAGTGCTACAAGAGCAGCTGTGCCTGCAGGAAGGAGGATCCCTGTTGCCATAAGCAGGTCCCAGCATTCAGGGGGTTGTACACAATACCCAGTATATGAAACTCAATTCAGAACTGCAGTGAGGGTAGCTCGGAGACTACAATAGATAGGTGCTTGTTACAAAATGGCCTTTAATAAAGCCTTAGAGAGCTGGATGGAGGATGTGCTGGGGTTGTCCTGTCTCAGATGGACAAAAGCATAGATTATTTCTGGCTAGGATGCTGCTGAGGGGCACGTGTTGCCTTCCTGTGGGTTGTTGAGGGACAAAACCGTTGGCCATATCAACAGCCTTGGCAGATTCAGAGCCATTGAGATCTTCAGACTGCAAATGTAAGCAGTGAAAAAGAGATACACTGAGAGTGTGGAGTTTTTTCCAGATTTTTTTCCAGATTTCTTCCCCTATTCCTTCACAGACAATTGGGTAAGTACTCTTCATATGAGGATGGCCGTACTGGGCCAGCCTGATGGTCCCAGCGTGCTGTTTCCCCAGAATGTTTTCCTAGCTGTCAGCAAACTTATCTGAGCACTTTGTGTTGCCTTTTATTGAAATTATTCACACAGTCTTCTTCCATGAATTTCCATTTTGAAGTGCAATTAGCTTTTGCTGTGGTGGGGACCCAGCATTCAACTGCACATTGGGGAAAGCATCACCTTTCGTTCACTTCAGTTTTGTCACCTGCTTCTATGTGATACTCTCTGGTTCTTCTGGTGAAGGACACGATGAGCAATTGCCCCTTTTCCACCTTCTCCATTCCCTCATGCCCGAGCAGATGTTTTGCTGCTCCCTCCACTGTCTCTAAATCCCTATTTGCAGTCCTCTTATTGGTACCTTGTGTACCTTGACCCAGAGTAAGAGGTAGGGATGTGGTGAGGCATGGCTGATAGGAGGAGAGTGAGGGGATCAGCTATCTCCTCCATCACTTGTGCCAGTGGTCACGCTGGCGTGTCTGTCCTGGCTCCCGAGCAGGAGGTGAGGGATAGGACTTGTCCTAGTGTGAAGACCTGGCAGACAGAAAGATGGTGTCTGGCCATGTAGGGGAAAAACAATTAAGACTTCAATGTTTATTAAGAAAAAAGCAACCAGCAGTGCATTTCAAGTACTCATCACACAGCATAATTTTGCTGTTGGAAGTAGTGGGATTAAACAAGTCTTTCTAATGTTGATTTCTTTGAATTGGCGGCATATAATTTAAAAAAAATCAATTAAAAACGAAGGAAGTGTGTGTACAAACATTGTCAAGAATTCCAATCTTTCATTTTTTAAAAACAAGCTCTAGAAAAAAATCCCCACAGAAGTTCTGTAGTGCATATTTGAATGCTTTTGTTGTAGCCTCATTAAACTTGGCTTGTCTGCAGATACAGCTGGCATGTTATTAACTGTGCTCCAGGCTTGGGGAAGCCAGAAAGCAGCCTCCACCCCCTGGTGCCGGCTGGCTTTAGGGAAACGTGCCAGCATGGGTTGGTCCTCTTCAGCTGGCTGGCTTTGGGAGCGCTCGCTGGAGCATCTCTGCGTGGCCCCTGGGTGCAGGAGCCCGCGCTCGGCCTGCCTCGAGTGCCGGCCGGCGGGAGGGCGGCGCGGGCTCCCGGGGGCCGGCCAGCAGCGCACACCCCTGTCCCGTGGGAGCAGCAGGGACCCACCCAGGTACGTGTCCTCCTGGGGACAACCTCAGCCGGGTGCCTGTGTGGTCCGTGGGCGTCTCACGCCTTTCTTTGCTGTAGGCTGGCAAGAAGCAAACTGGGGATCATCTGCCAAGCAGTTCCTCTGTTCTCAACAAACTGCGTATTGGACTGAACCACTCAAATAAACTGAATAAGGGAAACATTTTCCCTGCACCTGCTGGAGAGGCTGTTGCTCTCCAAGCTGGGCTTACACATCAGAGGACCTCCATGAGAGGTCTAAGCAGCTTCTGACTCCCTTCAAAGCTTTGGCAACAAGTACGTATGTTTTGGATGCTGTTTCGTTTAAGTAATTTTAATACGTGCTTTTAATAATAGAGTGAATTTCATAATTTCATATTCAATTTAAAATTGTTGAAAATAACTCAGTAGAACTTTAAGTTAAATTACATGTATTAAATATAGGTAATGTTATTCCAACATCTTGCTTATTACGGGCAGTTTTCATTGTCTTAACTAATGAAAAATTGATTTGGCATTTTCAAGGTACTTGGTCTGTTCACACTGAATACTTTGTAGGGCATTCGAGCACCTTGTAATCTTTAAACGTTCTGACTGGCAACCCCTTCCTGACACAAGGAATTGTTATTTTTATCATCATGGAATTAAAAAGTTGTCATTCTAATTTGGTTTAAGTTTTGACTGCTACTGGACTACTTCCTTCCTCCCTTCCATCTCGTGCCTTATGCTGGTAAAAGGTTTGTGTTGTCTTTGGGAGCGGACATAGCTGACAATTAAAGGGATTGATTTTTAGTCGGTGCAGCTCCCAGGTCTGGTGCCTTATGGAGCTGCACAAGCCTTATGTCAACATGAGGGGAATGAGAGGTCAGCATTTGGGGGAGAATTCAAGACCTTCCCCATTAATAGCCTGAGTTATTTTGGATGAAAATTACTGTGGCTGCACTGACTTGCCTAATGACATGCATGAAATTGGTGGAAGAGCCAAGGTCTTTGATCCAGGTGGGTTTTGTTGCTGCTGACATCTGTAATGGTGGGGGTGAGCTTCGTCTTGAAATCATCATTTTTTTTGGCGTGTGGGTCCATCTCTTCCTTAGGCTTCCTTGAAAATTGTTCTCAGCCATAATGGTGAAAGACTTTTTGGCTCCTCTTTTTGTTGCTATTCAATTACTGTTATGCTTGCTGAGGAGGACATAAGGAAAGGCTGAAGAAGCCCATTGCTTTTCTCTTCTCTAGGGAATCTGTTACATTAAACATTTGAATAGATTTTTGAACATAATTCCCAGTCATTTCCTCTACAGTGAACTCAGTTCACTCATGCAGACTTTGTACTTAATGATATCTCTTAAAATAAATGAGATTTGATATAATTTATACTAAATGGTCATTTTAGAAATCTACATCTACTAATTATTCATTAGAAAATTTGGAAAGACAGAAGTGGAGTAAATTCCCTTTATGAACTTGCAGTCTACAGAAATATAAATACACACACCTGTTTTTATTTTCTTTGAGCAAAACTGAATAGAGGTAATTTGCTGGACTCCAAGAGTAGTGTAAGCAGGTTTGAAGTACATCGTTCAGTCTGCATCAATCAACCGTAGCAACCAACCAAGCCAAAACCAGCCAAAAATTCAACATGCGTTTAGGGCAGTTATTTATGGTAGTACTTAGCTTGTGGTCTGTCTCTGCATCATCTGGGATTGTGCTTTTGTGTGTTCTGGCTGTGTGGGTTCTTGGGGTGGCCGCTCTCTGCCCTTTCCTCTCCCTGTTGCCTGTGCATGTGTCCCTGTGGCCCCTCCTCGAAGGCTTTTTCCTTGCTTGCTCCTTTCTGGGCTGCTCCATTTTGCATCTTGTCCCCAGCAGTCTTCTCCCCTACCCTGTGGTGGCATTTGCCCTTTCCCAGCCCCGCATGTAACTGAGCCACTTCACAGTTTATACATTTAGGTTACACCTTGCTGTGTTACTGGTTTTTCCTTGACTCTCAGCTGCAGTTGCTCTCTTGTCCATTGTCCCAGAGCTGGCTCTTCCGTGGAGATCCGTGCATGTGCAGAGACTTCCTTGAACCATCCTGTGGGGACTGGAGACTGCAGATCTCCTCAGGGTACTGTGAGAAATCACGCTGCTCCGTGTGCTGCTTTGGAGGCAGACTCAGCTAGGTTCAGATGAACTGAAGACACGTGCTAGTCAAATCTTGGTTCACAAAACCTAGCAAATTATTTAATTTGCATTCAGACTGCATCCAGATCCAACCTGGATAGCTGCTTGATGTCACCTTACAGCCCTTCACTGCTCCTTCCTCTCTTACAGACATTTGTCGTGGTTTGTTTTATGAGAGCTGTTTCACATAGGAATTGTATTCCAAGGTGCTTCAATGGATCGAGTGGAACTGGGTTTGATTTGGATCAGGGTTTCTGGTACATATGAATAAAGCAGATAGTATTCCTTGCTTTTTATGGAGGATGAACTGTCATCTTCAGGAGGCAGTCATGATGCTGTTGCACTCTGCACACAAAATAAGACAAATTCAACCCAAGATTTAAAACAAAAGGAAATGAAAGTGAGTAAGATTTTCTTGTCTCATAGCTTAAATGAGAGAATACTGAGTTTTATGTCTGCCAGAAAACTGGAAATGGGAGGGAAGATGCTTTCTCTCAATAACTAGGTATGCAAATATCTGTGACGTACAAAATGCCTCACTGTAGGTTAATCAGTTCAGTTTTGAAGACACAACTAGCTAAAATTGACTGTATTGAAAATAACATCATTACTTTGGGGAGAATCTCAATTAGAAGAGAAATGAGAAGAGCCGATTCTTAGAGCAAGTTTGGCACAGTGATTTTTTAAGTGGTATTGGAGTTGGGAAAGGTGCAATCAGAGTTAGCAAAACTCCCCGTTTTTGCAGAGGCTGCCACAGTAATTCCAGTGCATGTCCGGATTGCCGAGTGACAGGCAGGAGGCTCAGCTCTCAGAGAGCTTGGCCTCTCCAAGCAGGGAGGAGAGGAAAGGAAGGGAGGATGGGGAGAAAAAACAATTTGTGAACTTGCCCCTTTTGAGATGGCAACTGCTCTTCTCCTGTGCCCAGGATCATCGCGAACAGCCGGCAGCTGCATCCCACTCTGCTTTGCTGTCAGCGAATGTCACTGCAGAAACCTCAGTAGTTTCAAGGAGCCTCTATTTGTACACAGGGAATAGAGGAAACTCATGGAAATGTTGTGGTGTGTGGGCTGCTCTGAATTTTACTGTGAGGATGGAAGGTCTTCACAAATGTTTTAAATTAGGCTATCCTTGATAATTCTAGTGGTATGGACCCCAACCAAAATTTCAGGGGAAAAAAAAAGTTGCTCTGTTAAAGCAGACATGAAAAAAAATGAAGGGCTTAACTTTTGTCCTGAGGGTGATAAAACAGCACCACACAGCTGAAAATCAATCTGACCTTCACCCACGTGATGCTGTTGTCTCAGTCTGTCTTTCATTTCCTTTGGTTGAGTGAAGGCCACAGCATTCAGTAGGGAGAAAAGCCAGAGGGAGGTGCGGACAATCCTGTTTTCTCTGGAAAGGCTTCGGTGCTTGCATAAGTTCACTCTATAAAGTGAGTTGCTGTAAAACTTTGAATTATTTCATTAAATTAAATTTTAAAAAAACCCCTTTTTCTCTCAATAGCCAGCAATCACATTAAGATAAAGAAGATATGTGCTGTAAAAAAAAAAGATGTGTTTTTGGTATAAAACATTTTGTTTTAATTAAACCTAGAATTAGTTGGTATTTTGAAATGAAGGCTTCATGCAGCAACAGGAAACCTGCACATTCATTTAAAACACAGAAATTTGTACCCAAAGGGGAGAAATAAGGCAATTATTTTTTCCAGAGATATTTCAACATTGTGTTGCGAGGTTTGCACAAACAAAGAAAAGGTACCCAGATACCAAGATATTTACATAAATAAATCAACAATTAAGGTTTGTGTATAAGCAATATTATTGATTTTCAAAACAGAGGTACAATTTCAGTTGGTGAATTACTCATTTTGCATATCTTGCAGAAGTGGTTCCCACCTCATTTTCCTGAAGATAGAGAAGGAACTGAATGAATGGGTAAAATCTGTGCAGAATTTAATCTATTAAACAACAGAATCAAGAAAAGGGAAAACTACATGGATAAGCACTTCTTGATGTTCTTTTTGACATCTTGAAAGCAATTAAAAATGCAATTCATAGCTGTTCATCCAGTCCTCTGCTTCTTCCATCCTTGTTGAATTTAAATGCAACCCAGAACCAAGAAGTTCCCAGCTATTTCTCTTGGAAAACAGTAAGTTTTCCACACTGGTTTTACAAAACTAAGATTACTATAAATTCTGCCTACCCTAAACTGCAGTTTTTCTGATTTATCTCATTACATACAGATAATGTCCTTTCATGTCAGTCATAAACTACTCTGTTACTTTATATTTTTGTGCTATAGATTCCCTGGCTACTGTAGCACGGAGAGAGGGAGTTGTACCGGTTATTTCCTTTGTTCAATAATTGTTGCCTGTTTAGGAAGGTCTGTAAGAAATGTCATCTTCCTGTTAAAAAGATAGTGGCAGAGATTGGATGTGGCTGCAGAGATTAATCTCTGCATCATCAAGGTTAAGAATTAAATGATTTGTTCATTAATCTATTTGGAATAATGGAGATTAATTTGAGACTGTAGCATTTTATTTAAGTGTGGTTTGTCTGATGTACCGACCATTGCAGACACTTTTATGTGGTATTAAAAACCCCAAAATAGTAAATATAAAAGATGTTGGGACCTTTCCCTGGCAAGCTCTGCTACTCAGGTCTCCATGCGATATGCCAAAATGCTATTTGCATAAATATAGAATTTAATAAGTTATCATTCTGATTAACGTCATTAACTGCTTAACTACTGTAGAAATTGGCTTCCAAAGTTGCTTGTTGGTAGCTGTTGCTCTCCACGTCATTCCATTTGCCGTCTCACTGGGGATAATGGTATGCAAGGGAAAGCAAGAAGGTCAAGGATCTTTTTGTTTAGTCTCTTTGCACATTAAAAGTTCTATTATGTGTTTGTATTGCATGTGGTTTCCAGTCGGTTGGCTACAATGCTTTCAAGATCCATTGATGATGAGTTTGTGAGGCTAAATATATCTTGTGGATTATGACTACCAAGCTATCAGTTTGTGCAGCAGTCAGGGCCAATATTTAACAAGTGTTTTTCAGAACGAGGAATTTTGAAACCGAGTCAAATGATCTTACAAAAGGGGTTAACAGAAATGCTAATACAGAAGATGACAGCAAATGCTTGGCCTGTGCTGGCAGTGGGGGTGTTTGGGGCTCTGCTATGCTGTTTGTGGGGGAAGTGGTTCTTAGGTTGGGGTCTTTATGGGTTTTCTGGGGGTGGGGGAGGGCTGTGGTATTGTTGTGAATGACACAGCGGCCACAAAGCTGAATGGGTCGAAAAAAAAGTGGTGTCCTCTACAGCCATCCCTTTCTCTGCCCCGGCAAGGCGTAGGTGCTGTGGCGGGGGCAGCGCGGGGGCCCCGTGCGGGCTCACCCCACGGCTCCCACTGCCCTGTTGTGTGTCCCCCGCAGGACTGGAGCCTCCTCCGTCTGTCCCCCGCGGCTGGCAGGGCAGGCAGGCTCTGCTGGGACCTCGCTGCTGCTTCTTGCCCGACATTTAAGGGAATGCAAAACCAGACTGCAGGATGCAGCCACGTCTTAAGGGCTGGCACAGCCGCCTTGCTTGTTTTCACTCTCTAGCTAGTAGACTGACCTTTTAAAAAAACAGTTTCAGCTGCTGTGAAACACTGACAATAGCTTTAATAGATTTCATTTTAGAATTAAATAGCTCTGGTTCCATTTCGATAATGTAAACTAGCAGCCATGAGCATGTTTTAGCTGATTGTTTCAGGCTGTGTACAAACTCAGGCAGACGTCACTGCCTCCTTGCCAGGCGTTAGCGCAAGATGCTCACTTTCTTTAAAAATGAAAGCAGAGATTTTATTTTTTTAAAGCAATTTGTGTTCGGATTGACTTCTGAGTACCTTCACACCTGTCAAGTAAATCCAGTGTGCTTGTTCCCAAGGGCAACCTGACATCTGGGAAATTCTGCCTCAGCCCTGACTGGTCCCCTTTGAAGCATCTTTGGTATTTTGAATTGAAATTGAGTTACTCCATCACACATCATCCTTTGCATTATTCTGTTCTGCCCCAGTATACCCCTGCTTTTATAAATTTCAGTTTAAATCCTGCTCCTGGGCTGTTTCAGGAGTGTTGCAGTTATCTGTAAGCTGTCTTGCTTTTCGCTGTGGGGCTGGTAAGCTCAAAAACATCTGCAGGCAGGGTCAGTCCAGCTTGCTTTTCTTCAGAGAATATTTACAAAGTTTCATAAGGCTTGGACCCATACCCACACCCATCCTAGATGCAGTGTCTACAGATTTATCCCCAGAGCCTCTTACAAGCATTGCTTGTATTACTATCTAGAGCTATCCCACTGCAGAAATGCTCAGGAGAGAGAAGTGGACAAGAGTACTTAGAAACATCTGTTAAAAATTCAGACAAACACTCCACTGTCACTAGAAGCAGTTGGGACGGGACGAATGAAATTTACCATGTGGTGCTACAGCAAAAAAGGGACATTTCTTTTGTTCCTTCACTTTTCCTTAAAAATGGGTAGTTTGGTCAGTAGATACAGAAAAATGCCTCTGCAGAGCACACTTGGGGTGTATAGCTGCTTGTAACCAATGTCACAGACTGACTCCAGAGCCAAGCCTTGCAGTCTTGTGGGAGCGCCGTTTCCCGAGTGCTCACATTTGATTCATCACACACTTTCTACTTGTTTCAAGAAACCCTGCATTAATTGTGCAGACCTAGAAAGTGGTGACATTAGGAAATAAATTGACTTCAACATGACTTTTCCATTGCTTAGGCAAAAGGGAAGAAAAAGTTGCAGCAACAAATCTAATGGATGAACTCTCCAACTGGTTGCTGTTTTGTGTGTGGCTACATTCTGGATTCAGCGAGTACTTGATAAATATTGTCATTTGTCCTTGATGATGTGTCATGAAGTTACAGGCAATTTGGCAGAGAAAATAAGTTTTCTTGAGTGTGAGGCCAGACTTGTGATGATGTGTTTCTCCACTGAAGTCCAGCTCAGCCCTCCACCCGACCCCACTCCCCACAGAGCACTCTCATCCCCCCTTCCCATCCTCTGCCTACCAGCAGCACAAGAAGCAGAATGAGCTGTGCTGTTCGGCCGGGTGACACACGTGTGCTGGTTGCCTGGGACAGGCCCAAGAGCAGGGATAAGTGCTGACTCTGCTCCTAGCCTTTTTCTCAGCAGAGACGTGAACTGGGGGTCTCTGCCCTACCCAATGAAAGGCAGGTTCGCTGGTCTTAGAGAAACTCAATTTCTATCTGAGAAACTCAATTTCTCTCATAGCCCTGTATCCCCAGTACGGTGTGATTCAAAAGTTAATAGGAAGGGACAAACAGTTAAGACATATGACAGGCAATATGATGACATAAACCTTGTTTTCTTAGGATGCCAGGCTGAAAAAATGAACACAAAGCTCCTGAGAATAACTGAGTCACTTCAGACTGAGACTTGATGGACAGCGTTGGCTTTGTTATCACTCTGCAGGTAGCGAGGGGATAGGGTTAGGGAGAATTTCCAGAAAAGTAGGGGAGTTGTTATTAGAAGGGTAAAGCTTCCACTGCTATGCATCCCCTGTAGTGGACCCTGCATTACCCTGGTCCCTCCTCCTTTAAGGAGCCTTTTGAGGAAAAGTCTTCTGTGACAGGAACCTCTCTCAGGTCTTTTAATCTGTGAGCTGCCAGGTGAAAGAATGGGGCTAGGGAACAAAAGACGCTCAGATACTGCAGACAAGCTTTTGTAGGATCTGCCACGTCAGCTGTCTCTTATAAGGTCTGCTGTATTTTCTGTTGATGGTGCTCTTCCCCCGAGGATTTTCCCACACCTGGGAATGCCTGCCATAAGCTGCACTGATATTTTCCTCAATGCCTTTCATTTCTGTGTACAGATGGAGCTGGGATATCACACACTGTCCTTGTCCTTATTCTGTTCTGCTCCTTGGCAGTCACGGCTTTCCTGGCTGGAAGCTTTCATCCCACCTCCCTCTCAGCCCTTTTCAGGAGGGGCTTTGCAATTATTTATAAGCTAGCTTGTCCTGTTTTCTGACATTTTCAGTGTAGTCTGTGGAAGAATAAAGCTGAGTATGTGTTCTCTAGTTTTACAGGGAGCAGAAAACTTTAAATGTTGGTGGTCTGTGTTAGCAAGATAGCCTTCATTTTTTAGGGTGCGGGGGCCCCTCCCTTTAAGTGGAAGGTCTTCTGGGTGGAAAATGTTCTGGTGGCCTGTAACTCTCTCTTGCCTTTAAAGTGTTTGGAGATCTGGAGGGGCAGGCAGCTCACTTGCACGCTTGTCAAGGGGAGGCTGGCTGTCCTGCTTATCTTGTGTGCCTACTCACCATCCCCGAGCGGGTTTTCTCTCTCCTTCCTCTTGTCACGTGTCAGAATAAGACATCCTGTGATTTACCTCATTCACCTTCCACTTGTGTTCTGAGGCTCGAGATTTTCCAAAATACAAGAGGCAAAACTATAATGATTTGCGCCTCAGCACCTCTGGAGGCATCTTTAGATTTTTTGTCTGAGATAAATTTCTATTCAAGCTGAAGAGAGCAGCATTTTCTTGTTATGCTGCTGCAAGTATGTGGGAGGAGTGACTAACTTTTCTTCTGAAAGTAGTAAAGTGGACAGGCTTGTCTGCTGCCCAGTGCTACAGACTGTATGATATACTTACTGATTCACCCCCTCCTCCACCACATTGCTGTTTTGGTTGCCTATGTGCATATGTGAGAGAGAATTATAGGTCTCCCAGCTACCTTCTCTTCCAAAGATAATTAAAATACAGAGTCTCTTCTGGAGAGAGATGCACACCCCCTCCAACCTTATAAATACAGAAATAATTTTTTTTTCTTGCTTTTGACCAACTTTAGATAAAAACTGATGGTTGCAGCTGAATCTCACTTTGAGTTTTTCATTAAAACTGTTCAAAGCAAACTACAGGGTGGAGAATCTCCTGTGAGCCAAAACTAACCTCCGTGTTCCTGCCAGTGAATCTGTATTGCCAAATTTCACACAGCCGTGTTCTCTAGCACCTCCTTTGAACACAAGTGTGGTTCTGAAGGCAGTTTTGAAGCTTCCACTTGAAACACTCTGTGAGCTAGTGGAGCATTTTCTGGCACTTAGGGTTCTGTGTCTGGTAGCTGTCTGTGCTATAGAGGGCAATGAGTCATGGCTTGCTAAAGGAGAAAAAAGGATTTCTTAGAAAACCTTGCAGAAAAGCTGAGGTGGTTTTTCAGCTGGAAATGCTGGTGGTGTCTGTGGTGGAATTGGTGTGGCAAGTTACCTCTGCAGTGTTTCTAAGAATTACCAGATAGTGCAGTGGCTCATCTGAATACCCTTTTTGTATGATTTTTGCAGCCAGTGACTTTCTCCTAGTATAGCATATTTATTTCACATTTTTTTGCTATTTGGACTGCTGGATATGGAGATTTATATCTTGCTATACTTTTATTCTTAATGATACACTTGAATTCAAAAAGTGCAAAACCCCTCACCTCCTGCTGGAATCTTGAGGAATTATGGGTGTTCATCATCCCAAACAGTCAAGCAGTTGTGCTGCAGACCTCACTGTGAGTTGGTTCCTTTCTGTAGTTTACCAGATCATTAATGTTTCAGTTGGCTG